>JADLZN010000559.1:178159-210709 GCA_018155175.1 Sinocyclocheilus anophthalmus | reverse complement strand
TGTGCTGCTGCGTCCAGCATCGTCTGCAACATCCTGGCGGAAGCTGGGTTCAAGGCATCAAGAGAAAAGCTTCAGTGGGTTCAGAGGAGGGTGGATTACCTCGGACATGAATTGTCGCAAGGTACAATAAAACTGTCTGCTGATCGTATCAAAGCCATTGCTACGTACAAACGGCCTCCACGAAGAAGCTAATGCAAAGCTACCTGGGCTTGGTGAACTATTGCAGAGAGTGGGTGCCGAACTGTTCCATGTATGAAAAAATCTTGAGAGCAGCCACCGTGCAAGACTCTGATGACATTGCATGGACAGTAGAAATGGAACACGCATTCAGACATTTAAAAGCATCCTTGACAAGGCCACCTGCACTTGGCCTACCGACATATACAACTGACTTTCATTTGTACGTGCACGAAGGTGGGGGAACAGCCGCCGCAATCTTGGCCAAGGAGCACGGGGGCATTTATCGCCCAGTAGCGTATTTGTCTAAAACCTTAGACTCGGTGGCTAGAGGGCTTCCAGACTGTCTGCGCGCAGTGGCTTGCAGTGGCGATCATGGTGCAGGATGCAGAAAGTATAGTGTTGTCACATCCACTCATAATGCACACCTCTCATCAGGTAGGAGCTATCATGCACAACATTTCTACGCAGCATATCACTGCTCAACGATGTTCTGGCTATGAAGCAATATTATTAGATACTGCTAATTTAACATTGAAACCAACTCCCGTAGTTCATGGCCCAACCTTATGTCTGCATAAGTTGTTATTGCAGGGTGAATTTGAGGACAGCGATCATGACTGCCTAGCCAGGATTCATAATTCGACGGCTTGCAGGCCAGATGTGTCCGCATCTGTCCTGGAGGAGGGGAAACATTGGTATGTAGATGGATCATGCTATAAACCAAATGATAATGAATACTGGTGTGGGTATTCGATTGTTGAATTACCTGACTGTGTCATAGAGGCCTATTCTCTGCCATATAAATCAGCACAAGTGGCAGAATTAATTGCGCTAACAAGAGCTTGTCAATTGGCAAAAGATCAGTGTATCAATATATACACCGATTCAAAATATGCACATGGAATTGTACATGATTTTGCCAAACTGTGGGAAGAAAGGGATTTTAAGACTTCAGAAGGAAAACCCATATCCCACCACAGTGTTGTGGCTGAACTGATTCATGCAGCACAGTTACCGTCAATATTGGCTGTGATAAAAGTAACTGGGCATGCATCAGGAGAGTCAGAAGAGGCAAGGGGAAACAGACTTGCAGACGAAGTAGCTAAATGGGCAGCTAGAGATGTCCTATCAAGTCCACATGTTGACAAAGCAGGCACAGAGGTGCCCATGATGTCCTTTGTGTTGACTAACGATTTGGATATTAAACTATTACAGGCAAACCCCACTCAAAGTGATCTAAACCACTGGGCAGCGAATGAGGCAAAACCGGATCAAGCAGATATTTTGAGAGATAAGCAGGGCAGGATTGCTCTGCCAGCCTCTATCATTGTTATGCTATGCAAACACTATCATGGTGTCTCACATGTGTCAAAAGAGAAAGTGATTCAAAATTTGAATCAATCGTATTGTATAGCAAATGTAAGAAAAAATACTTTGTTGTTATTAGATGCTTGTTTGATCTGTGCTAAGACCAATCGACATAAAGCTAGTAAACATGATTCACACCCGGAACTGCCATTTCAGCATTTACAAATAGACTTTACACACATGCCTCCTTGTGGAAATCACAAATATTTGCTTGTGATAGTGGACCCCCCCCACCCCCCCCCATCTTCTCCAAATGGCCTGAGGCTTTCCCGTGTGGAAGAGAAAATGCCCAGACTGTAGTGAAGGTACTTGCTAAAGATTATACCTCGTTTTGGTATACCAACGGTTATAGAAAGCGATAATGGTACACCGTTTACCTCCAAGGTTACCCAGTTGCTAGCTAAAGAGCTAGATATTAACTGGCATCTGAACATACCCTATCATCCCCAGTCGTGTTCGGTAGCAGAACGTTTGAATCAAACGATAAAAGATCGAATTACGAAAGCATGCATGGAGACAGGCCGAAATTGGGTCGACGTACTACCTGCAGTATTGGCAGAAATAAGAATGTCCCCCTCATCGACAACAAAAAAAAGATGTCTCCATTTGAAATACTAACGGGCAGACCGTTCCCCACCCCGTGGGATAAGGGTCGTGCTGGTAATCTCTCCACAGGTGACACGGAGGTGATCATCGCGGATTACGTGGATTCCCTGGTCAAAACTTTAAATAGCATAAATGGTGATGTTTCTCTCTCTCCCTCTCCCTGCAGAGAAGCCGACTCATTCTTTTGCTCCAGGCCAACAGGTGTTGATAAAGTGCCTGAAACCTCCAAAGCTCGGAGAGCCAAAATATCTTGGACCTGCGACTGTCATCACTGTGACGCGGACAGGGGTGCTGACTGATATCCAGCCACAGTGGATCCATGCATGCAGGCTGAAGGCGGCTCCGGAGACAGGAGGAGATCTGTGATCGTATCTGGAGCTGGATCAAGTTCGAGGAGCTGAGAGAGGAGTCGAGGTGCGGAAGGGGCGGAAGGAGAAGCAAGAGTTTACAATCATCATTCCTGATAGTTGTGTGGCCATGGGTATGAGACAAATGATATACCTGGTCATTCTGATAAGTTTGTTTACTTGTACTCACACTTTTATAAGTACAGGTAATGAAACGTGGCTTGGGCATGATGATACACCCCATGCCTATGCCACGAATATGTGGTGGAGATTTGCTAACTATACGGCAAAGGCCGAAGGGAAAAAGGGGTCTTGTTATGTCTGTACAAAAATGCCCCACAGTGCGGTCGGTCCCCGGGTAATTGTTGAAGCCCCACCACCACAAGATTGGGAATGCATTTCTTTTATTACTGTTGCAGGATTGGTTCCTGCTTTGAAGACTTCTGGACAATGGAGGTGCAGACCAAATGGTACAATATGGTTTATACCCCAAGTGTTTGTAAGAGTGACAATCGTGAGTTCAATCCCTGACTCATTATTTTGTGTAGAAAGAATTGAAGGAGAACAGAAGTTGGGTGAAATTCCATTGAGCAAGTGTGATCGAGTTTATCAATATTGCCAGATGAAAAGTATTACATGCTGTCATTATTGTCTTTTGAATGGAGGAGAAGTTAAAATAGAGGACATGGGTTGAAATGTATAAAAGAATGATTATATATTCATATTATTATCATGTATGAGAATGATAAATTTAGGATTAGGGAACTCTGCAGCGAGTGTTTATGTATTCATTGTTTATTTTAAACAAAAGCAGGCAACTGTTAGAAAACACTCTCTGTCTTTCTGTTGATTCCAGACATGCCTCACCCCTCCTTTTTCTCCATCTCTCTCATTCTTATATATACAACGCATTCTCTCTGAATCCCCCCTTCTGTATCCATCTCTCTCTCTTGATATTATGTTTTAAATATGTCTTATATGCGAGGTATGCATGCTTAAATGTATACATTAGCTTCTCTGGATTTAAAGGCCCCAATAAGGACATGAAGCTAGGAATGAGGTTCGTGATGAAACTCTGGAGACAGTTCAGCATTCTTCGCAAAAGTCTCTTCCTAATATGTCCATGTTTTTCTGTAAATGTGGCCATTTTATATAAACACATGTACTTGGCCAAAGATCCTATATGTGTATATCATTCATATCCTCATTGGTTAAGAGGATGAAAACTCCCCTCGACATGCCTATATAAAATCTGTATTTCTGTGAATAAATTGAAGTATTGAGAATACATTTGAATGTGTGTTTTCTTACTTCCCAGCCGTCTATCTACACTTTAAGTAACTGAGAATTCTTCAAGGTGGCAAAGAGAATTACAGAGGGACCAAATTGTTATTCTTTATTAACAACTAATTGTGAACTTTGCAACCTTTATAATAATAGTAATAATAATAATAATAATACATGCCTAAGTATTGCTTTCGTGCCCTTTTCTGGTACACTTGAAATTTTTCTCAGGAGCATTCCAATATCACCTGTTACTACACTTTGAGTGTAGTTAACCTGTGGCAAATTCAGTTGAATGGGTATGATTAGACACGCACCTCTCAATAAAACGTCTAACAGCTGAAAATGTGTATCAGAGGAAATACCAAGCCCTGAGTTCAAAATAACTGCCTGTAGAGCTCAAAAACAGGACTGCATCAATCCACACATCTGGGGAAGAGTTCAGAAAAATTCTGCTGCATTGAAGGTCCACAAAAGCATGTAGCCTCCATTATCCATAATGGAAGCAGTCTGGAACAACAAGGACTCTTCCTAGAGCTGGCCTCCTGGCCAAACGGAGCAGTCAATGGAGAAGGGCCTTGATTAGAGTTGTGACCAAGAAGCTGATGGGCACTCTAGCTGAGCTCCATGATCATATATGGAGATGGGGGAAATTGATTTGAAAAAACTGATTACATGTAATCTGGATTACGTAATCAGATTCCAAAATTTAAGTATTTAAGATTAAATTATATTTTCAAATACTCGTAATCAGACTGCAGTTACTTTTTTATTGATTACATGATTACACAATAGCAATCAATTCTTCATAATTTATTGATTCTCCATAATTCCTCTTTTTCTTCTTTTAAATGTTCCTTTCTAAAATGGCCCATATAAACTATATATAAGCTTATATAAACTTCCGGGTGATCTCTGGCGTTATTAGCTGCCGCTGCTCAGGGAGGGAATTTTAAACTTTTTAGTACTTCTAAATGTTCATGCACGTATGAATGCATAAATGTATTTATGAACTGTTTTAAACTGTTTTAAAGAGTCACTCTGATTTGTGTATCCGCGCTGATTTGGCAGGTTTGCACGCTGGTTGCTCTGCGTGTTGATGTTCTCTGCAGTTGCCGGTTACTGACCTGTTTCTTCGTGGTACCTCTGGCACAGGGATGAAGTTACTATGAAGTTACTATGAAGATCATTGAGCTACTGGTGCGGATGAACTACATCTGGGTCGTCCTTTCTGCTGTATACCTTTCTGTGGTATGGATGATGCTGCAGTGGAACTTATCCAGCTCCGCTCGCATCCTTTGAATCTTCCGTCAGCTCCACATCTCTAAAGGACCTCTGGTGTACGATCTGCTGTCTGACCGTAAGTTTGACCTTCTCCGTTTTACTGAGACATGGCAGAAACCAGCTTTTTTCATCTAAACCAGTCTGTTCCCCCAGGATGTGGTTATGTTTGTAAATCCCGTGTTACGGGACGGGGTGGGGGGCTAGTGATACTTTATAAAGAGAAATTGAAAGTATCTCAGTTAACTTTGCCTGCATATTCTTCTTTTGAATCAATTGCTTTAAAAATTAATGGGGCAATTCCCACCATCCTCACGACTATTTACCGCCACCCCAAGAGCAATAATGCCATTTTAACTGAACTTTCTGAATTCTTGACTTATCTATGTTCTGTGTCTCCAAATGTTATTATGCTGGGTGAATTTAACATTCTACTCTTGATCTTGTTTGCTATTCTGGTATAACACCTTATAATTGTACTGTTTCTGACTTGTTCATATCAGATCATCTGCTGGTGTCTTTTTGTGCACAACTGGCAGTTTATAAGGTAAACCTGTTTCGCCTGATCACATTTTGGAATATTAAGAACATTGATGTGTCTACTCTTGCTGTCAGCAATGGGAACTCTAGGTTTCTTTTCATGGTGGTTAACAATATTTTGCGACCTCCTGATTTTTTGCCATGTGATATGTATTCCTCTGACTTATGTGATCGTTTTTTGACTTTTTTTGAGTCAAAGGTAAAAAATGTTCATCAGCAATTACTTATTAGTACTTTCCCTATCTCTCATGCACCTCCTCACTCTGTTTTCTCTACCTTTACACTACCAATACATCAGAGATAGTGTCTGATAAGTTCATTTTAAATCTTCGACTTGTCAACTAGACACTGTACCAACTCCTTTAGTGAAAGCTTTTTTACCAGCCATGTCGCCACTGATTACTAAAATTGTTCATGCTTCACTTGTTTCTGGTTCTGTACCTCCATCTCTTAAATCTGCTATTATTACGCCCATACTTAAGAAACCAGGGGCTGATCCATTTAACTTTGATAATTTTCGTCCGATTTCAAATGTACTGTTTATCTCTAAGATCGTGGAAAAGTGCATTGCAATTCAAATTCAGGAACATCTCTCCAATAATAATTTGTTTGAAAATTTTCAATCTGGTTTCGGCCCAACCACAGCACTGAGACTGCGCTTGTTAGAATAACCAATGACTTGATGCTGGCAGCTGACTCTGGGCTATTAACCATACTTGTATGTGTGTGTGTGTGTGTGTGTGTGTGTCCCTGTTACACTTAATGTTGTTCCTGGGTAATTAAATATTACATAAAAAAGAGAACAAATATAATTATATTTTGTATTTTATTAATATTATTTTGTATGTTATTTAATATTTTTTATACTAATTATACATTTCATAGTGTTTAATGCATTTTTATATTTATTCCAAAATAACTAAAGGCAGTAACAATTTGAACAATATTCAGGAAACAGTTTACAATAAGGTTTCATTACTTAACATTAGTTAACTACATTAGTTAAAATAAACTAAGAATTAACAATACTTCTACATCATTTATTAACCTTAGTTAATGTTAATTTCAACATTTACTATGCATTATTAAAATCAAAAGTTGTTCTTGCTAACATTAGTTAATGCACTGTGAACAAACAAACTACCAATGAACAACTGTATTTTCATTAACAAACATTAACAAAGATTAATAAACACTGTAATAAATGTTCATTGTTTGTTCATGCTAGTTAACTCATTAAATGACACCTTATTGTAAAATGTTACCAATATTTTTATTTGTGAACTGATGTTCAGCAGTTCTTTTTAATAGTCAACTTATTTTCGGGTCACCGTCATAAAAGCTCTGTAAACACTGCAACAGACACGAAGATATATCTTTCATTTCATCACGCTGAACGCTCAGTAAAAACTGATACAGTCATCACGTTTTCCGACCATTTCAAGTTTTATTTTGACGTGACACAAAGTAGTGGTATCTAAGCGGGAGAGTTGTTTACTTACTATATAATTAGTCAATAACACCATAATTTTCTTCATTCAGGCCGAGAGCTCGCAGCAAAAAAAAGAGGGCGGGATTTACTTGCAGGAACAATCCATCCAATCATAACCGATAATTATCCAATATAGCAACACGGAGCCATTGCTCCTCTCAAGTGACTTTTCCCATTCATCCGATGAGACTCCAGAAAAAGGCACGCACCAACGCTTTAGGGCAGGGATTGACCTGCCAATCTTGCCCTGGAGGGCCAATGCGCCACAGAGTAGTACAACATGATCAAACCACCTACCGTGATTTTTCTATGATCCTGAAGACATGATTAGCACGCCAGGTGTGTGTGTGATAGGGGTAGGCTAAACGCTAAAGGAAAGTGGATTCTCGTGGGCAAGAGTGAGGTCCCTGCTTTAGGGTCTCGGTATGAAAGTCTATGAGCGAAGGGAGGCAAGCCTACGCTGAAATTACCTGCGGCCCACTGTTGCTGTTGGACAGTGTTACTTATAAAAACGAGTGATCTTTTATAATTTTTAATGCCATATTTAGTAACATATTTGTATGTTTGTAATATAGATTATTTTCTCATCCAATTTTTTGAGGAGACACTGCCTCCCTTGCCTTTTGGTTAAATTACAGTAATTGTTTTCTAAGAATAATTATGTACTGTACATACAGTAAGGGAGATATTGGCAAAATTTCATGTGTAGTAAGTCAGTCTGGTCACTAGGAATGTACTACAACATTTGGAACATAAAAAAACCTTTTGGTGAATTATAGTAATTATTTAAAGAAAATAGTTGTGTACTGTACATACAGTAAGGGAGATATTGGCAAAATACTGGCTGTAGTAAGTCAGTCTGGTAACCAGGAATGCTTTTTTTTTTTTCTTTCTATACTACAATCTTTGGAAAATAAAAAAACATTTTGGTGAATTACAGTAATTGTTTTCGAAGATTAATTATGTACTGTATGTACAGTAAGGGAGATATTGGCAAAATCCCACCTTTAGTAAGTCAGTCTTGTAACTACAAATGTGCTACAGCCTTTGGAACATGAAAAAACCCTTTTGGTGAATAACAGTAATTGTTTTTCTAAGAATAATTAATGCGGTGTAATAATGCGGTTTGTGCTATAGAGTGTTTAACCTAAACTACAACATGACATTAATGTAGACCTACATACTAGTATCTAAATATGATTTTATAATTTTATGCTATATAGATCTACCACATTACCCTCCACTGGATGTAGAATGAGCAGCAATAAACTACATTTTGGCATTTTATAATACTTCTGTGGCTATTTTGGTGAAAGTAACTCAAAAGTAGTGTAACGCATCACAATTCAGAGACAGTAATATTGTAATGTAACTGATTACTTTCAAAAGACAGTAACTAGTAATATATAATGTATTACATTTTGGAAGTAACTTGCCCAACACTGGATACTGTAAAGCTGCTTTGACACAATCAGTATTGTTTAAAGTGCTATATAAATAAATGTGACTTGAATTGACATATACAGTATAGCATGCAACCCAGAGTGAATCCCCATTTTAACTGACTCTATGTCACGAATCCGGTCCATGAACTTTCCTTTTCATTGACTCTCGCACCACACAAATGTGCATAGCACCCCGGACACATTTCCCATCATGCATTTATGTCACGAATCTGGTCCATGAACTTTCCTTTTCATTGATTCTCGCACCACACAAATTTTTGCATAGCACCCCGGACTACATTTCCCATCATTGCATGGTTTTTTTTTTACCACTGATTGCACGCAGCACGAATTGCACACACCTGTTTACACTGATTGCACCCAGCTGTTTCATATCACTCCCTCACTATTTAACACTCACTCTGATCCCTTCCCTCTGCCGAGTATTGTTTCAGCGTTTATCACTCTCCTAGAGATAGCTACCTTACGGAGCCCTAGTCATTGCCTTAGCCCTAGTCATTTGCCTTAACCCTAGTCATTTGCCTTAGCCTTAGCCATTAGCCTTAGCCCTAGTCATTAGCCTTAGCCTTAGCCTTAGCCCTAGTCATTTGCCTTAGTCATTAGCCCTAGTCTTAGCCTTAGCCTTAGCCTTAGCCCAGACTAGCCCTAGCATCGCTGTTTTCCGGTTTCTGATCTGCGCTGGTTTCATGGATTCCCTAGTCTTGCCCCTTCCGGAATAGTCTGCCCTCGTCGACCCACGGCTAGCCTAGGACCGTTCTGTGCTGTCACCATATACCTGTCTGCCTCTGTTTGACCCTGCCTGCTTTATGACCATGTCTGTGTCTTCTCCAATTAAAGCTTTGCTTTTGGATCCGAACGTCTCACGTCTCGTCAGCCTTGTTACAGAATACTCGGCCACACAAGGATCTAGCGGCTTTCTCAGTGGACTCTGGCCTGGTGTGGACCCAGTCACCGAGCTACTGCATCTTTGGCAAGGAGGTCTTTCTATTGAGGAGTTTGTTCACCGGTTCTGTGAACTATCGTATCAGGTACCGATATATGATGAGATTTTGTTTAAGGATTTGTTTCGTTTTGGACTCAATGAACCCACTAAATCTCGTATGCCAAGGAGTGAATGCAACTGTAGCTTAAAGGACTTTATTGACTATGACTTGCTGACTACTGGTTCAGCGTTCACGGTGGTTGTCGCAGAGGAGGGAAGCGACACCATGTCTGTGACTGAGGTGAGGGCTGAACCAGAGCAAGCTCACAAAATGGCGGCAGTTGCGGAGCCTGATCACAAGATGGCGGACACAACAAAGTTGTTCTTCCTGAGTCTAGTCAAGCCACAGTTGTTCTTCCTGAGTCTAGTCAAGCCACAGTTGTTCTTCCTGAGTCTAGTCAAGCCACAGTTGTTCTTCCTGAGTCTAGTCAAGCCACGGTTGTTCTTTCTGAGTCTAGTCAAGCCACAGTTGTTAATGATGAGTCCAGTCAAGTCTCAGCTGATCTTCATGAGCCAAGTCAAGTCACAGTTGATCTTCCTGAGTCTAGTCAAGCCACAGTTGTTCTTCCTGAGTCTAGCCAAGCCACAGTTGTTCTTCCTGAGTCGAGTCAAGCCACAGCTGATCTTCCTGAGTCGAGTCTAGTCACAGTTGTTCTTCCTGAGTCTAGTCTAGTCACAACTGATATTCATGAGTCTAGTCAAATCACAATTCATTATCAGGACAGGTCTAGTCACAGCTGATCATTCAGGAGTAGAGGCAAGTCACGCTGATAGTTATGAGTAGGCAAGCACAGTCATTTCGCATGAGTCTAGTCACGTCACAGTTGTCTTCACAGTTCAGCAGTGAGCTGATCTTCTTCATGCGTCCGGCCAGTCCCACTGTTCGTCCAGAGCCATCACGTCACAGCTGACCTTCTAGAGTCCAGTCACGTCTCAGCTGTTCATCCAGAGCCTCGTCACGTCTCAGCTGTTCATCCAGAGCCTCGTCACGTCTCAGCTGTTCATCCAGAACCTCGTCACGTCTCAGCTGTTCATCCAGAACCTCGTCACGTCTCAACTGTTCATCCAGAACCTCGTCACGTCTCAGCTGATCATCCAGAGTCATGTCACGTCCTGTCTGTTGCATCCAGATTGTCAGGGTCGGTCCGCCGGTATCCCAGTCTGGTGTCCAGTGTGAGGGATGCACCGCTGGTGTCTGCACGCGCAGCTGGTATCCCCAAACCCACTCACTTTAGTCCTCCTGTTCCTGAACTCATTCCCCTGTATGCAGCACTTCCCATATGGGGGGTTGCTTTATGGTGTATTTGGGCCGCGTACTCCACCGCCGATTTGCTAGAGGCAGCGGCACCGGCTACAACATCTCCAGAGGTGGCGGCTTACGCTGCAGAACCTCCCGAGGTAGCGGTGTCAACTGCCGTGCTCCCAGAGGCCATGGTGTCCACTGAAGTCTCTCCAGAGGTGGCGGCTTACGCTGCAAAACCTCCCGAGGTAGCGACACTTGCCTCAGTTCCTTGCATGGTTTGGTGGTGCCCAGAAACGCACTTTCTGCTTGTTCTGTTCCGGCCAAGGAGGCCGTCTACGAGCTCTTTGCTCGTCCTGTTCCGGCCAAGGAGGCGTCTATGAACTCTCTGCTCGTCCTGCTCCGGCCAAGGAGGCCGTCTCTGAACTTCCTGCCTGTCCTGTTCCGGCCAAGGAGGCCGCCTATGAACTTCCTGCCTGTCCTGTTCCGGCCAAGGAGGCCGTCTCTGAACTTCCTGCCTGTCCTGTTCCGGCCAAGGAGGCCGGCTATGAACTCTCTGCCTGTCCTGTTCCGGCCAAGGAGGCCGGCTATGAAATCTCTGCCTGTCCTGTTCCGGCCAAGAAGGCCACCTATGAACTCCCTGCCTGTTCTGTTATGGCCGAGGAGGCCGTCTATGAACTCTCTGCCCGTCCTGTTCCGGCCAAGGAGGCCGTCTATGAACTCTCTGCCTGTCCTGTCACGGCTATAGAGGCCGTTTGCGAGCTCCCTGCTCGTCCTGTCACAGCTATGGTGGCCGTTTGCGAGCTCCCTGCTCGTCTTGTTACAGCTATAGAGGCCGTTTGCGAGCTACCTGCTCGTCCTGTCACAGCTATAGAGCCCGTTTGCGAACTCCCTGCTCGTCCTATCACGGCTATGGAGGCCGTTTGTGAATGCTTTGTGTCTGCCAGGGAGGTTGCCCCTGAATGCTCAGTCTTGTCTATCTACCCCAATGTTCTGTCTGTGTTGTCTTGTCTCTGCTCTCTCGTTATTACAGTCTCCGCCATGGTCTCCTGATCGGTGTGGTTCACAAGGGGGTTTCCTGTTCCCTCTGCTCCACCGTGATGGTCCTCTGCTCCGCTGTGGTGGTCCTCTGCTCCGCCGTGGTGGTCCTCTGCTCCACTGTGGTGGTCTTCTGCCCGGCCGTGGTTGTCTGCTGTCTGGCTCTGGTGGTCTTATGCTCCGCCGTGGTGGTCTACTGTCTGGTTATGGTGGTCCTCTGCCCCGCCGTGGTGGTCTACGTTCTGGTGGTCCTCTGCTCCGCCGTGGGGGGCCTCTGCTCCGCCCGTGGTGGCCCGCTCCGACCGTGGTGGTCCCTGCTTCCGCTGTGGTGGTCCTCTGCTCCACCGTGGTGGTCTTTTGCTCCGCCGTGGTGGTCTTCTGCTCCGCCGTGGTGGTCTACTTTCTGGTTCTGGTGGTCTTCTGCTCCGTCGTGGGGATTTTCGGTCCCGTCTGCTCTGCTGTGGTGTTCCTCAGCTCCGCCGGCTCTGCCTCAATCCCTGGTCCTTCCTGTCCTTGGACCTGGCCCTCCGTCCCTCCACCTGTTCCGCCTCCACTCCACCGCCCTCGGAATCGTAAAGGGTTTTGAGCGTCTGGGAGCCGCTCCTTGGGGGGGGGGGCTCTGTCACGATTTCGGTTCATGGACTTCCCCCCTTTTTTTTTCATTGACTACTCGCACAACACAAACTGTTGCCATATAGCACCCCGGACTACATTTTCACATAATGCATGCAATGATTGCACTCAGCACGAATTGCACACACCTTTTTACACTGATTGCACCCAGCTGCTTCATATCACTCACTCACTATTTAACACTCACTCTGATCCTTCCCTCTGCCGAGTATTGTTTCAACATTTATCACTCCCCTAGAGATAGCTACCTTACGGAGCCCTAGTCATTTGCCTTAGCCCTAGTCATTTGCCTTAGCCCTAGTCATTTGCCTTAGTCATTAGCCTTAGCCTTAGCCTTAGCCCTAGTCATTAGCCTTAGCCTTAGCCTTAGCCCTAGTCATTTGCCTTAGTCATTAGCATTAGCCTTAGCCTTAGCCCTAGTCACTAGCCTTAGCCTTAGCCTTAGCCTTAGCCTTGGTTTTTGATCTTCGCCTGTTTTCCTGGATTTCTCCCTTAGTCTTGTCCCTTCTGAATCTGTCTGCCCATCGTCGACCCACGCTCGCCCTAGGATTATTCTTGTGTCTTGCCAGCCATATACCTGTTTGCCACTGTTTGACCTGCCTGCTGTATGACCACGTCTCTGTCTTCTCCACAATAAAGCCTTGCAGATGGATCCGCACGTCTCACGTCTCGTCAGCTCTGTAACACTCTACACAATGACTTTCCCTTGTTTCTTGGAAATTTGCATTTTGGATTTATTTATCATTATTTTTTTTATTTTTTTTATGAAAACTGAAATGTCTATACCTTGATCTAACCATGTGCAATAATATATTACAGTTTTCAACATGAGGACAGGAATCATTGCCTAAAGGGCAATCTACCTTTTATGGTTACTAAGATGATCCCATTTGATTAACACAAATTCTCAAAATAAATAAAGTTAAATACAGAAGTGGATGTGCTTTTACTATAGGTATACTTTTCCAAGATTGTTGCTTTAAGCTGTCCCTTATCCAAATTTGGCTTTATCTTTAGTTATTAATCTAATTTTAGCAGTAAAGCTTGTTTGGCATTTCAAGAAGCCAAAACCAGTTTTGACTACATGGCTTCTGGTAATGTGAGCAAAAACAAATGCATCTTTTCATTGGCACAATATAAATTCCAATTTAAATTAATTTTTCAACGTTGTCCTTATTAGATAAACCCCATTCTGTGAATCTAAAAATGGCATCTATTGTGCATGAATAATGATGAAACAATCATCCAATTGGAACTAAGATGCCCTGTGATACATTGAGTCAGCCAAGATAACAAACAGTGCAACCCCCAGCCTCCAGCATTTGGATTTCTGTTCTACATTTTAATTAGCATCTCATTTCTCCATCTCATACATTCCTGTTCTCTCCAGTATCTGCACCAATTCCCCTTTAGCAGGGTTTTGGCACTATCAGGTAGCTGTGGTAACTGTTTCATATCTTCGCAGTGGGTTTTCTAAAAAAAAAAAACACCCTTGCTATAGGCTGGGAATCCCTTTAGTGAGGAACATTCATGTGAATCTGTTATTCTATAGCAGGGGTGCTGATGTTGCTGTCTGAGTCACTGTGACTCACACAAACAGGATGTCCAGTCTGATGTTCATTACAAATGACTTTGTGCTGTGGTAACACCATCTGAACAGTGAATCTTGAGGGAGACATCCTCTAGAGTTAGAATAATAGTATTTGAGTGAGTAAACTGCAGGGAAACATTAGACAATACATCATCCAGTGCACCGAGGTCATCCAACACATGGAGAGATTATAATTGCATGGACAGCTGGACACAGTAAACAATGACTATACGCTGTATGTTTGTGAATAGAGACCAATTTATAGCCGAGATTCAAACAAATAAGCTACATTCAATAACATAGTGTCACAATACACATCCAAGACATTTGCATCATCACTCACATCACACATGAATGACACATGAGGTTATCTTATGATTTATGATGAGCTTGATTTAGTCTGCCCCTTTAGGCTTAGACAACCATGATGCATGAAATTCGATAATAATTAATTAATCTCCACCTAAGACGAATTAAATATGAGTGTTGCTTGCAGCATTGAGAGTTGCAATTGATTTTTTGTTTCCTTCCACAAACAATGTGATTTGGTTTAATATTTAATGCCTGGAATTGAGGGAATCCCAGTGATAATGGATGATTTAATAATGTTTTCTTCAATGGCTCATGCATAATGTTTTTTAATATCTGTTATCGTCTGTATATCAGTAAATATTTTAAAAATAGTTTTAAAACTGCAATGTGAGACTTGTGTATAAATTAAGCTGCAATTTATTGTCTTTCGTTTATTTTAAATGGGTCATATGACGTTGCTAAAAAGAACATTATGTGTATTTGGTATAATGCAATGTGTTTAAGCGGGTTAAGGTTAAAAAACACATTATTTTCCACATAATGTTGGGTTATAATGTTTTTTATGGTTTAAAATTACTACACTGCTAGGTTAAAATGAACCCAAATTAAATCTACAAATTTAAAATCACACACAGCATGACTATCAAAAAGTAAATATTTATTTAAAACAAGAGAAAACAGTCAAAAGTAACATGCATGTAAGAAGAAATGCAGAAAAGTATGGCATTAACAGCTACAGAGTTTATAAATGAAGCATTGAACATTTGTTGAATATAACTTTTAAGATCAAATTTGACTTTTTTGGTAAATTTTATATATTGTATAAAAAATATTATACAAAAAAACAATAGTTGTACAATTAGTTAATAGCTAAGTTCTTTACAAACTATTCTGGCATGACAGTAAATAAACCACAACATTAACACTGATATTATAACATTTATCAGAAACATATGTGTGAAAGAATGTGAGCATGTGTATGAATGACAGAATGTAAACTGTGTAAACATTTCTACTAAACAACAACACAGAACAAGCATTTAACATTTTGTTTTTACAAATTATACACTTACAGTTTGTTTCATAGTCCATGAATACAGATCAGGCATCACTGCCAATTTTCATGATCTCTTTAGCATAATTGATGTAGTTATGAAGCAGCCCCATCAGCACAGCAAAGGCATGTGACATCTTTTACATTATCCAGGGCAGCCTCCTCCTTTAAAACCACTGTTGCATCAGTTTGGGGGAAAGGACATTCTCCTCTTGGCCATTCATCCCAGTCACCACCTGATCTTCATCAGTGGCCTAAAAAGAGAAAAACATTTGAAAAAAAGAAAACATTTAATTAAAATCTATCCATTTTCAGATAGAGGTGCATCCACATCAGTAAGGATAGGTAAATAGTCTGTTTTATAATTTCAACCACTTTGTGTGGTTGTTTAATGTCTCTATCTACCACAGCGCTCTAGAATGCTATAAATGGCAGCACTAGTGTGAGGGCATGTAATATTGTTTAAATAAATATATTGCTTTCAGAAAGCTACTTCTTTACTGAAACATTAAAACAGACATGACATTCACATACCTCACACATTTTCATGTACGTGGAGGGCTGCTCTTTAAAGGGTTAGTTCACCAAAAAATGAAAATGGTCATAATTTATTCTCCCCCGTGTTGTTCCAAACCCATACAAACTGTGCTAATTTTTGGAACACAAATAAATATATTTAATATTCTCTTAATTTTTGTCCTCCATTGCAAGTCTGGGAGACCAGTATTTTCTTCTGAACAGACATGTTCGCTATGATATAATTAAAGATTATCATATATAAATATGGCCAGGATTACTTCTACAAATAGCTCTGTCTTTTTGAAAGATTGAAATACTGAGGATCTAGACTGGCAATGGATTAACAAAACATTATGAGAGAAAACTAAAATATCTTAATTTGTGTTCTAAAGATGAACGAAAGTCGTATAGGCTGGAAAGACATCAGGGCAAGGTAAATAATATTTTTGTTGTGAACTATGCCTTTAAGAAAGGAAGACCAAGAATGATGATTCTCCAAATCAGACAAATCCAAAGTTGGTTTGGGTTCTGCAATGAAAAACACAGACATCAATGGTTTACATAAAATATGAACATGTAATCATACTGTTGTTGTATCAAAATGTGAAGTAAACAGGCAGGAGACAATGGAAACATTTATTTTCTAAAAATAACTCACATCAATCTCAAAAGAATGATGCTCTCCTATGTCTCTGGCTTTTAACATCTACAAAAACAACAAACATTCTTTAACTCTCGTTTCACAAAAACAATTGAAAACATGATGGAAGTATGAAGTTAGTTTACGTGCCTTAAACCGTCTTCCTCTCTTCTGAAGAAGCTAAGAAATCGCCTCCTCACCACAATAGGGTTCTGCTGTCGTAACTCCAAAGTGGTTTCGTTCTGCAATGAAAACACAGGACTCAATGGTGTACATAAAACATGAACATGTATCATATTTGGTGCAGCAAAATGTAGGTAAAAGTGGCAGGAGACAAACAGAAACCATTTATTTTAAAAATAGCTCCATCGGTCTCAAAAGAAAGAATGATGGTCTTCCTATGCTCGGCTTCAACAGCTACAAAAAAAACAAACATCTTTACATTCTTAGTAAAAACATAAATAAAAAATATGATATACATGATGGATTCTGAAGTTACTTGCCTTTAAACCATCTTCCCTCTATTCGGAAGAAGCTGGAGAAAATTGCCTACGCCACAAGCAGGGTTCTGTGTTGCTTAACTCCCCCCCCCGGCACGGGCAAAGTGAAGACAAAGCTCAACAAGTCTGAAATATAATATGCAAAACATTACTTTTAACAATTATCACTTCATCAGCCTCAAAATAATCAAGTCTTTATTACATAACGCCTTTCCTTTAGGAAACTACATTCAATTCAACAACAAAAAAAGAAGATAATGAATTAACATGTAAATATATTAATAACCCTCTCTTAACACCTCAAAAAAACTAAATATTGTAAAATCTTATGTAAATATAATATAAGACACTCACTGACGTTATATTAAAAGCACCTCTTCAGTTCAGTAAAAGAGAAGCGGTTAAAGGGTCATATGAGCCGATTTCAATTTTCTTTACTTTTGGAGTGCTTAAAGTCGTGTTGCATAAATAAGGTGGTTAAAGTTGCAAAGACTAAGGTCTCAAATCCAATGAGATATTCTTTATATAAGTTAAGAGTCAGCCACTCCTACCTACAACGGCTCGTTCTAACACGCCTTCACATGTCTACGTCACAATGTGGGAAAATTAGCATAACGCCGCCCAAATGTTCACGCAAAGAGAAAGGCGGCGTAACTTTTATTCTGGCTGCAGTATTGTTGTTGCGCCACCGCCCAGTCGTGAAGGCGCTGGTGTTTGGTTCTGGGTGTTTCGTTGTGAAAGAGAACATACTTTGTTTGGCTTCCAAAAAGAGGGGAGATCCGCTTCGTCATGACATGGCGATGATCCTTGTGGGTCGCTGCAGTAAAGACATCAACTTGCACGTGATAGCCGGACGGCTTTCAATGTGGGACAAAAGGAGTCCAGCACGGGGGTCGTCAGGGTGGTTGCGCAAGCCCACATCGCTCACTCTAGCCGGCAGCGGCTAACTCTAGGCCCCTGGCCGACGCTCACTCTAGGCAGCCGTGTGTGACGCTGTTTCTCGTTGTGAAAGCGAAATTACTTTGTTTGGCCTTCCACAAGAGGACACAACTAGAAATCAGTGGATAAGTAGTATTTACAACACTGTTTCAGAACAATTCAACCCAAATATTCAGATGTGTCCAGCGCATTTTAGGGAGGACTGTTTCCTGATCCTGGTAGAGTGACTACAATGCCGGCTGTTCTGACTCAAAAACTGTAAGTAAGTTTTTTATATTTAAAAGATTTGCCACTGACGATTCAAACGCAGTTTTGAGCAGTGTAGAGTAGCGTTAGTAGTTTGTAATTTCTCCGATCACAAATACAGACATGGTTTATGTTTACGCGGCGCAATGCAACGCAACGTGTAAAAAGACAGTATAGTCATTATAATCAGTAATTATGTCCACACCGGATGCAACAAATGCCTCGTTTATAAAAGGGTTTTATTGTTTTTGTCTCGTTGCTCCGGCCGGACAGGACATCACAATATGGTAAGGAGCGTAACATTTCCATCACACACTTGAAGTATTCAGCCAATCAAGAGCCACCTCGCTTTTCAGACCGTGAGCTTGGTAGTGTTGTAGGTATTCGGTGAAGGTTTCAGAAAGGCGGTGCATAGCGGAGAAAACATAATTAATGCACAGTATGTTGAAAATAATGTGTTTTGAACCTTAAAACGCATAACACACATTCATTACACCCCAAATACCGCAAAATATGTTCTTTTTAGCAAACAGTTCATATGACCCCCTATTTCTGAGGTGAAAACTGCATCCGTGTATTTTTCAATATAAGCTCTTTTAAAAATATTTCCGCCTTCCATGAAATCTCAAAATACTACCATACTCAAACAATGAATGATGACTTTACATTTTTAATCTTTATTTACTATAAACCGTCTTTCACTCAGAATCAGAATCAGAATGAGCTTTATTGCCAGGTATGTTTACACATACGAGGAATTTGTTTTCGTGAAAAAAAAAAATATAAATAAAAAAAAAAATAAAAAAAATTAAAAAATAAAAAAAAAAAATCGACAATTGGGATATACGGTACTATAACAATAGAGAGTTGTATGTACAGGTATATTATGTGCAAATTGAAATTTAGACTGAGTATGTGTGTTAGATAAATTAGTGTATGAGTGAATAAATAGTGTGTGTTGCACAGTTATTTTTAAGTGTTCATGAGATGGATTGCCTTAGGGAAGAAACTGTTCCTGTGTCTGGGCGTTCTGGTGCTCAGTGCTCTGTAGCGTCGACCAGATGGCACCAGTTCAAAGAGGGAGTGTGCTGGATGTGAGGGGTCCAAAGTGATTTTGCCAGCCCTTTTGCTCACTCTGGATGAGTACAGTTCTTGGAGAGGATGGGAGGGTTGTATCAGTGATTCGCTCAGCAGTCCGGACTACCCTCTGTAGTCTTCTGAGGTCAGATTTGGTAGCTGAGCTGAACCAGAGAGTTATAGAAGTGCAGAAGCAGAGTCAATGATGGCGGAGTAGAACTGTTTAAGCAGCTCTTGTGGCAGGTTGAATTTCCTCAGCTGGGGAAGGAAGTACAACCTCTGCTGGGCCATTTCACAATGGAGTCAATGTGATTATCCCACTTCAGGTCCTGAGAGATGGTGGTGC
The DNA here is from genome assembly GCA_018155175.1 of Sinocyclocheilus anophthalmus. Taxonomy (NCBI): domain Eukaryota; kingdom Metazoa; phylum Chordata; class Actinopteri; order Cypriniformes; family Cyprinidae; genus Sinocyclocheilus; species Sinocyclocheilus anophthalmus. Next base: position 191,028 of record JADLZN010000559.1, on the reverse strand, counting down.
CCAGGAACATGAATGACTCCACTGCAGTCACAGTGCTGTCCATGATGGTGAGTGGGGGAGTGCAGGGGGGTTTCTCCTGAAGTCCACAGTCATCTGCACAGTTTTGAGCGTGTTGAACTCCAGGTTGTTGAGACTGCACCAGACAGCCAGCTCTTTAACCTCCTGTCTGTAAGCAGACTTGTCACCGTCCTGTATGAGGCCGATGAGTGTGGTGTCGTCTGCAAATTTCAGGAGCTTGACAGAGGGGTCTTTTGAGGTGCAGTCATTTGTTATACAGGGAGAAGAGCAGTGGGGAGAGAACAAAACCCTGAGGAGCTCCAGTGCTGATCATACAGGTGCTGGATGAGAATTTTCCCAGCCTCACTAGCTGCTGCCTGTCTTGTCAGGAAGCTGTTGATCCACTGACAGACGGAGGTGGGCACGGAGAGATGAGTTAGTTTGGGCAGGAGGAGGTTTGGGATGATGGTGTTAAAGGCCGAGCTGAAGTCCACGAAAAGTCCACAGACCTGTTTGCTCTGTAGGCAAACTGAAGAGGATCCAGCAAGGGTCCAGTGATGTCCTTCAGGTGGGCCAGCACCAGTTTTTCAAAATACTTCATGACCACAGACATTAGAGCCACAGGCCTGTAGTCATTTAGTCCTGTAAATTTGGGTTTCTTTGAGATGGGGGTGCTGGTGGAGCTTTTGAAGCATGAAGGGACTACGCACAGCTCCAGTGATCTGTTGAAAATCTGTGTGAAGATAGGGCCCAACTGGTTAGCACAGGACTTCAACAGACTGGTGTAAACACTGGGCCGGCTACTTTTTTTCCCTTTCTGCTTTCCGGAAGACCTTGCAACCTGTCTTAGCTGATCTGAATTGCTAGGTTTGGGGCGGAGAGGGGGGTTGCTGGGAGGTGGATATGGTTGTGTGGAGCGGTGGTCAGGGCGGGTGTGGGGGTTTTTCAAACCGGGAGTAGAACTCGTCAGATGTTTTTCTGACAGATGTGATTCTCACAGTGCTGGTGTTGTAGTTGGTGATTTTCTTTCAGATTTTCCACCACTGCTGCTGAGTCACTGGAAGAGAATTGAACCTTATTTTTTCAGAATAATCTCTTTGCCACTCTGAAATTTTTTTTTTTTTTTTGTTCTTCCCCCTTTTTTCCGTGTGTATTTAGCCTGTTTATACAAGACATTTTCCCCTTTCCTGTACGGCATCTTCTGTGGCCTGACGGAGCTGTCTGAGTTTTACATTGAACCATGGTTTGTCGTTGTTGCAGGTTAAATGAGTCCTGGTAGGAATGCACATATCTTCACAGAAACTGATATAAGATGTTACAATGTCTGTGAGCTCGTCCAGATCGGTGGCAGCAGCTTCAAAAACACTCCAATCAGGTCAAAACAAGCTTGTAAATCCTGATCTGCTTCATTAGTCCATCTTTTTACAATCATTAATACAGGTTAAGCTGATTTCAGTTTCTGCCTGTAGGTCGGTATAAGATGAACCAAACAGTGATCAGAGAGCCCCAAAGCTGCTCGTGGAACAGAGTGATATGCGTTCTTTATTGTGGTGTAACAGTGATCCATTATATTACTGTTTCTGATGGGACATGTGATGTGCTGTCTGTATTTTGGCAGTTCACGGGAGAGATTTTCTTTATTAAATTCCCCAAGAATGATTAAAACAGAGTCTGGGTGTTGTTGTTCTGTGTCTGTGATCTGATCAGCGAGTTTCTGTAAAGCGGAGCTCATGTACGCTTGCGGAGGAATGTAGACACTGACGAGAATGAATGAGCAAAACTCCCACGGCAAATAGAACGGCTTGCAGTTAATGAAGAGCACTTCTAGATCTGAACAGCACATCTTCTTTAACACAGTTACATCTGTACACCACCTCTCATTGATGTAAAAGCATGACCCGCCACCGCGTGATTTCCCCATTGATTCTGCGTCGCAATCCGCTCTGAACAGCTGAAAGCGCGGGAGACTCAAAGCGCTGTCCGGAATGGCATCTTTCAGCCAGGTTTCCGTGAAACACAGAGCAGCAGAGTTTGAAAAATCTTTATTTGTCCGGGAGAGCAGAAGGAGTTCATCCGTTTTGTTGGGTAAAGAGCGGAGGTTCGCCAGATGGATGCTAGGCAACGGTGTTCTGAATCCGCGCTGTCTGAGCTTCACGAGGGCGCCGCCTCGCTTCGCCCATCTGCGCGTCCTGAAGCGTTTGATCAGCGCCGCAGCTCCCCCGACTACAATGTTCAGCAAAACATCAAAATAATTGAAAACCGGTGAAATATTGGGTGGTGTGTACATCCGAATGTCCAACAATTCGTCTCTGGTGAAATTGATTACAGGGATATAACTAAAGACAGGACAAACTAACAAAAACATAAAAACAACTGCGGAGCATGCCACGGAGGCAACCATCAACGTCGGCGCCATCACGAAGTGTCGTCCTCTTTTTCACGTTCGCGTTCCCAACCCAACGCTGGATTATAGATCAAGACCAATTTTCAAGACCTAATATCGCACGTTTATGATATATGATAATGTATATTAATTTAATAACTTAAGTACATAGAGTGAGAAAATGGTTTGATCAGTATGATTTAGCTTCCACACTCTGCATGAAAACTTGAATAAATACCTAATATGATAGCATATGTTAGTTAATCTAAGTTAACCCATAAGGTTAAAACTAGCAGCCATGTAAATGGCTAACGTTAGACTACTAACATGTTTAAAATTATAAAACATATTCAATATTGATTAATGATAGATTAACGTTTGCCTGCAGAGTTTGGGGTCATCCATCCCCTCACTTTCGATTTTTTCTTCCCAACATAATTATTAGCACATGGATCAGCCAGACCAATCATGTTAACAAACTTTCTGTCACTGACTGTGTGACTTCACCATTTCTTATAGAGTTTTGAAAATAAAAATTCTTTCATGATTTACTGTATGAGTTTCTTTCTTCTGTTGATCACAAAAGAAGATGTTTTGAATAATATTGGTAACGACAGTAGCTATGAACTTTCATAGAATGTAAATAAATAAATAAAAATATACATACATACATGCATACTATCCTTTTCGAGTTTAAAATATACTATCTGAGCCCCCAGCGTATTTTTTTTTTAGATCATTTTAGAACATATCGCTTTACTGTTTGCATGGAGACATGTCTTGTTTGTCATGTTACACGCCGCAACCACAATAGCGCTGTACAACACATGCATCGCTTTTATTTCGTTTTCCCTTTTTTATTCAAAATATTCACAAACGTGTTCACTATATTATGAAATATTTGATATTCTGATTCTCAAATACGTGATGAAGTAAAGGTATTTGGTCGTTATACACACTGAAAATGACCATGTTAGTGAGCTATAAGGGTGAGGGCGCCGCCATGTTAGTTCGCTCTGAATCTGAGCTGTGGGATTTACAACACGTAAATTCATCCTCTCCTCCCAAAAGACATTAAAGTAAATTTCCGGTGAACTGGGAGAAGAGTACACTAAACTTTAAAGTTACCTACACAATGTGTATGATATCAATAAAACAGGTTGTTAGATTATATTTGTAAGGATCATTATTGCCGCTTCCATAGACATTGGTGTGTATTTTTACAAACTATAAATGTATTGTTTTGATAGTACTTGTGTATTTAGATGTCTGAAACCTAAAATAAGCATTACATGGTTGAAAACGCTGAAATATGACAAACCCTCCCAAGGGGGGGGGGGGGGGGGGGGGCGTCATTGAACGGGCCGTGCCTCGGGCTACAGTGCCGGAGAACAGTTGTGCCAACTATTTGCAATGGAAAGCTAGCCGAAAACCCTACTTGAAAAGTAGCTAAAATGGTCGCAAAATGACGCACTATGCCGTCATTAAATATTGTATGGACGTCATCACGTCATATGTGCAACATCTGACGTAATGCGGACTTCAAGCTATTAAGCTGTTTTTTCCCCCTAATCGGGCTCACATAACTGTTTTAATATAAGTATATATCTATTAATATTTAGATATAATATAATATACATATAATACCAATATATATATTAAAGGGGTCCATCTGATGTGACTAAAAAGAACATTAGTGTTGTAGTTATTTGGTGTGATGAAATGTGTTTATGCGGTTTAAGTTCAAAAAACACATTATTTTCCAAAAACTGTACATTATTGTTACTCCTCTATGCCACGCCTTTCTGAAACAAGTCAATTTTTAAAAGCTCATCGGTATTATGTTCTGAAAAAGCGGAGTGTGACTACGATTGAGACAGCTATAGCGTGGGTTAGGATGGCCAAAGACCTCAGCTTGGACAGAAAATGTGTACACCCCATAGACCCAACTATTGTGATGCGCATGTCAGCAAAGAGCGACGAGAGACACAGAAAAAGGAATTAAAGATACCCATTAATATAACGAGGCAACTTTTGTGCATCAGTGGGACATAATGCGGATTATAATGACTAACAGTCTTTTTACAGCATAGCGGTGCACAATCGCGCGCGAAATAAACATAAGGAGGCCAATGTACGAGCAGTTTAGGATGATCGGAGGAAGAGACAAAAAAGAGGGCTGCACCTCACCGCTCAAAACTGCAGTTTTGAGATGTCAGTGGCAAATTCTTAAGATATAAAACGTACGTGACTAGTGGGGCGGGGCAGATGGGAACGGAGCGAACGGGCCGGTGGAGGACAAACCGTGTCGGACGAGATAGGAACAGGACCTGTGGAGTTTACTTGTGTGTTTGTTTGTTTTTTTTTGATCTTGTGTGCACGTCATCCGCGAAGGGGCTGTCGCGAGTTTTGTGTTTTATATATTTATAAAGTTTTGTTTGAATGTTCCGACGGTTCACCGCCTCCTTCTTCCCGAACTTACGACATTAACATTGGTGCCGAAACGGGAGGAAGGAGGGACACGCTGCGTGCGAGCCCTCGCTGACTGAGGGGGACGACCGGTGTGAGGAGATCGGGCACAGGAACGAGCGGAGGAGACTGCGGTGGCTGACAAGGCGGGGGGGGTTCGGAGACGAGGAAGTTGGGTGGACGGAGAGCTCGCGCCGCGCTCCTGAGAGAGGAGGGGTGTCTTGCCTCGGAGGGAGCGGAGGAGTCTGCCAGATTCACCAGGATTTCACCGAGGCCGAGAACTGCACTGCCATCCGCCATGCTTGGGCGAGGAAGCAAGGGAAACGGGGGGATTTCGCTGGGCCCGGCTGCCTTCGAATAGGAGGGATGACATCCGCCAGAGAGGCAGGAAGGACGTGTGCGGGCGTCCACCAACGAGTCAAGTACCATCGCATAGGCACTGCGAGTGGAGAGCCTCTCAGATGGTGTAGGAACAAAGCGCAGTGGGTCGGGAACCGGAAGAGAAAACCGAGTATTTATGTTTTCTTTGTTTCTTTTCCTCTCTCCCTCCTGTAGCTGTCAGTCGCCTCTCCTTCTGGTTTCCTTTCACGTCTCGCCTCGGTCTGTACGGGCCTTAACCCCACAGGAGAAGCCGGCAGTGGCCGCATAGTGTCGGCTCCCCCGGATGGGGGAGTAGAGCGCAGCTCTCGGCAGAGTACCCCCCGGCCGAGAGAGGGGCGATGGGGGTATGGGAGAGCGAGTGGGGGAGGGGACACGAGCTGTGAGAACGGAGGCGAGCGCCAGTGAGTAATGATAATGAGCGACCATTCACCGGTTTCTAGGTATCAAGGAAGGAACAGCTCCGGAAGGATAAAGGGCGGAGTGACGAAAGTGTCGGTCGAGAGAGGACCCAGGCTGGAGTGCTTGGTTTGGGGTTTTGTGTGCGACAGTCGTCCGCGAGGGGCTGTCTCACTATTTTGTTTTTATTTTATTATTAAAGTTTTGTTTGAAAGTTCGCCAGTTCCCGCCTCCTTTTTCCTGAACTACGAATGTTACACGTACTTAGAGTGTGTGAGTCAGAACAGTCGGCATTTTAGTCTACTCTTCCAGCATCAGGAAACAGTCCTCCATAAAATACACTGCACACATCTGAATATTTGGGTCGAACTGTTCTGGCCACGGCAGGACGAAGCGGATATCGTCCATTTGTTGGAAGGTCAACACAATGTCGTTTCAACTCTTTCGCACAAACAAAACACACAGCGGCCTTCACGAGCATGGCAGCAGGCAGGCGGCAAAAACAATACTACAGCGAGAATAAAAATAACACCTTCTCTCTTTGCATAACTATGGGCAGTGTTATGCAAATCTTCCCACATCGTGACGTAGACATGTGGGGGCGTGTTAGAACGAGCCGTTTTAAGGGGGCGTGGCTGACTCTTAACTTTTATAAAGAATCTCTTTGGTTTTGAGACTTTAGTGTTTGCAACTTTACAGATTTTCTTTATGAACCAAGAGCTTGTAACACTCCAAAGAGACAGGTATGGCCTTGTTTTGTTACTTTGTGACAGAAGACCGGACCAATACAAATACCTCCATGGATCCTCGACCTCCCACACCCGCAGAAGTCCTGGAGGTGCTAGTAAATGCCCTCCGGGCTTCCCTGCTTCCTCCGACAACCCCCCAATCTGCCTCTGTCAGTCCCATGGCCATGCCTGCTTCATATACGGGTGATGCAGCTGAGTGTGTCGGCTTCCTCTTGCAAGTGGCCTTGTTCATCGAGATGCAGCCGCAGAAATTTTCCACCGAACGCACTAAGGTAGCATTCCTGATATCACTTAACAGAAGAGCGCTGTTGTGGGCTAAGGCCACATGGAACGCTAATAGTGCCATAATTAATTCATATGATGCTTTCACTAACCATTTCAAAGAAGTCTTTGGCCACACTGCAGGAGTGCTATCGGTGTCCGACCAGTTACTGCGGCTGCGCCAAGGCAAGGCATCCATTCACGACTACACCCTGTGGTTCAGAACGCTGGCGGCGACTAGCGGGTGGAATGAGGTGGCCTTAATTAGCTCTTACCAGCAAGGATTGAAGTCCCATGTACAAGCTCAAATTGCTATCTATGATGACTGATGTTGGACTGGAAAGCTTCATGCAAAAGGCCAACCGAATTTCCCATTGTCTGTCCGCCTGCCATGCCACCGAAGCTGCCCACCAGTCTGTCATGCCCGGCACGGGTTCCCCAGTACCAGAGCCGATGCCAGTGGACACCTCTAGGCTCACCCCGTCGGAACGTGCTCACCGTCTCGCGGCTGGTCTGTGTCTATACTGCGCTGCGGCGGATCATTACATCAGGACCTGCCCAGTCAGACCCCCATATCCTGCGGTGAGTACCCTCCAACTAGACCCTGTCATCTCCACGTTGTCAATGCTATCGGTACAACTACTCACCCCAGAATGTTCTGTTTCAGTCCCTGCCCTCATCGACTCGGGCTCCTCGGGCAATTTCATATCCAAGGACCTATTGAATCGTCTCCATCTGCCCCGGAAACGTCATGCCCAGGAGCTCCGAATCGAGACCATCCAGGGAAAACCGCTAGGACGGGGGTGGGTGAAATATTGAGCACCGACACTAAGGCTCAAGATTGGCACCCTACACGAGGAGGAAATCACGTTTCTGGTACTGAAGGGGACAACCTGATCTATCCTGGGAAGGCCCGGGCTAGTTCTCCATCTACCAGACGATCAGAGGGGACTAGTGTGAGTGACTCGCTGGAGCGAGCATGTCAACGCAACTGTCACGTCATTACGGTTGCATCTACCCTCGTCGAAAGCCCTGAACCTTGGGAGAAGGTCACGGTCCCATCTGATTTCTTGGCATTCCAGGATGTCTTCAGTAAGCAGGCAGCCACTCAGTTACCACCTCATCGGCTATGGGACTGCACCATCGATTTGCTGCCTGGAGCAAAACTCCCCAAGGGTAGAGTATACCCGTTGTCCATCCCGGAGCGCAAGGCGATGGAGGAATACATCAAGGAGGCTCTTAACCAAGGATTCATCCGAACTTCCACGTCTCCAGCTGCTTCTAGTTTCTTCTTCATGGGCAAGAAGGACGGGGGCTTGCGGCATTGTATCGACTATCGGACTCTGAACTCCCATACGGTGAAATGGCCCTATCCACTTTCCCTGGTCCCGGCCGCCCTCGAGGAACTCCGTGGGGCCTGCATATTCTCCAAGCTGGACCTGCGAAGTGCATACAACCTCGTTCGAATCTGGGAGGGCGACGAGTGGAAGACGGCATTTATTACACCATCTGGCCACTATGAGTACCTTGTAATGCCGTATGGGCTAGCCAACGCCCCGTCTGTCTTCCAAGGATTCATGAACGAGGTGTTCCGGGAGTTCCTACATCGATTTGTGATAGTGTACATTGACGATATCCTGATTTACTCCAGGAACCTGGCCGAACATCGCCACCACGTCACGCAGGTCCTTCAGAAGCTACGTCAACACCTCATCTCTTTTAAAGCTGGAGAAATGCGAATTCCATCGCCCCACGGTACATTTCCTGCGTTACTTCTTCGGCCAGGAAGGGATTCAGATGGATCAGGGGAAGGTTGATGCAGTCAAGGAGTGGCCTCTTCCCCAGACCGTAAAGGAGCTCCAGAGATTTCTAGGATTCACTAACTTCTATAGTCGTTTCATCAAGGATTTCAGTTCCCACACTGCTCTTTTGACTTCCATGCTCCGAGGAAAACCCAAGTCCCTGTCCTGGACCACCAGCGCCCACGAAGCTCTCACTAGACTCAGAACAGCCTTCAGCATGGCCCCCATCCTTCATCATCCTGACCCGGACATGCCGTTCGTAGTGGAAGCGGATGCCTCCACCACCAGCGTTGGGGCCGTGCTGTCCCAACATTATGGTGAGCCTCCGCGCCTCCAGCCTTGCGCATACTATTCTAAGAAACTGACCCCAGCGGAGCAGAATTACGACATCGGCAACCAGGAGTTGTTGGCCATCAACCTCACCCTGGAGGAGTGGCGGCACTGGCTGGAGGGAGCAAACCATCCGTTCACAGTCATTACCGACCACAAAAACTCCAATACCTCAAAGAAGCCAAGAGACTTACCCCACGCCAAGCCTGCTGGGCATTGTTCTTCACCAGGTTTCAGTTCACCATCACCTATCGTCCCGGGAATCGTAACAGTAAAGCCGACGCCCTCTCACGCATGCACTCTCCAGACACACCTTCCGATCCGGAGCCCATTCTCCCTCCAGCCTTGATTGTAAGCCCCATTCAATGGAACATCGACAAGGATATTCGAGCCGCCACTCTTACCGAACCTGCTCCGCCGGGAGGCCCAGAAGGGAAAACGTATGTGCCCACTCCCCAACGACAATCCCTTCTGGGCTTCGTTCATAATGTACCGGGCTCTGGACACCCAGGCAGCCAACGGACCCTCTCGCTCCTCCAAGCTCGGTACTGGTGGCCCAGTATGACCCAGGAGGTCATCAGGTATGTCCGAGGTTGCTCAGTCTGCGCCATGTCCAAGACCCCTCGTCACCTCCCCGTAGACAAGCTAGTGCCCCTGCTGATCCCACATCGACCCTGGTCTCACCTGGAAATCGATTTTGTGACTGACTTACCCAACTCAGAGGGGAATACCTGCATCTTGGTGGTCGTAGATCGATTTTCCAAAGCCTGTAAGCTAATCCCCCTCCCAGGACTTCCAACCGCTCTCGACACTGCAGAAAGTTTATTCACTCACATCTTCAGAAACTTCAGAGTCCCCGAGGATGTAGTCTCTGACAGGGGACCTCAGTTTATCTCCCGCGTTTGGAGGGCATTCTTCCGACTACTAGGGGTCACGGTCAACTTATCCTCAGGCTACCATCCCCAGACAAATGGCCAGACTGAGAGGAAGATCCAGGAACTCGGACATTACCTCCGGGCATACTGTCACAACGACCAACACAGCTGGAGCCGTTTCCTCCCTTGGGCCGAGTATGCACAGGATTCCCTGACCCAGACCACCACCGGCCTCACGCCGTTTCAGTGCATACTCAGGTACCAGCCCCCGCTCTTCCCGTGGACAGGAGAACAGTCGGAGGTGGTTCCGAGTGGTTCCGAGTGAGCGAGAGAGTGTGGGACTCAGCTCACCTCCATCTCCAACGTGCAGTGTGGAGGCATAAGGCCTTTGCAGATGCTCGGCATACTTCCACTCCCACTTACCATCCAGGAGAGAAAGTATGGCTGTCCACCCGGGATCTGCGCCTCCGCCTGCCCTGTGAAGTCCCCGCTACATTGGTCTGTTCCCGATACAGAGGCAGATCAACGACGTCACCTACGAACTCTGACTCCCACCCAGGTACCGAATTCACCCCACTTTCCATGTTTCACTCCTTAAACCTCACTTTCCCTCTGCTCCAGGACCCACCAAACCCGACGAACCTCCTCCTCCAGAAATCCTTGACCAACCGTCCATCTACCTGGTCCGAGACATCCTGGACTCGCGGCGACGGGGTGGTCGACTGGAGTATCTAGTAGACTGGGATGGTTATGGACCGGAGGAACGTTCTTGGGTAGCCAGGGATGACATTCTGGACCCTTTGCTACTGGAGGACTTCCATCGCACCCATCCTGATCGCCCCGCACCCAGAAGCCGTGGCCGCCCCCGTCGCCGCATGAGGGCGTCAGGAGCCACCCCTGGAGGGGGGGGTAATGTCAGGGATTCATCACAGTCAATGCAGTCACCAGCCAGGATAATCACCCAATCACAGTCACCCGAGTTCTAATCACCCGCTCCTGCTGTCACCAATCAAGCCACACTACAAATACACACACATCACAGTCACTCACTGTCCGGTCTACCGTTCACTCCTATGGACTGTTCTGGACTCTCTATACGATATTCTCCTAGAAAGACTTACCTTCTGGTTCTCCCGCGATCCTCCAACGACTCCTTGGAAGCTGTTTCACGATCTCCCACAAAACCGGCATCAGACACTCACACTCCGATAAGAACCCTGGAATCATTCACTCTGTTGACACTCACCTGCCTTAACCTAACCCGTTCCACTCCTCCACATCCTGTCTCAATAAACCATCCTGTCTTTCACTTAAGGGGCGGTCAAACTAGACTTTTTGAACGTGTGTGAAATTTTTTTCGGACGCGCTGCGATATGGGCAGGAGCAGGAATATGAATCACGCACAAGTGTTCCCCTCAGTTATAGTCACAAACATGGAGTCATTTCAATAAACCATTGAAAAACTCACAAAAGGATTCAGATGTGCTTGTACTGTGTCTTTTGTGATGGTGTCGAAAGCGTCTGGAAAGGAGAAGCATGTGAGTTCACCCTATTCTACGGACTAGGAATGAGCGTGGAGAGCTTCAGGAGCTTCGGCTGGATGAGGATCGCCACAAGGAGTACTTTCAGCTCTGTCATATTTTATTACCATTTTTTAAACTATAGTGAATAAACTGTATTAATGATGAAATGTTCAAGGTGTCTGAATAAATTCTGGTTTGACTGTAATATATACACATATATAGATATAAAATATTATATATATATAAAATTTTTAAGTGCTGTGCTTTAAGTGCTGTAGGTTTTTCCCTTTAAATAGGTCATTTTATACGTTCTTGAGGTGTGCAACATTTTAAAATTATTCTGAAAATATAAATATAAAATAACGAACAACATTAAGTAATTTAATAATAATACACTTGTGTATAGTAATTATATTGTACTCTCTCTCTTTCTATATATATCGTCTGTTCCTGTTTCCATTGACACCGCGAACCATGCAGCTTCTTTTTTTATTTGATTTTTATAATCTTTTGAAGATGTATTATATAAAATAGGACGCTGCACTACGGTTAAAATTAGCACTTCCTCCATTTTTGAATTTCTGTAGAGAGGTCACGCAGTGACGTATCGATCTTCTACTGGTCACACGTCTTCACGTGATGCGAATTCGCAGGTCAGAGTTCACCAAACTTGAACTTTGGAACGCAGCGAAATGCGAAATTTTTCGCATGAGCTTGCGTTTCCGGTCTGACGCATTCGCATGCGTATCACAACGCGTAAGTCAATGGAACGAAAAGTGCAGTGTGACCACCCCTTTACCCGTTGTGTCTGGCCTTGCTTTATGACAGTAGTAGCCTAAATATTTGGGTGATGTAATATTAGTACCATGTTATTAATCAATATATTAAGCTAACCCATGCTATTTAAATTACTAAAATAGCCATAGAAAATAATGAGCAATAATAATTCACCACACTGCATAGGATGATGCGATGACAAATTCAAGCGCACAGCTTCACCTAAATATTTATTAATTTGTTTAGTTATATCATTTATAATTTGAATAAGAGAACAACACCATTAAACTTTGGGTAATCAAAAAAATGGTTTTATTCATTACATCATATAGATCAGATTTTTTTTTCTTCAGGAAACGGCCAGACTAGAATGGCAACACAGTAGCTACTGTGTAATAGCAGATATTACAAACATATTCAAGTACATTTTAATACATTATAAAAAAACTAAAATGCTATGGCAGAGCTATCTTTTCCATTTGTAGAACATTTCAGTTATACCGGCCTTACTAAAAAGTACAGAATTTTACATCAATTAATAAATAAAAATTACAATGCAATTTTCTGAAGAAACAAAATACATAAAGACTGAAAAACAAAGTGCATAAGTGAATAGCTGTGTGTGTGTGCAAAGACTGAAGATGATAAAAAGTTCAAGCAACGGAATAGGCAGGGATGGAGGGGGTTTTGGAGGTGGACAATGAGATGGCGTAGGGATGGTGAGAGGCAAAAGGGCGGGGATGATGGCAGGATGTGGCGAAGGGAAGGTGATGGGAGGATGACGATGATGCCCAGGCAGCTTAGATGGTGTTTGGCACATAGCACAGACCCAGAGCATCCCAGTGCTAACAACACACGGCGGAATCGAGGGAGCGAGGAGCCAAGATGTAGATGGTGTGGCTGCCAACATCTGGGGGCCGACCGAT
>JADLZN010000559.1:52394-177949 GCA_018155175.1 Sinocyclocheilus anophthalmus | reverse complement strand
TGCAGCTTAGATGGTGTTTGGCACATGGCACAGACTCAGAGCATCCCAGTGCTGACAACACACGGCAGAATCGAGGGAGTCAAGATGTAGATGGTGTGGCTGCCAACACCTGGGAGCCGACCGATGGAGACATAGCTGGTGGATCTGAAGGCGCAGATGGAGGGCTGATGGAGCCGAGCATCGTCGCAGGTTCCGGAGACCTGGGCACAACCTAATCGTCCTGACTCCTGGTATACAATATTTTGCACCAGAGCCTTGCAACTTTAGAAAAAAACTAAACAGAAACAAAATTAAATAACAGATTTTACATGAATGACTGAAAGCAAGCACAAATTAGCCGGAATGGACACATTGCTAACGTTTTTCTTCCAAGATTGACCAAATCACTCTCCATTAGGCCTGATTAAAAAATCTCTATAACAGAGGTGATACAGCATGAAAATATACTTACTATTCCTTTACTTGTCTCCGCACTCAGATTTCTGTTTGTCTTCTATAGCAGCTGATCTGAAAACAACAAATGTTAATATTTCACACACACACACACAAAAGCAAATGATGATTGATGATTTGTTTTCTTTTTAAGAATGACAGGACGCTGAAATCAATGTACCTGGTCGGTAATGTAGTCAAAAACCTTCCAAGCCTCAGCAGTTTCAGATGTACTGTGTGCTCTCATATAAGCAACCCTTCTTACAGTTTAATCTTTGTTCTTATCTGTAATGATAAATATATATTAGAAAATAAAGGCGATAAGGTTGTCAGGCTTGAACACCAATCAACGAACACTACCACACTACCACATGTTCATAATCATGGTTTTTCAAAGATCATTAACCTCATTACAATGAAGCCAAATTGTTCAGGAAATCAGAAATAAATACACAACTTAATTTAGCAAATAAAAGAATGTTAATGTTGTACATGTTATAATGACTAATTTTATTTATTTTTTTTCTGCCAATGCATGTGTCAAAAACATGACTGGTACAGACAAATAACGTTAATTAAATCTTACCTGAAGTCACAGTTAGGTTCCAAAAGCCAGACGCCATACACGCTTGCAGAAGCTGGTAAAAATAAGAACATACCGCTATATTTTCGAATTAATTTCATAGTTCCCCCAAAACAATTTGAATTCTGTCATCACTCACCCTTAAGATGCTCCAAACCATCTAAGACTTTCGTTCATCTTCAAAAGAAAAGCTGAGATATTTTAATAAAAATCTGAGAGATTTATGTCCCTTCTGTCACGAATCCGGTCCATGAACATCCGTCTGCTAGCCATCAGAGGTCACACTTTCCATTTTCATTGACTCTCGCACAACACACTGTTGCACATCTCTCCGGACTACATATCCCATCATTCACAGCACTGATTGCACACAGCTGTTCACTAATTTGCACACAACACTGATTGCTAAGCACCCTCTGGTTTTCAATCACTTCCCTAACTATTTAACCACCAACTCCTCTTATCCCTTCCCTCTGCCGAGTATTGTATGCGCTTATCGCCAGTAGTGATAGCTACTTTACAGAGCCCTCGTTAGTTTCCTAGCCTAGCCTAGCCTAGTCTTGCCTTGCCTGTTTTCTCGGTTTCTGATCCTTGCCTGGTTTCCTGGATTTATCCCTTTAGTCTTGTCCCTTCTGACTCTGTTTGCCTATCATCGACCCATGCTAGCCCTAGGATTTTTCTTGTGTCTTGCCCGCCATATACCTTTTTGCCACTGTTTGACCCTGCCTGTCTTATGACCACGTCTCTGTCTAATAAAGCTTTGCATATGGATCCCACGTCTCACGTCTCGTCAGCCCCGTAAAACCTCAGATGAAAGAAGATTCACCAAAAAGTTGAAATCGCAAAAAAACATCGCCAAAGTAATCCATATGAATTGCGTGGTTTCCTCGAAGTGCCCTAAAGAGACACGATCGGCGACCGCTCTATATAATACTGTTTAAATTTAGACTTATATTCACATTCAAGAGACATTTGCACGCACATCATATTTTATATACGAAGCTCTCTGGGGTGAGCTCATTATCATACGAACGAATCAGAGCCGTTCAATGGCTCTGGAACCAAACAGGTTTAGTCAGTGTGTTGTTTGAATTTAAACACAAGTAAACGCAAGTTTTTTGTTTTGTTTTGTTGAGTTTTTTTCATATATGATGTTGAAATTTTTCTGGGAATTTCAGAGATATATATTCGAAAATAAAAGCTTCAAGCTTGAACAAATTTATAAACACCTAGCTTATTACAATTAATGTATCATGTAATGAACAACAGCCTAATCAACCAAAGTAGCATAACCTTTTAAGTAAAACTGAACAACATATTAAACAACATATTTTAAATATCACAATGCTTAATTATAGTTGACAAATGTTTCTACATTGTAAATGTTAAAAATGTTTTTCAAAATATTGTACTTTTTCAAATATTAAAATTATAAATACATAAATATTTAAAATATAACCATGTGTAGGCCTACTGCAATATAAGTACTTAAAAACTCACTAAAAGTGTAATCATTTTATGTTCTTACACAAAGTAGACATAAAATATACTTTTAAGTAAGGGTAACATAAGTATGTTTTCTGTAAATACACTAAAAAGTCACTAAAAGTATGCTTGTGTTTAGTATATCCCTTAAAAGTGTAACTAAAAATATATTTATTAACATAGTATTTCTACTATACTTTTTAGAAATAAAGTAATAGTGTGCTTGTGTTTAGCATGTTCCTTAAAAGTGTAACTAAGCATATATTTATTACCAAAGTATTTCTAGTATACTTTTTAGAAATATACTAATAGTGTACTTGTGTTTAGTATATTCCTTAAAAGTGTAACTAAGCATGTATTTAATACAAAAGTACTTCTAGTATACTTTTTAGAAATATATTAAAATGCAATTCAATATATTTTTATTGCACTTCAAATAAGCATGTTGGGAATACAAATGTATAATAAACATACTACTTGAATTTCAAGTATATTTTTAATACATTTAATACTACGTCTTTTTCACCTGGGTACCCTTGAGCGAGCCCATCACGTAATTTCGAGGAGGGCTTTCCATAAAGCCCGGAAAGATCATCGCTTTTATGTCGACGAATGACAGAGCGGTGTAGAATAAAGGTAAATTATGTGAAAAATAATGCTTTTTAAAAAAACAACAAAGCATTAACACATGTTAGACTGCACCCCATAAACCATAAACACAATCAAGCCTAGTAAAAAAACATTCAACCACCCCTTTAATTAAAAAGTATACTGAGGGTCTAATGGGGGTTATTCCAGTTTGCATGTGCTATTGCATCCATGTCACAAGTACATTCTGATGCTATATTACTAAAGTATCTGTGAGACAGTGTGCAGTTACCATGGAGTCATGGTGAGGAAGTGATATTTACATGTATTTACACAGGCTTGTTAAGACAGTCTCTTTGCCACCCTTTGAAAACTGATGGGTCGAAATAATATATAAAGTTTTGAAAAAGTTGTAGTCAGTGAAGAAATAACACATACTAACCAAATACTGTAGAACTTTATTACAGAACCTATTTTGAGCTAGAATTTAGGATAAATTCCACTGATTTAGAAATCTTGCACTTGGTGGAATTTGTTCATTTTGAAATGCTCCGGTTTATACATTGAGACCTTGGAGTTATGGTTTCCTAAGATTGAGCATCCTTGTAAATGGACTGTAGCCAAAAGCTCTTTTGAATTATTCAGCAAGCGCATCTTAAAGAAGGACCTTGCTTATGCATTCACCTCTATGTGAATGTCAGTCTGCTCTGTCTCTGGTCTGTTATCTCCTTTCTTCATGGTGAAATATGCTCTGAATGAAGCACTGAGAAAAACTGCTCTGCCCAATTTAGAGGGCTACATTTAAACAGTCAGGATTCTGTCTGAATTTTTCTTCATTCATAGCATGACAGTTTAATAAATCCCTTTAGGTTCAGTTCCCTCCTCTGACTTCAGAACTGCATTATTCAGACTTCAGAATTCCACCATAACTCTGCAATTAAAACTATTAAAATTTAGCATGAGAGGTTTTAAATAATGGAACATATTCAAAGACACACATTTGTATAATAATTCATAATTTCAAAATACAGAGACACTGTTACAGGGCTGACGAGACGTGAGACGTGCGGATCCATTTGCAGAGCTTTATTTAAATACAGAGACGTCGGTCTCAAGAGCGAGGGTTTCCCACACAAGAATAATCCTAGGGCTAGCATGGGTCGATGAACTGCAGACAGAATCAGAAGGGGCAAGACTAGGGGAGAAATCCAGGAAACCAGGCGAAGATCAGAAACCGAGAAAGCGGCTAAGGCTAAGGCTAAGGCTAAGGCTAAGGCTGGGAAACGACTGAGGGCTCTGTAGTGTAGCTATCACTAGGGGAGTGATAATCGCTAAACAAAACTCGGATCCTTCAAGGGAAGTATCACAGCTAGTGTTAAATAGTTAGGGAGTGATAGGAAGCAGCTGTGCAATCAGTGTAACAGCTGTGTGAATCCGTCGCTGAGTGCCATCATTGCACATGCATGATGGGAAATTAGGTCGCCTAGGTTTATGTTCACAGTGTGTAGTGCGAGAGTCATGAAATTGGAAGTTCATCTTACTCTCGGTATTCCTCGTGACCGAGCCCCCCCCCAATGAGCTGCTTTCCATACGGCTCAAAACCCTTTACGATTCGGGAGGGCGGTGGAGTGGAGGCGGAACGGAGGGCCAGGTCCAAGGATAGGAGAGACCAGGGATTGAGGCAGAGCCGGCGGAGCTGAGGATCCCCACAGCAGAGCAGACGGGACCGAAATTCCCCACGTCGAGCAGAAAAACCACCGAGCCTACATAACCACCACTGGCAGGGGCCTACCACCAGCTAGGCATAGTACCACCACGTGCTTATCTAGGACCACCAGAACCAGACCAATAGACCACCACGTCGTCGCAGAGGACCACCAGAACCAGACATTAGACCACCACGGCGGAGCAGAAGACAACCAGAACCAGACAGTAGACCACCACAGCAGAGCAGAGGACCACCCTAGCCCGACAGTATACCACCACAGCAGCCAGTACCCCCATTGCGGAGCGGAGGGCCCCTGTCAGGAGCAAGGACCACAGAGCCAAGACAGACCCCCACGCGTAGCAGAGAACCCCCTTGGTGAACCCCACCGATCAGGAGACCATGGCGGAGAATGTAACAACGAGAGAGCAGAGACAGAAAACACAGACAGAACATTGGGGTTGATAAACAAGACTGAGCATTCAGGGGCAACCACCCTGACAGACACAAAGCACACAAAGAATTCACAAACAGCCTCCATAACCATGACAGGACGAGGATGATTCTTCCCCGACGAGCCCTCCCTAGGTACCGTGACAGTACGACATGATGTCTCGCAAACGGCCTCTATAATAGCTGTGACGAGGACGATCCAGGGCGCTCGCAACGTCCCTCCGCTGTGACAGGACGAGCAGTGGAGTTCCAAACATCTCCTAAGCCGTGACATGATTACACCACTCTGGGTGCACCAGACCGAATCGTCTGCATGCTGGAATCGCTCTGGATGATCAGCTGTGATGCGGCGTGAATCTGTATGAATAGCTGAGACGTTGCGAGACTCTAGAAGGTCAGCTGTGAAGTGACATGGCTCTGGACGAACAGCTGGACTTGGACTCCTGAAGGATCACTGCGACTTGACTTAGAACTCTGAAGACACTGCGCCTTGACTTGACGTCCTGCAAGATCAGCTTGCGCTTGACTCCTGAAAAGCGCTTCGACTTGACTTGACTCCTAAGATTCAGCTCCGCCTTGACCTGTGACTCCTGAAGATCAGCTCTGCGACTTACTTGACTTGACTCCTGAAGATCATCCAGGCGCTGCGACTTGACTTGACTCCTTCCTGAAGATCCTCTGCGACTTTACTTGACTCCTGAAGTCAGCGCTACTTGAATGACTCCTAAAGGAATATCAAGTGCGACTTGACTTGACTCCTGAGATCAGCTGTGATTTGACTGGACTCATGACGATCAGTTGCGACTTGACTTGACTCCTGAAGATCAGCTGCGACTTGACTCCTGAATATCAGCTGCGACTTGACTTGACTCCTGAAATCAGCGGTGACTTGACTTGACTCATGAATATCAGCTGCGACTTGACTTGACTCCTGAAGATCAGCTCCGACTTGACTTGACTCCTGAAGATCAACTGTGACTTGACTTGACCCATGAAGATCAACTGTGACTTGACTTGATTCATGAATATCAGCTGCGACTTGACTTGACTCCTGAAGATCAGCTGCGACTAGACCTGACTCATGAAGATCAGCTGTGCGCCTAGACTGACCCTTAGATCGCTGCGACTAGACCTTCTCATGATAATGAATTGTAACTGACCTGACTCTGACGATCACTGTGGACTTGACCAACTCATAACATCACTGTTACTTGATTGTACCAGAAGAACAACTTGCTAGCCCTGAACTCATGAGAATAAACTGTGAATCGTTTTGACTCAGGACGATCAACTGTGACTTGACTAGACTCCTAACTATCAACTGTGACTTGACTAGAATCAATTCAAGGACTGTGACCTACCGACTCGTGAAGATCAGTCAGTGACTGACGAGCGCTGTTTGTGTCCCGCATTTTGTGATCAGGCTCCTTGCTGTCGCCGCCGATCTTGTAAAAGCATGCTCTTATACAGCCCTCACTTTCAGTCACAGACAGGAGTCCGCTTCCTTCCTCCGCGACACCCACCCGTGAACGCTGAACCAGCAGTCATCAGGCATAGTTATCAAGTCCTTCCTTTAACTACAGTTAACTTTTTGCTCTTTGGGGCATCCCAGAGTTCGTGGGTTCACCCGCGAGTCCAAAACGGCAACAAAGTCTTTTAAATAAAATTTCCTCATATAGTGGTACCGGTAAGATAGTGCACAGAACCTGTAACATACTCCTCAATCGAACCGATCCCTCACCTGCCGAAGATTCATTATTCTTCGCTGACTGCTGTCCACCACACCAGGGCCAAATTCCCACTGAGAAAGCCGCTGGAATCCTTGTTTGGCCCGAGTATTCCTGGTTACGGGTCTGCGCGACCTGAGACGTGCGGATCATTTGTAGCGTTATTGTGGAGAGACAAGACGTGGTCAATAGGCAGGGTCAAAACACTGGCAAACATGTCTATGGCGGGCAAAACACAAGAATAGTAACAGGGCTAGCGTAGGTAACCGATCGGCAGACAGAATCACAGGGACGAGACTAGAGGGATAAATCCAGGAAAACAGGTCCATGGCTCCGAAAACCGAGTAAAGCTTTCCTAAGGCTAGTGGCTTCGGGGTCTGGGGCTGGGGTCTGGGGGCTGGTGGCTGGGCTGGGCTTGGCTTGGCTGGGAACCGACGAGGGCTCTGTAGTGTTGCTATCAAACTGATAAATGCTAAACAATACTCGACAGAGTGAAGGGATCAGAGTGAGTGTTAAATAATGAGTGAGTGATATGAAACAGCTGTGTGCAATCAGTGTAAACAGCTGTGTGCAATTCGTGCTGAGTGCAATCAGTGTGATGCATGATGGGAAATGTAGTCCGGGTTGATGTGCAACTGTGTAGTGCGAGAGTCAATGAAATTGAAAGTTCATGGACCGGATTCATGACAACATCATACTTCAGCACTAATTTTTTTTAGTCTACCTCATGCTTCTTTTTCTACTTCACTTCTGATTTTTCTTGTATACTAATCTAGTTTATACCTGAATTATGGCATTGAGTACTACATATATTGTTGGTTTTTAAAATAAATTGCTTGGGATGTTACTCAGTTGTAAGTTGCTTAGGATAAAAGCATCTGCTAAATAGCAAAATTTAAATGCACAAAAAATAATGTAATGACATAACCTGGCAAGGAATTGGAATTTCTGTGCGTCTGTGTTGCAGATTGTGAGAGTGCCACTGTAAATATTACTTATTTTTTATAATATTGTTGCCATTGCCTGTATATGTCCTGGAGGTGTGATGTCATAATAATAAAATCTCGCTGTGCTTTTTTTCATATACGATAACCGAACTCCCTCCGCTTATGCTGCCTAAAGTCTTCAATTAAACTGAAATTTTCTAAATACTTTGTACACACACCACACACACACCACACACACAACACTACTCTCTCTCTCTCTCTCTCTCACCACACACCACACACACACACACCACACACATGCCTCTACCTCAGCCAAGCACTACAGTGCCCTCTGCAGTGTCAATTCTTCAAGACAGTTTTTTTGTTTGCCAGATAACCCACTCTTTTAAATAGCACCTATCAGACATAACATTATGCACCACTTACACAGCTGAAGTGAAGGAAACTGATTTATCTCTGCATGGCATGCACCTGTTCTGGGATGGGGGATTTAGGCATCAAGTGTACATTTTGTCTTCAAACGTGATGTGTTAGAAGCAGGAAAAAGGGGCAAGCGTAAGGATTTACTCGAGTTTGACATGTCTCCAAATTGTGCTTGGCTAACGACTGGGGCAAAGCCTCGCAACGGCCGCTCTTGTCTTTGAACTTTAATAGAAGCAGACAGCTTCCCTGTCTGCAGTGGTCAGTAGCTATCAAAAGTGGTCCAAGGATGGGTGGATCATGCGTGACCTGACCAACATGGGCATGGTGGCCAAGCCTCATTGATGCACGTGGGGAGTGAAGGCTGGCCGTGGGGTCCTCTCCAACAACGAGCTACTGTAGCTCAAATTGCTCAAGAAGTAAATGCTGGGTCTAATGGAAAGGTGTCAGAATACACAGTGCATTGCAGTTTGTTGCATATGGGGCTGCATAGCCATATAGGCCAGTCAGGGTGCCCATTCTGACCCCTGTCTACCACCGAAAGTGCCAACAATGGGCACATGAGCATAAGAACTGGACCATGGAGCAATGGAAGAAAGTGGCTTGGTCTGATGAATCATGTTTTCTTTTATATCATGTGGATGGCCGGGTGCGTGTGCGTTGCTTACCTGGGGAACACATGGCACCAGGATGCACTATGGGAAGAAGACAAGCCGGTGGAGGCAGTGTGTTGCTTAGGGCAATGTTCTGCTGGGAAACCTTGGGTCCTGCCATCCATGTGGATGTTACTTTGACATGTTCCACCAACCTAAGCATTGTTGCATTGTTATTCCCTGGTGGCTGTGACCTATTTCAGCAGGATAATGCGCCCTGCCACAAAGCAAAAATGGTTCAGGAATGTTTTGAGGAGCACAACAACGAGTGTGAGTTGTTGACTTGCGGCCTCCAAATTCCCCAGATCTTAATCCAATCGAGCATCTGTGGGATGTGCTGATCAAACAAATCTGAACCATGGAGGCCCCACATCACAACTTACAGGACTTAAAGGATATGCTGCTAACCATAGCTATGCATAGGTAGATGCCCCATTTGACTGTGCCAAGCATGTAGATGCGTCCGCCATCTTTAACGGTCAACTTGACATCGTTCACATAATCAATGAATGTTCGAAGATGCCACAATCCTGCACAGCTGATGGTTGTAAAAACTGCTGGGATTTAAATTCCCGAAGAAACAGGATAACCTTTCACAGGTGAGAATGTGTTGGCTTGTGTTTTAAATGTATTAACTCAATATTACAAGTTTTGAAACACTGCCTTCGAATATGGCGGATGGCTTACGTATAGCTGCCCATAGTAACAGTCGCTAATGAGGCATCTACGTATACATTTCTATGCTGCTAACATCTTGTACCACAGCACACTTTCAGGTGTCTAGTGAAGTTCATGCCTAGACGACACGTGCCCCCTCAGATTTCTGAGCCAAGTGCATTTTGAATGCAGCTTCCAAAAGACAAAAATAGCTAAATTTGATACAATTTGATCTCTAGCTTCCGCTAACTGTCGTACGTGCGTTCATTAGAGCGTGGCTGTCCGTCAATGATGAATGACTTATGGTCCAAACGTGGTGGACGGGGAACGTGGGGGGGAAGCGCAGAGGGAAGAGCAAACAATGGTCCTAATTATTATAACAAAATGAGGATTTATAAAGAAAAATGTCGGAGGATTTCAATATAAGCCAAAAGGACACTGGTTTTCCTTTGCTGTAAACCAAGCTTGTTTCTCACAAGACTAGCATATATTCTCCCGGCTTTCGGCTAACTCCACGTCATCCGCGATGATGACACTCCCTCATACTCGTGAACGTGTGTACGACAGTTAGCGGAAGCTAGAGATTAAGGTTTATAAAGTTGTAAATATGGATATTTTTCTTACACAAACGCAATGCGTCGCTTCAGAAGGCCTTTATTAACCCCTCGGAGCCAGGTGGACTTCTTTTATAATGGATGGGTGCAATTTTTTGGACTTTCAAACCTAGGATGGCTTGAGGGTGAACTACCCCTTTAAAGATGTCGTTTCAAAATAAGAGCTACCAAAATAAGTCAAATAATACAATATCAGATACCATTTGTTGTCTATATAGCATGTGGTATTTATATCTATCATTTGTTGACTATTTTGCTTTATCGGTTTTTCTGAACTTGAAGTTGTTGTTTTTAAATTATTGTTTTATGCAGTAAAGCTGGTCAAAGACCTTATTTCTTGTGTTGATAAAGATTAAAATGCCTGCTGTGACACAAATGTGTTACAACTCACAATTAAAATTAAAACCTTGTCATATTGATAAATGTGGTTTCATGAATTGTGAGATTTTTTTTTTTTTTAATACAGTTACTAATACACTTATATTTCATCAACAATCTAAATATCATCTAAATATATGTCCAGCCCCTGATTTTATTCACAACCCTCAGCATTGCCCTTATTGAGTTTGGATTTGACACCCCTGATCTAGTGTGTGAAGTCATGATTGAATGTTTTGATCAAGCTGTTTACTTTGTGATTGGAATGTAGTATTTTATTATTAATCAAAACACGACCTTTTTGTACAAACACACTCATCAATGTCTAGTTTCATATAATATAATGTTTGATACTGTTGGATAAAATGTTAGCATTTCACCAAATGTTGTGCTGTTGTGTGTCTTTGAAGTCTTATATTGGACCAAGTCGCACATTCAGTTCATTCAACTATCTATATTTTGCATTGGTTTTAATGTAGTCCATTGGTGTGTTTTAGATACACATACCCATTTCTCTTTTGTTCCATCCAGTGGCTACACATGCTTTAAGGACATTTGTCTGATCCAGCTGTAACCAAGCCTATGTGCCTGATGAAACCTGGATAGTCACTATGTGGCATGGTCAGTCTGACTCGTTTGGCATTCCTAGGTTTGATGGATGAGCAAAAGAAGGTGTAGGGAGAAGAGTTGGAGCAGGGTCAAACGTGAGTCAGGATGTGCTTACCGGATGCATTTGGTTTATAGGTCTCTGTGTGTGTGCTTTACTGCTTCAACCTTTCAACATTCAGCCCGCAGTAATGCTTACATGCAGAGTTATTTGAGGGAAGACTATTTTTTTTTATAATGATGTAAGTAGAATAAAATATGAAGGTATTGGAATTTTAGTGGAACATTTTTCACAATGATTATCCTAAACTAAATTAAGGTTTTGAAGACGGACTTCTCAGTTACAGAGACACAGGCCTTGTGACTTTATTTATGTCTTGTAGATCCATAGATTCAGGTCTTTTTATCATCACCCACACACTGGAGCACAGTGTTTGAAATGTAGCTGTTTAACTTAAACAGCACTGGCACCACACCCTCTTCCAAAGCCCGCTGAGCCTCTGATGTACCATTCAAGATGATCTGGGGTGAAATGTCTGCTTCAGACCTTTGTGTAAAAACGTAATGTTCTATTAAAGTTCAAAGAAGCTATACACTGTAGAGCTCAGAATACTTTCTCATGTTTCTGAAAATGTCAGGATGTAAAAACCTTCTTGCAAATGCTCATTTTAAGTTGTGTTTTGGGAATAAGGTAATGGGAATAAGGTAATGCTTACATTACCTTTAATTATGGCTGACTGTATTCACAAATAACAATTGGAAATTGGATTTGTAAGGCCATTCAGTTTCTTGTATCCTCCAGTTTATTTGTTTGATATAGTATACACATTCAGTCTCTATTTAGAGTTTGTAAGGCTTATTACATTAAGCATTATGCTTCCTTAAAACCCTGTTTTGCATCATCTTCATGGAATTATTCTCAGCACAGGGCACCGCCAGTGATTCTCTTAATAAAGCAAGAGATGCCAACTTGGACATGTGTAGCACTGTAGAAAGCAATGATCAACCTGGATCAACCAGCTGTATATATACAGGTGCATCTCAATAAATTAGAATGTCGTGGAAAAGTTCATTTATTTCAGTAATTCAACTCAAATTGTGAAATTCGTGTATTAAATAAATTCAATGCACACGGACTGATGTAGTTTAAGTCTTTGGTTATTTTAAATGTGATGATTTTGGCTCACATTTAACAAAAACCCACCAATTCACTATCTCAACAAATTAGAATACTTCATAAGACCAATAAAAAAACATTTTTAGTGAATTGTTGGCCTTCTGGAAAGTATGTTAATTTACTGTACATGTACTCAATACTTGGTAGGGGCTCCTTTTGCTTTAATTACTGCCTCAATTCGGCGTGGCATGGAGGTAATCAGTTTGTGGCACTGCTGAGGTGGTATGGAAACCCAGGTTTCTTTGACAGTGGCCTTCAGCTCATCTGCATTTTTTGGTCTCTTGTTTTCTCATTTTCCTCTTGACAATACCCCGTAGATTGTCTATGGGGTTCAGGTCTGGTGAGTTTTCAAGCACACCAACACCATGGTCATTTAACCAACTTTTGGTGCTTTTGGCAGTGTGGGCAGGTGCCAAATCCTGCTGGAAAATGAAATCAGCATCTTCAAAAAGCTGGTCAGCAGAAGGAAGCATGAAGTGCTCCAAAATTTCTTGGTAAACGGGTGCAGTGACGTTGGTTTTTCCAAAAACACAATGGACCAACACCAGCAGATGACATTGCACCCCAAATCATCACAGACTGTGGAAACTTAACACTGGACTTCAAGCAACTTGGGCTATGAGCTTCTCCACCCTTCCTCCGGACTCTATTCCAAATGAAATACAAAACTTGCTCTCATCTGAAAAGAGGACTTTGGATCACTGGTCAACAGTCCAGTTCTTCTTCTCCTTAGCCCAGTTAAGACGCCTCTGATGTTGTCTGTGGTCCAGGAGTGATTCAAGAGGAATACGACAACTGTAGCCATATTTCTTGACACGTCTGTGTGTGGTGGCTCTTGATGCCTTGACCCCAGCCTCAGTCCATTCCTTGTGAAGTTCACTTAAATTCTTGAATCGATTTTGCTTGACAATCCTCATAAGGCTGCGATTCTCTCGGTTGGTAGCCTAGTGAACCAAACTGAGAGACCATTTTGAAGGCTCATGAAACCTTTGCAGGTATTTTGAGTTGATTAGCTGATTGGCATGTCACCATATTCTAATTTGTTGAGATAGTGAATTGGTGGGTTTTTGTTAAATGTGAGCCAAAATCATCACAATTAAAAGAACCATAGACTTAAACTACTTCAGTCTGTGTGTGTTTAATTTATTTAATACACGAGTTTCACTTAATTTTAATTTGAGTTGAATTACTGAAATAAATGAACTTTTCCACGACATTATAATTTATTGAGATGCACCTGTAGTAACAGGGACATGCACAGACATTTTGAGGGGCAGGGGCTCAAGTGGATAAAAGGGCACTTCTCATATTTATTTAAAATATTTATTTCTTTTCATGTACTCAAGTCAGTCAATACTGAACATTTCAACAAAACGTTCATAACAAAACATTTTCCAGTTTTCATACAGTATTACTGAACGTACCATTGTACTGTAAGCTTACAGTAATACTGTAACATAAATTACATATCCAGTTCAGTACCGAATAAAAAAAATTAATAAAAACCTAGACATCCATCCGCCTAGCTGGATCTGGCCACAGGGCCTCGTCAACATTACAGGCTATATTTTCATTTGCAAGGCAACGTAGGAAGAATCTTTTGGAGTGACGAATCCACCCTTGTATGGATGCTGCTTCAGTTTGATCACATGCTTCCTCCATAGCTTGAATGAGGGCCATCTGGACATAGGGCCGGAGATCATAAACCTTCCACCGCCATGCTGAGAAGAACTCCTCGATAGGGTTTAGGAAGGGGGAGTATGGTGGAAGGTATTGAACTGTAAATTGTGGGTGTTGATGAAACCAGTTTTGGACCAGAGCAGAATGATGGAAAGCTACATTGTCCCAGACGACAATGTATTGCATCTGGTCCCTTTGGTTTGCTGCTGTGATAATATTGTGTAATCTGTCTAAAAATGTAAGAATGAGGTCAGTGCTGTAAGGACCCAAGTTGGCATGGCGGTGGAGGACCCCATTCTGTGTAATGGCAGCACAAAGGGTAATGTTACCCCCCACGTTGCCCTGGTACATTGACAATAGCCCTGTGGCCAATGATGTTTCTTCCCCTTCTTCTCACTGTTGTCAGGTTAAATCCAGCCTCATCAATGTATATAAACTCATCTGGGACTTCCTCCGCATCCATTTGCAAAACTCTGAAATACAGCAAAATACCACATTGTGTAGATCAATATACTGTAGGTCTGCTATACAGTAAAATTACATGTACAATAAAAAGGTTATGTGTGCAGTACACAATACTACAGTGAACAAAACGTACCACCACATATTCACGCCACAGGACTTTCACCCTGTCTGAATTTCTTTCAAATGGCACTTTATACAGTTGTTTCATCAGAACTTGATGTTTTTTAAAGATACGGGCTATTGTTGACAGAGAGACCTGTTGGACATTATTGAAAATTGGGTGATCATTGACAATATGGGCTTGAATTTCTCTAAGTCTAGTTGCATTATTGGCCAAATCGAGGTTTATGATCTCTCCCTCTTGCTCCTGTGTGAATATGTAACCCCTCCCTCCTTGGTGTTCACGACGTTCAATCATATGTTGGCCAAACAAAATACATGTAGCTTACTGTAAAATGATACATGAATAGATACCAAAACTGTTGATAGTACATGCAGTAAGCTATGGATTTTCTGTTGACAGAAGATAAGTTTCTCACCTGTGCTCTTGACGAAATGTCCGAACTATTGATGCCACCGTCTACCTGCTTAGGTTAGGCTGTACTCTCAGTCCAGCCTCCCTCAGTTTTAGTCTGTGGTTTATTACATGGTCCACAGTTGTAGCACGAATTTCGTTACACAGATTTGGTTGTCTTCTTCTTTGTGCCTGTCCTACCCCTCCTCCAGGTCTTCCTCTCCCTCTCCCTCTCCCTCTTCCTCTTCCTCTTCCTCTTCCTCGTTCGCTCTGGATTCCCCCTCTCATCCACACTCTCCCTCTTTCTCTGACACCGTTCATTTTTGTTGAAGACAGGGGAATTTACCTGTTGCCTTCTTATAGTGCTTAAACCTGATTGGTGTGTCTACAATTAAGCACCAGTGTGTGTGCACACATGGTGGCTGTGTTTAACCAATTTGCTCATGGGTGTGTTCATTTGAAAGCCTTTGCTTTGAAATTGCAAGGAAATGACATCATGATAAATTTCTGTGTCAAATGAATAGAAGTGTGTTTAGTGTTTTGCAAATCACTGTGTTTAATGTTTTGCAAAAAGTGTGAAGCTGACAATGTGCTTACAGTTGTGCAAATCTAGGCCGGTGTTTTGCTCCTTGAGTGTAAGGTTTTGCTAATTGTGGGAAAGTTTTAATTTTAGTGTGTAAGCAATTGAAAAAAACTGTAAATGTGAAATAACACGCCATGTGGCAGCAATTCACTGTTACAGTTTTTCTGAATTACTAAAACACTAAACCCCAATCTCTGAACCAAATTCTCACTAGCTTAAACCAATTTGTCAAATAAAGCACTCTTTCTGCTAAGCCTTAAACACTTTCAGGCAATTAGGCTCTATTTGCAAATCTCATGCACTCTTTTTGCAAAACTCTAAACACATTCTCATTCACTTAAACACTTATCACACTGTGATGCATTTGTGCTGCAAAATGCTAAACACAAGCGGCAAAAGTTAAACACAACTAAAGCACAGTTGTCATCGTTTACACACAACGATTCAAAATTGTTCACACTTGTTTCTAATGATGTGATCAAACCAACTGTACAAAATATGAGTCAGTTCAGAGTGGCACAGGTGACTGAATGATGATACGAACAATAGATGGAAACAATCTGAGAAGGAGAGGAGGAGTACATGTACGAAGTGGAGGATGAGGAGAGACAGAGTAAGGTTTAGAGAGTGTTATCAAGGCTGGATCTGTCAGACCAGAGGGTTTTTCTCTTTGTCTAGCAAAAAAGACAACATTACTTGTGATGTGGACAAAGTCCTCAGGCCGGACTCAAGCACAAAGACATGATGCTGAGACAGAACGGATCTTTCATTGACCCTGATTTTACAATCGCACAACTTTCAGTATTTGAGTGTACTGTAACATGCAATTAATTTAGAGTTTTATTTGACCTTTTTTGGCCTTTGCAGTTGGACTGCAGTATTTTTGCAGTATCCAAGTGCTGAATATATACAAACGTTCAGTACTATTCAATATTCAGCACAATACTTCAGCAATACTACAGCAATATTCAGGCCTATACAATATATTCACCTTACTTAGTTGCAATTACTATACATTTTTAACAGAATTGCAAAATTGTTTACTCAATAAAATATACTTTTGTTCTGTAATGTTCTGGATGCTGTGTTCTCCATTTTTCTCTGTAGTGTCTAATTAATGCTCTGTAGTGTTTATTTTATCGACTCGTGCGTATGATCTGAGAGCACTGTTTGATTTTGAGTACAGGTGAAATGGTTTTGCAATGATTGTTTGAATTTGATGGAAGAGTCAGAGGTTTCGTGAATTTTGAGCATTTGGATTTGTGTTTAAGGTTTTGAGAATATGAGTGATGGTTGATGGTTGAGTGAGTGATCAAGAAATGTGTTTTAGCAATTCAGAAAAACTGTAATAAGTGAGTCATTGCGACTGAACTGAATCATTTAAACGGTTGATTCATTCAGATACAAAACAGCGTCATGTTGCTCAGAGACGCAAGTTGGATTTATACTTGTTGGCGAAATAGAGCAAAAACGGTCAATATTGTGTCTGAAATGTAAGTGTCTTAATATTAAATTCTTGTTTATTGAACTACTGTACAAAATCAATATCACATTTGTAATCATGCTGCTTTTTGGTGGAAAAAAACGCCAGTCTTCCCGTGATAAACTATATGAAATGATTTAGATACAGTATATGCCCCCATATCTTGAATTTTGTGATCATTCTAAATGCATTTTAATAAACTGAATCATGCAGTGAAAGAACGCGCACTGGTCTAACCTAACATTACTAGACTTCCTATTGCCTTAGTTAAACTTTAGCTAACTTGAATGGTAGCTCTCATGAGTCATGGATTAAATTAAATTAACTTTATTTGCCTTTTGGATAATTAGCTGTAAGTTCGAGGCCCATTTGTTCATCACCACTCACCTCCACACCAAGGCAAACACAAATGGAAAGGGAGGGAGGGCTTCACTTCTGTGGTTCTCTGCCTGTCTGTGTGATGTGCCGATCATGGGAGGAAAGAAAGGCATCGGAACTCGAGTCTCAACTCGAGTTCCTGACCTGACCCGACCTGATATTTAGATTTTTTTTTATTTGTTTGTCAGGGAAAGCTGTGCACAAACAGAAACACGCATACACATATATACAAATATTCATTTATTAAAAAAAACAAAAAAAAACAATAATAATAAAAAACTCTGAAAAAAGGGCACTTTCTCTCAAGGAAGAAAACAGGCAGGTGCTCAAGCCCCCTTTGATGTCTATGTGTGCACATGCCTGTATGGTAACTATTGGGTTGATATTTAAATAATTTTTCCTATTCCTCCACCTTTCGAAGTCTAAGCTAAATTGGGCTCAGGTGCAGGACAAAAGAAGAAATAAACAAAAAAACATGTCTGCACACTGAAATTACAGCTCCAGAAAATGTATTACTAAAACAGCACAATGTTTCAATCAGTCAGGTCTGTCTTCAGGTGTATTTTTTTATGTATAGTACAGTACATCTCCCTACAGGTGCCACCATGTTCAGGGGATTCAAACACTTGATCAATCTGTAAAACATTTTGTGGATTTCTGCACATATTTCCAAGTTGGAAGTCTGCATTCATCACCTCATGGTGTTCATTTCTAATTGGTTAAACTGATGGTATTGCAACTCTGGCATTTTACACTGTGTTCCAATTGTGTCAGAGCCTTCACCCCATATGCTTCATGTATCATATGAAGTAACAGTCATAGTATTCAAAATTAACATAGCACCCTGCTCTATTACAGTTTTTCTCGATTGCTAAAACACAATTTCTGAAACCTTGCTCCATTTTCTGAAAACATTAAACAAAACCTCATCTTCAAGCACTATTAAAAAAAACCTCTGACTCCTCTCGCAAAATGAAACTTTCGCCTCAAAACAGTTTTACCTGTGTTCAAAATCAAACACTGCTCTCAAATCATAAACAAAGTGATCAAAATGATATACACTATCAAGCAGTCAGTAAACAATACACCAAAAAATAGAAAACACATTGTTCAAAACATATAGTTCTCAGCGAGTAGTACATTTTTAATCTCAAAACAAATTTCATATTTTTCCGTCATTGTCTTTTAATGAACGAAAAAATGATCAGAAATTACTACTCTGCTTTGCTCTGTGCAATTCTTTTTGTACTTCCTCATCCTCTTCCTCTTTCTTCCCCTCCTCCTCCTCTTCCTCCTCCTCGCCCACCTCGCATACTCACTCGTCCTCGTCCTCTCACATTGTTTCTTCTATCCATTCTCAGACTTTCTCCTTCCCACCTTCAACAACCTGTTTGCTCTCTGAACTGGCTTATATTGGTTGTGTCACATCATTTGAAACAGGTTAAATCAATTTTGAGTGGTAGTGTTCTATCAATGACATGTGTTCTCTATTTGTATTTGATTGTTGCCACTTGTTTTTACCAGTATAGATGGCATGTGTATTAGAGTGCAGAATGTGTTTTGAAAATGAGAATGTGTTTAGAGTTTTGCTGAAAAGTCTAAGTGAGACCTACAAATTGTGTTTTACCATGTGAAATGGTGTAAGGTATTGACAACAGACTGCACAATTAGCTAAATGAGTTCAGGCAACTGAGAACTTTGTTCAGCCAATGGGTTTTAGTGTTTTAGCAATCGAGAAAAACTGTAATATTATATTTTTAAAAACTTACTATATTGTTAGGATATTATTATTATTGCACCATTAAAAATATGTAGTTATTGGGTAAAAGGCATGCATTAGGAAACTAAGTTGGGTTTGATTCTTATGCTTAAAAGAAATGATTCATCATTTTAATAAATTTACTTCAAGCCTATGCATGTGGATATATTAACAAGCAGTATCTCATATTGGTTCCATTTTTTTATATATATATATATATATTTACACTGAACAAAATTATAAAACGCAACACTTTTGTTTTTGCCCCCATTTTTCATGAGCTGAATGCAAAGATCTAAGACTTTTTCTATGTACACAAAAGGCCTATTTCTCTCAAATATTGTTCACAAATCTGTCTAAATCTGTGTCAGTGAGCACTTCTCCTTTGACGAGATAATCCATCCACCACACAGGTGTGGCATATCAAGATTCCGATTAGACAGCATGATTATTGCACAGGTGTGCCTTAGGCTGACACAATAAAAGGCCGCTCTAAAATGTACAGTTTTACTGTATTGGGGGGTCCGGGGGGGTCCGAA
Organism: Sinocyclocheilus anophthalmus; assembly: GCA_018155175.1. Lineage (NCBI taxonomy): Eukaryota > Metazoa > Chordata > Actinopteri > Cypriniformes > Cyprinidae > Sinocyclocheilus > Sinocyclocheilus anophthalmus. The sequence continues at coordinate 158,123 of JADLZN010000559.1, read as the reverse complement.
AACCAGTCAGTATCTGGTGTGACCACCATTTGCCTCACGCAGTCCAACACATCTCCTTCGCATAGAGTTGATCAGGTTGTTGATTGTGGCCTGTGGAATGTTGGTCCACTCCTCTTCAATGGCTGTGTGAAGTTGCTGGATATTGGCAGGAACTGGAACAAGCTGTCGTATACGCCGATCCAGAGCAACCCAAACATGCTCAATGCGTGACATGTCAGGTGAATATGCTGGCCATGTAAGAACTGGGATGTTTTCAACCTCCAGGAATTGTGTACAGATCCTTGCAAAATAGGGCCGTGCATTATCATGCTGCAAAATGAGGTGAAGGTCGTGGATGAATGGCACAACAATGGGCCTCATGATCTCGTCACGGTATCTCTGTGCATAAAAAATGCCATCAATAAAATGCACCTGTGTTCGTTGTCCATAACATACGCCTGCACATACCATAACCCCACCGCCACCATGAGCCACTCAATCCACAAGTTGACATCAGCAAACACCGCGTCACTCACAGCCACACGACGCCACTACACGCTGGACTGCCATACCTCTGCTCCTGTTAAGTGAAAACCGGATTATCCGTTTGTTTTTTTTGGGCAGAGAACACCTCTCCAAAGTTCCAGATGCCATCGAATGTGAGCATTTGCCCACTCAAGTCGGTTACGATGATGAACTGCAGTCAGGTCGAGACCCCGATGAGGACGATGAGCATGCAGATGAGCTTCCCTGAGACGGTTTCTGACAGTTTGTGCAGAAATTCTTTGGTTATGCAAACCGATTGTTGCAGCAGTTGTCCGGGTGGCTGGTCTCAGACGATCTTGGAGGTGAAGATGCTGGATTTGGAGGTCCTGGGCTGGTGTGGTTACCCGTGGTCTGCGGTTGTGAGGCTGTTTGGATGTACTGCCAAATTCTCTGAAACTCTTTTGGAGATGGCTTATGGTAGAGAAATTATCATTCAATTCACGGGCAACAGTTCTGTTGGACATTCCTGCAGTCAGCATGCCAATTGCACGCTTCCTCAAAACTTGCGACATCTTGTGGCATTGTGCTGTTTGATAAAACTGCACATTTTAGAGTGGCCTTTTATTGTGACCAGCCTAAGGCACCTTGATATGCCACACCTGTGAGGTGGATGGATTATCTCGGCAAAGGAGAAGTGCTCACTAACACAGATTTAGACAGATTTGTGAACAATATTTGAGAGAAATAGGCCTTTTGTGTACATAGAAAAAGTCTTAGATCTTTGAGTTCAGCTCATGGAAAATGGGGGCAAAAACAAAAGTGTTGCGTTTATAATTTTGTTCAGTGTACTTAGCAGTGATAAACGCTGCATTTTTGTGGCAGCTTTACTCAACTTTATAATGGTCAATGCAAAAGTAAACCAGGGAATAAGCCTAATGTTACAAGTTTAGTCCTTGTTTCAAAACTGTGCATAGCCCCACCTGGACGTAACATTTCTGTGAGTTTGTTTTTTTGGTTTTCTCATATTAAAATTAGCTTTTTTCTCTACACACACTTAACAACATCTTTATAACATAAAGTCATAATTAATCATAATTTAAAAAGTCATACACACAAATTAGATCACTGGATTTTAAATTATCAAGAGTTGTTGTGTCTTCAAAATTCCCAACTCTGTATCTTTTACGCAACTGTGGCTAAAAAATACTCTTCTTACACTAAAGACATGTGCTGACATCTAGTGGAGAAAAAACTGAATGACAACACGTTTTTCTGTTTTCCATTTAGAAGAGCACACTTTAGGGTCACATTTCACATGCTTTATTTTAAATAAATAGTTCAACCAAAAATGTAAACTATCAACTCTTATTTACATCATAAAAACCTATCATAAAAGTAGTAAATGTAACTCTCTTTATTCAAAGTCTTCTAAAGCTATACTGTAACTGTCTCGAACAGATTGAAATGTATACCAAATTATTAACATTGTTAACATGTCTTTTGAGTTAAATAATGAAACTGGATCATGGTCAGTTTTTAAAGACAAATGCAGTATTGCCAATTTATAATTTATATGTTATCTGTTGGAAACATTTGTGACTTTCCATTAAAATGGCATTTTCTGTCTGGATTTTACTCATGTCACCACAGTGACACAGCTCTGATTCTGCAAACTCTGGGTGTTTTAGTATCTTCATTTTACTTTATCTTATTACTGCAGGGGTGCAAAACGCAATTCCTGAAATGCCACAGCCCTGCAGAGTTTAGCTTCAACTCTAATAAAACTCAGTAGTTCCATCTAATCAAGTCCTCAGGACTTGGGCATAAGTCTCTAATATACACTCTACGATTTTGGTTACCAGTGGTGACTGTCAGTTAATGTAAAATCAATTAAAGACATAATCAAACAGACGATGAACACTATTAACAGCAATTATTATATGATGCAATCAAACTTATAGCCAAAAGTGGTAGTTTTCTGTATTGTTGTTTCAGGGTTGGGCACATCTGAGGTTCCTTGAGGGCTGGCACCATCTCTTCTCAGGTGTTCTGGATCCAGACTGAAGCTTGCTAAATCCTAGTTACAAAACAGAGAAACAAATAGAGACATTAAGTTAGAGCGTAAGCTGTTGTGCCAAACCCGCAAAAAATTGATTTGTTTAATCAAAACTACAAGAATCATAATGTGAAATTTGATCAGATATAACTGCAGTTAAAGATTATGAGATGCATTATTTGAAGCTTGGCCAAAGAGATGTGTCTTTAAAACAGAGAGAGTGTGTCTGAACCCCAAAACGTTATCAGGAAGGCTATTCCAGAATTTGGGAGCCAAATGTGAAAAAGCTCACCTCCTTTAGTGGACTTTGCTATCCTAGGTACTACAAAAAGTCCAGAGTTTTGCAACCTTAGGGAGCGTGATGGATTGTAGTGTGGTAGAAGGCTAGTTAGGTACGCAGGAGCTAACCCTTTAAGGGCCTTATATGTAAGTAATAATATTTTGTAATTGATATGGAACTTAGGTATAGGCAGTGAAGAGTTTGTAAAATTGGGGTAATATGATCATATTTTCTTGAGCTGGTAAGGACTCTAGCCTCTGCATTTTGGACTACCTGTAGCTTGTTTATTGAAGATGCAGGACAACCACTTAGCAGTGCATTACAATTGTCCAGTCTAGAGGTCATGAATGCATGAACTAGCTTTTCTGCATTAGAAACAGGTAACTTGTTTTGTAACTTGGCAATGTTTCTAAGATGGAAGAATGCTGTTTTTGTAACATGGGAAATATGATTTTCAAAAGACAAGTTGCTATCTAATATAACACCCAGATTTTTGACTGTAGAGGAAGTAACAGTACATCTGTCAATATCAATATATCAGAATATCAATGCGAAACAATTGTGGCCATTTCTATGGTCGTGGCTCCTAAATGGTGGTCCTATGTCATACTCTGAGAGAGGTTCAACGACAGCCGTTGTCACGGTCGTGTGACCAAAGTTAGCCTGCAGAATTTTTAGTTTGATATAACAACAGTGTCAGAACTTTAGGATGACCATCTCACAGTGTGTTTGCTGCTCCGACCTACGTCTACTGACTAGCCAATAAAAATGCAACATGAAATGACGTATTGATCAACATGACATGGCGCTAAAGCTTAAATACCATGGAGGCAAAAGGAAGGAATAATGGTATGTGGAAACCACAATTGCCAAAGCACGATTCATCTTGCTCGATTTGTTTACCACTAGCGCATGCTGATTACTTTTTATTCTTCTATATTAATAGTGCTTGCTGATGACATTTATTTTTTTGTACTAACTTGTGCCATAGCCTATGATTCAATAGGTGTCATCGTACAGTCTACATATATGTCATACGTATCCGTGTTTATTAGATCAATGTTGCACAGTGTGATTTGTAATCTTAAATGGTTGCTGAAATAGCACAGTCTGTAGAAGGCATTAGGGTATATGTATTGAAGCAGAGTTGGAACTAAACTCTGCAGAGCTGTAGCCCTCCAGGAACTGAGATGTGCACACTGTGTTTGACAATGTTAGACATGATACACTGTCTCTCACGATTATTGCTATTGGTATATACGGTTCGTATTTTAATTACAGACAAAACTTAATCTCTATTCAACAATCCAAATCTCTCTCTATGTCTTGCTTACTTAAGGTCTCCCTCAAGGCTCTGTACTTGGCCCTCTTATTTTTAATATTTAGACGCTTCTCCTTGGTCACATTATCCTCATCATAATTACTATGCTGATAAAATGGAACACTATATACTCTGTGATCATTCTGTTACGTTCAAGTCAAGTCACCTTTATTTATATAGAACTTTGTACAATACAGATTGTGTCAAAGCAGCTTTACGGTGTTAAGAAAAAAGTGTGACAATAATGCAAACAAAAATTTAATTCTGCTGTAAAGTAGCTCTAAAAAGACGACAATAGAAACTTAATTTTTCAGTTAAAGGCAGTTCATCATTGATTCAGCGATGTCATCGTCTAGCTGGTTCAATTTTCTTCCAATACTGTCTGTGCAGTCAATAATGTCTTCTGCTGATGGCTGTCTAATTGACGAGGTCTTCACAGGGGATCTGTCTCTATTAGAATGGCGTAGATGCCATTCTACTTATAATGTAACAAGTACATTGGGTGTTATGGGAAGTGTTCCCAGTTCCGGTTGACCTAATTAATGCAGCCTAAAAATCCTTTAATGGTTTTGAATTATAGAAATGTGATAGTGTGCTATGTGTACGCCAGGTTAATGAGATGGGTCTTTAATCTAGATTTAAACTGACGGAGTGTGTATGCCTCCCCTAACATTGCTAGGAAGACTGTTCCAGAGTTTGGGAGCTAAATAGGAAAATGATCTACCGCCCAGAGTTGATTTTGATAGTCAAGATATTATCAAATGGCCAGAGTTTTGAGATCACAGTGGACATGAAGGACTATAAAGCAATAGGAGCTCCCTCAGGTACAGAGGAGATAAACCATTCAAGACTTTATAAGTAATTAGCAATATTTTAAAATGTATACGATATTCAATAGGGAGCCAGTGCAGTGTTGACAGAACTGAGCTAATATGGTCATACTTCCTCGTTCTACTAAGAACTCTGTATGTTTATTAAACGTGCAGAGCAACCACCCAATAAAGCACACAAACATAATGTTCAAGTCTATTCAAAAGAATGCTGTGGTTAATAGTGTCAAACACAGCGCTAAGATCCAGTAGCAATAATAGAGAGATACAACCATGATCAGATGATTAGAGCAGGTCATTTGTAACTCTAATGAGAGCAGTCTCAGTACTATGATACAGTCTAAATCCTGACTGGAAATTCTCACAGATACCACTTTTCTCTCAAAAAGAAGAATACTGTGAAGATACTGACTTTAGTATCTTTGACAGAAAAGAAAGATTTGAGATCTGTCTGTAATTGACTTATTAGAATCAACTTGTGTGTTTTTTTTAAATGAGAGGCTTAATAACAACCAGTTTGAAGGTTTTTGGGACGTGTCCCAATGACAATGATGAATTATTAATATTCAGAAGAGGATCTATTACTTCTGTAAACACCTTTTAGTAGCTTAGATGGTATAGTACATCAAGGGTCGGCAAGTAAGTTTGGCATCAGGCCAAAACAAATTTCCCCACTAGATGGCTGGCCAGAACATAGTCAGAGGATAATTTAAGAAATTAATTGATGAAAAATGCAACTAGAATTGCCTGTGACAGACTGTTACATGTCTTTTGTTACTGGTAGTGAGCTGTTACTCTGTGTTAAATCCTGTAGGAGGACAGTCATTAACCAAAAGTCACATTTGTGTAGTGGTGTTCGGCAGAGTATGTGAGCGGATCGAGTGGAGCGTCAACAATTTCCCCTCCGCGCTCCGAGCATTTAATAATCACTCCGCTCCGGGTTCACAATTTCCCACTCCCGCTCCACTCCTCACAGAAACACCACTCTGTGGCTAAAGTATTTCAGTATGTTTTGAAACATCACAAAGTTCTGTTCATAAGTCTATAAAGAATAATATAAAGAAACTAAACAGTTCAAAGTGGCTTATGTTAGAACCCACTGTTTTCAAAATTTTTTCCTACCAAATGACAAGCTAATAACATGGTTGTCAGCATTAAAAGGTATAATTGTTGCTTTTTGCAGTGCAACTTTGTGGTGATGAAAATAGCTACGATTTCTCAGTATGGACATACGGATCGATGCATTTCTTACAGATTTCTGCTCATTCGAAATCGGATACGATACAGATGAAGTAGCACTGTAAGATTACATTTGTTTGAATGCATTATTGAGAGAGCGATTGCTATGACGAAGTGGGTTAGTATGGTTAAATCATGCTTTCGCCTGAGAATATTCAGTATCTAGAAGGAACAAACTAATTCATTGAGAACTAACCTATAACTTCCCACTCATGTCCATTGCTGTCATCATAGCTTCACTTTCATTCTGATTTGAGTGACCCTTCTCTATCAAGTTAGCTAAATATGTTTAACAAGTGAATTCTTGCTAAATATGCAGTTATATTACTGGCTGTTGGCATGAATTGTACTCGTGATACTTGAGCGGTGGTGGAGCGCTCTTGGAGCAAGTGAAAAGCACGCTCCGACTTTTAAAAAATCTGCTCCTCGCTCCAGTCAAAATCACACCGCTCCGCTCACATACTCTGATTGAGTAACTGTTGCTGTCATGACAGATCTATTTCAGAACCAGCCGTTATCAAAATAATCTGGCTGCGGGCGCGGGCCAGTTATTATTGCTTATTTGTTTTTGGTGGACGATACACCACTGCTACCACCAATGAGTTCATCTGGTCCAATTAAAAATGTTATACTTCAAAGCTTGTGAAAGTGTCCGTTTCTATTATTTGACAACAGAAATGGTCTTTAAAAACAGATGCCAGTCCTTCACCCCAACCAGAAAAATGGGGAGAATTAAAAAATATATAATTAAAGCTGATCCGGCGATCGACAGCGTGAAGTTGAAGTATTTCCTCAACGACCAGCACGTATCAGCTGTAGGCATGTCGAATCGATATCGTCCTCTTTTGGAGGGCCAAACAAAATAGTTTCGCTTTCACAACAAAACACACAGCACCTTCACGACATGGCGGCGATGGCAACAACAATACTACAGTGAGAATAAAAAAAAGTTACACCTTCTTTCTTTGCATGAACATTTGGTGGCGTTATGCAACTGAACGAGCCGTTTTAGGTAGGTGTGTTTGACTCTTAAATTTTATAAAGAATATCTGTTTGGATTTGAGACGTTAGTCTTTGCAAATTTACAGATCTTATTTATGCACCAAGAACTTGTAACACTACAAAGAGAAAAGAAAAATTTAAATCGCACCATATGACCCATTTAATCATCTTTCTGTATCAAAATTTTATCTTTAAACCATTACTCTACCAGATGGATTTTGGAATTTAATTGCACTCATGCTACTTATGAGCCTCATTAAAGTCTGAGAACTGTACCACAAGCCACTTTTGTGTTTTCGTGCCAAATTGTAGTACAATTAATTTATTAATACTAATCATAGATGGGTAACTTATTTTACTGACTACTCCTGTCCCAGGCCCCCTGCAGCCATATCCCAACCATCTCTTACTTGCACTTCCTCTAGCGATGCTTGTAACTAATCCTGGAGCTGCAACCCTTCTCCTCCAGCCATAATTCACAGCGGTTAAGGACGATGAGGGTGGTAATTGCACGAGGTGTTGTCTAAGCACGTCACCATTGGCAGTTGGCCTCCACTGGCATCAGCGTCTTCATCAAATTGGAGCCAATCCTTCTCTGGATAAGTTGGTGGAGCCATTGACCCATCAGATTTTATGCATCGCTCAGTATAGGGTTGGAGGCCTTGAGTCACTCTGAGGTGGTGAGAAAACTGTCTCAAGTCAAGTCATCTTTATTTTTATAGTGCTTTATACAATACAGATTGCGTAAAAGCAGCTTCACAGTGTCAAGCAGGAAAATAGTCTGTCAATAATGCAAAAGGACAATTACAAACAGTAAATTTTTCAGTTAAAGTCAGTTAATTGATGATTCAGTGATGTCATCATCCAGTTCAGCTCTCTTCAAATAGTGTTTGTGCAATCAAGCAAACAATATTGTCAGAAATTAAGCGTCCAAAATTAAGTGACAGTGGCAAGGAACCAAAACCAGGCTCAGTCGGGGTGCCAGTTCTCCACTGGCCAGACAAAACCAGCATGGTGTGGTTTAATTCCAGGCTGCAACGCTGGTCAGATTGTGCAGAGGACTCTTCTGGTTCCTATGATCTTGTCCAGATGGCTGTGTACCTTTAATCTGGAACACGCAGATGAAAGTACCTTGAAGTGAAGGTTTGCTCGCCAGAGCTTAACCTTGTTGCAAATGACTGTATGTCTTCTGCCTCAGCCTGTCTGTGACACTATCAAATTTTTATAATTCAAATATGTTAAAGGTAGGGCTGCACAATTAATCAAAATTAAATCGCAAAGGCGATAAATCGCGATTAGGCAGAAACTGCCTAACGGGTTGTGTCTGTTAGAGTCTCTCTCCTTACAGGACTATGACTAAGAACTTTAATTTATCTATTAAGTCATTTTTACAGAGCGGTACGGTTCAGTACAGTACAGTACAGTACGTGATTATTTCCATTTCCATTATCAGAAGTTGTGATGGTACCAAAATTGTAACCATACCTTACCACTTTGTGGGACACTTCCATTGGGCGTACAAAGGGTGAGAGGCTAGACTCACGAAAGAACTTGAATTGATGAACAGAGAATCGTCACTTGCTCATGCTACATGGGGGATGACAACACAAGGGAAATTAAGTGTCTCCTTCACTCATTCCGCTATGCTGCTCATGCGTGTTGGGCTTGTTTACATCAGAGTACGCAAATCACAAAAAAAAATATAACTATAAATAAAAATATAATTTAGATATTCTATATTTCACACACATACACATAGACAATGTCGCACTTCCTTCTTCGCGCGAGAATGATGTCGATCACTACTTTCCGGCATATACCACGCCTATCAAGTAAGGATACTGTTGGTGGTGGAAATGCAAGCTGGATCAGAGTGTACCGTCATGACTCATACTGTACTGTAAGATACGTACCATTACAGCTCGTAGCCGTATCGGTGCCACCTTCTTTCCTCCTGTGGAACTTAATTGCATAGTTCAAACACAAAGTTAGAAAAGTGTCACTTTTACGGGGGTCACAGGCCAAATCTCGAAATCAGGTCTTTAGCAGAAAACGCATGTGTGGACCAATGAGAAGTCGGAGGGAACGGAGAGAAACATTTCTGGGCTTGGTACCAGAGGTCTCCTTTTGCCCTAGAAAAGGTGTCTGGCCATGTCCTGGCATCTCTATCTGATGGCGGTGGACGGTTTGCTTATGTTAGTCCACCAAGATCCATTCAAAATGTAGCAAACCTTTGTCCACTCTTGTGGTCAGAGAGGGGCCCCATTATAAACAGGGCCCTGGAATGTGCTGTTCAACACTGCCTGGTTCTTGCACATCTTGCCGCATATAAATTCCACACTCGTCATTGTATATTCATTGCCAAGTGTCTGCGTCCTTTGGTCCATCTGTGTGGGATCCCATGTTAGCCATGTGCTGAAATGTTAACATGTTATTGTTTGTTAGCAAAGTGCTAAAACTAGGGCTGGGCAAGTTAACGTGCTATTATTGTGTTAACGCATTAATTAACGGCGACGATTATTTTATCATGCATATTATTATTTTGAAAGTCTGTTGCTCACTGGCTCTGAATACACATACAGACAAACCATGGGTCACAGGAGGGGTGGGATGTTGATCAGTACTGGTTTGGGATGAGTGTCATTATGCGTCTCAACCAATGAGAGCATTTGGGGTGGGCCTAACACAGTGTCTACACCGGACGTGAATGGCGCAGCGCGATGTGACAAAATTCTATAGAACACATTATAATATGTGATGCTGTCTACAGTGGATGCGACATGGCGCAACACGACAAATCCCCAACAGTAAACTGCTTCCTTGTTCTATCTATGACGTACTGACACAAAATTAAAATGATTTGCAACGGTCGCTTTGTCACGTCCAGTGTAGACAGACTTTAGCTGTTGCGGCACGACAATTGTTGCATCCCATGTAGAAACGGTGCAACCCATTACTTACACTGCACGTGCCTGCGGCTCGTTATGGCTCCGGTGAGGTTATGTTCTGTCCTCCACATGGTGCCAACTCACACCAGGAGCATTTCAGAAGCGAAGCGACAGGATTCGCGAGACCACGTGATTTGCCTGTCCGACATAGTTTGCCTTGATTATTTGTGTTCTAACATGGCTAAGCTGGCTAAATGTTTATGTTTTGTCCGGTTTAATTCTGTTTATTGTTGTACTTATTGCAATGTCCTACTTTGTTGTGCTGTAGACTACAAAGTTAATACAATTTAAAAGTCCATTTATGAACGACAAGGACAAAAGGTTTATAGCTGTGTATAGTCATCTAAAATACATCCTCAATTATCTTGTATCTACATTTCACATACCATTTCGGGCCTCCTGGCAAGGATATAGTCAGTGGTGTAGTGGAGGGTATACGCAGGTATACGGCGTATACCCACTTCTTTATCAGTCGGCTTTGCGTATACCCACTTCTAAAAACCCTCTGATGCGCATCATTCATTAGTGTCCGGCATTAGGCAAAATCATGACAGTCCACCACATAAATAGTTCATCCAATCGCATGCAAAAATATATATATATATTCCCTAAAAACACCCAGTAAAGACAGTGATACGGTCAGGACCGTAGCGTCGGCTTCCTTTGAAATATGTTTGATGATTGCACCTGCGCCTGCACCCTCGCCCGCTCCGTCCCTGACCCCAGTCAGAGAGAATGCCGATTGCCGACAGTGACAGAGATGCTCCTTCTTCATGCACGAGAGCATGTCAGGGGATGAGTGCAGAGTGGTAAAATAATAGTTAATTATTGATTACTAATTTGAATCAGTACATTACAACGAAAACAATAGCTTAAAACCGGTAAACCTCTGTAAACTTTTCAGTCCAAAGATCCAGTAAACGAATGCGTTCAAACAGTAAATTCAAAACAGCTCTAATACAGAGAAAACCCAACCGATTTCATCAGAGATTGTAGAGAGTTGAATCCAGATGTCAGTAAATTATTATTTTCAGCATGTAAAAAAACAAAAAATTAAAAGCACGAGTGTTATACTGGATGGTAACTGAAGGTGTTTTAGATTATGTGCTGGTCTAGTTATTCTGAATGGATCGTATAGTAGCATGTACAGTAAGATCAAGACAGCAGGTTTAGTGATCTTTTGGTGTCTCCTTGTGGTCCTGTTTGATATTGCAGCTTGACTGGTGCTTATTTATATTAAAAGGTGGTGGGGATGGGGGATAAATTCTGGATAAATTGATTTTTTAATAGAGATTATTATTCTCCTATGAACAGACAACTAAACAAAATAGCATGTAATGTACTAGAGCAGTGTTTCCCAACCGGGGTGCCGTCTGTCGAGAGCAGGGGTGCCGTGTAAAAAAATCCCTTTTTATTATTTTTAAATTGCTAAAAGTTTCAAAAAAGCATCTATTATATAATATCCATTTCTGATGTTGCCAATAATTAGAGATGCACCGAAATTTTGGCTGCAGAAAATTAGCTCACCGCTCAGTTTTCACTTTCACGTGGAACGACACTCTGCGTATTATCCCGCTCTATTCGTGTGCGCTCCGCTCGCTTCACTCGTATACCGTTCATGCTCATCGGAACAGCAAAGTCCACTCAAAAATTAAGCCTACAGGAAACATCGATGTAGTACAGTATTGTTTCTGTCTGTAATAGCCCTACTGTGCTGTAACATGGTGTGGTATATGGGCAACTCTGGTAACGTTGCTTTCTCATTCATTGATCTGCTAACCGCTGTGTTATGTTCACGTGTTCTGATAATAATAGCTTTTTCTAGGACTAAACATTATTTGGATAATATCTGGATATATAATGGATAAATATCTTAACCCTACTGCTAGACCTACCTGAAAAACTAAAAAGCAAATTATTTAATTCGAAGGCCTGTCGTTAATTTTATTTGTGCTATCATTATTAATTAATTAATTTATTATTTTATTACTGACTGCGTACTTGTCATTTTTTATTCAATTCAAAAATCTCGTGCTACTGCACCAAAATAACCCCACTGTAAAATAAAAAAAAACACTGAGAGAGCAAAAGTTGGGAGATAGTAGTTATATAGTAATTAAAGGGAATGTTTTTACTATGTATAAAAAGCCTACATAAATCTTCGGTTTTTTTGTTTCCCATTTTTTATTTTTTTTAATGGGTCTCTTCATTAGAATTAGCCTACTGATTGCCACCATTGATGGACAAAATTCTTTAATAATATAAAAAATATCTGTATAACATTATATTCTGCAGTTCTTCCCTGTTGTACCGAATATCTATACTTTTCAAAATTATCATATCGAAGTTAGAAATTCAAATATTGTGACAACATTAATTTTGTAGGGTGCCACAAGTTAAAAAAAGGTTGGAAAATGTATAGAGGTCTGACAAATGTTAATTGTTGCAGTCTATTTTTCTTTATTTGGATTATTGCAAAATCTGCACCTCTTCTTTGGCAATTTTTAATTTCATAATGATTCTTACTCCGTGAAGGCAAGCAGCAGAAGTTAAGTGTCAATATGCAAATACTACTGGCCCATTTTGGGGTGAACTACATATACAAGAATAGTTTTACATGTCACTGTTTATAACACATGGTGTTATCTTTACTGGGTCCCTTTAAAAAAAGTGGGGCATACATTAACGAGTCTACCAACCGCCGCACCACTACACCACTGTATATAGTGATGTGAAATATGATCGGGAGTCTGCGCAGAGTGTTTATTTTGGAATCAGCAGATGTTTTTTATTTTTATTTTGTATCTACTGTGCAGCTTGGACAGGTAAGCATTCTTAGGATCGCAACGAATGATGGCACATATGAGCCTTCCTCAAGATGCACCATCACAAGAAGAATACACGAGTTGAATGAAAAGGAGATTTTAATTTGATTACATTAATGTTTAAGTTGAGATTTACAAGAAATATTTTAACTGCTACTATGTAAAGGGAATACTGCTGTAAAAAAGCACTTTATTTGTTTAAAGTGTATGCAAACCAAATGTTATTGCACTTTTGTTCATACAGCAGTACTTTTAAAATAAAAGTACGCAATACACTACTTTTGAATTCATTATTGAATTTTGTGCATAACAATGCGATTAATCACAGAAAAAATCATGCAGTTAATCGCGATAAAAAAATTTAATCGTTGCCCAGTTAAAACATGTGAGCTAACATGTTAAATCGCGTTAACCATATGATAAACCATGCTAGAAAGATGCTAGCAACATATTCATGCTAGCAAAAGTTAAACACGTTAGAAGCATAGTAGCAACATGCTAATTCATTCTAACAACATGTTAAAACATGCTAGAAAGATGCGAATACAAAGACAATCTCTGAAGATGCTAACAACATGTTAAACATGCTAAACACATGCTAAAAACCATGGTAACAGGGTTTCATGAATCCTAATTCATGCTACCAAAATGAACCTGTTAGAAACATGCTAGCAAAATACTAGCAACATGTTAAACATGGTAGCAATATGCTCACACATGCTAACAACATGCTACTTTGAGAGCATATACAGACCCTGCGTTCCAATAAATGCCCTTCACTCTTTTATATATCATAGAGTTGTTTTGGGTGGTGATTAATTAAACATGATCTCTGGTGACGTCACAATCGAGTTGGATTGTGGTCTATAGAGCAGCCTGAAGTGTACATATGAAGTAGACTCGCTCCCTTTGTAAAAATCGAGAGGTCGAAGGTCTGTTCATATAAACTTCCCTCATCCACTTCATGAAGTAGAACATACTTCAAAATGGCAGCGGGGATTCCCCCGAGGGGAAGTGCGTACCCAGATAGCACACGTACATCGGCAAGATGTCTGTTAAAGCTCGCTTCATCTGGAAAGCATCTGCTGTGTGTACAAACATCTGATAAACGTCTTTAAGATGTCAGTTTTACATGAATTTTAAATCATGAACATCTTAAAAACATTTTATAAACATCTGTTTGCACATCTGATAAGAAACGTCCAATAGACATATTGCAGATGAGCAAACACTCTAAAAAATATGCCTTATAAATGCAATCGTCAAACAGACATCTCCGTGATGTGCTACCAGGGTAGGGAAGCTCGTGAATGTATGTCTAAAAGTGAAGTGGAACGCAGCCAGGCAACACAAAATTAATAGGCATAATATACCTAATCCATAGCCTCATGGAAACAGTCCTGATCACGTTCACAAGAGTCTGGAGTGGCAAATTTTCAGCAAATATTTTTATCCGCAATTTTTCATTTTTGGGTAAATTATCCTTTTATGGCAGTGACTTACTGTAAATGTCCTAGATGAGTTGATACTACAAACCAAATGTTGTGATATTACACCAAAGCATTTGCATACTTTCTCTTATAATAAGCAGTTTGCATTGGGCAGATAGTCTTTAAAAAAACACACAGACAGAGATAGTCAGAAAAACACAGACAGCAGATTCATAATAGTTTATATCTCTATTTATTTTCCCTTAGAACAGAACTTTAATAAATGTAGCTGTATTTTCATCTTACCTTCAAAAAAAGGTCATGACCAGTGATTTATAAATATTAATCGGATTCTTTGTGTAAAAAAAAAATCAGAGAGAATCATTGAACTAAAGCATCTATTGTATGACAATATGACACTGTAATAATAACTGTTATTTCTATATACCGTGTGTCCATTTATTTGCTTGTAAACCGCAGGTTCCAGATGCAACCTTTGCAGAGGAGGAGAGCATTCATCTTTGTAAATCACACTTTTTTGACAAGTGGTGAACAGTGATTAAAATCTTTTAAAAGATGATAAACAAAAGTGTCTGAACAACAGAAACAACAAAAAACCTCAAAGAGGACAGGTTTCATTAAAAAAAATTACAATTTATATCAGAAGAACAGAGGATTTTGACATAGATGGGATGAGGATTGTTTATTTGACTTATGACACTATGTAATTAAACTGATTGAAAGATCCTGGAGAACGAGAGGGATATCTGGGAAATACTGACTGATACTAGACGGTAAACTAGATCTTATACAGCAAGGCCAGATTCAGGATTAGATTATATATGAGCAGTCTTTGACTTACAATGAAAATACGATATAGTGACATAGAATACATTTGGGATAATTAAAAAAAAGGAAATCTCTGATCCTGCAGTCAGCATGAAACAGGTTGTTAATTAACAGATGCCCTACAGCATCAGATGGACTACAATGTTCTTTGCAGCTCTTCCAAGCTAGATGTTCATACATTTTTTATAGTGTCTTGATCTGTGATAATCTGTGATAATTCTTGGTCTGACATCTTCAATTAAATGTATGATCTCATTGTATAACCTGATGCAAAGGCAAAACACAGTAACTACAGCAACACTGAAACTGAGAAAATGGTTATTTTTTTTATTATTTAATTGTAATTGATTTTATATCAATTCAAACTCTGTTTTCTATTAATCTTAGCACAGCCAAACCCATTTCTTCTGTCATAGTCTGAGGCCCAGCTGCAGTCATAGATCTATTGCTGTGTGTTGCCTTTGCATAGCAGTGTAAAAATAATGATCATTTAAGAGATGGTGTTGCCTTCACTTAGTGTGACAGATATTATGTCATTATGTTATATATTACACTGGGTGAAGGCATAATGTTTCCACTAAATGATCATTACAATTTAACAAAGTCATCTGGGAAAATTGACATCCTTTAAGTTAGCATTATACATTATTTTATGGTGAAAACAGTGAAATTAAGTCAAAACACTACTGAACAAAATTATATGGAATAAACAGGCACAGGTTCTCAGAAACAACTTGGTAACACTGACAGAGTAGTGTTAACAAAGTTTTAGAGTAAAACCAAGAACATTTAATTACTTGCACAGTTAAATTCACTCTAAAGCAGAGACGTACAGAAACAAAAAAACAGGGCCCCTGTACACAAAACAGTGCTTGTGTTGATTTACATGTTTTAATTAACAAGTCATCTCTGTGTGATTTAGAGATTCTGCAAGTTTTATTTTCCTGTTATGTGAAGTGTTGTCTATTATGTATCAATATTTCTTAAATTAGCCTAAAAAATAATAAATTAACTAGTATAATTGTTTTATTGCAGTTTATGGAAAAAATATAGATAACAATCTATAAATAGTATTCCAAAAGGGGCATTTACTGGTAGTTTCCCCTAACAAATGTCCAAATTTGAGCACCTGGGCCAATGTCACCAGTCACTCTGTTAATCTCTGCTCTTAAAGGAACACTCCACTATTTTTGAAAATAGGCTCATTTTCGAACTCCCCTAGAGTTAAAGAGTTGAGTTTGACCGTTTTCAAATCCATTCAGCCGATCTCCAGGTCTGGCGGTAGCACTTTTATCTGTAGCTTAGCATAGATAATTTAATCTGATTAGACCGTTAGCATCTCGCTCAAAAATGACCAAAGAGTTAAAACTATTTAAAACTTAAAAAAATAGTGGGGCACTTAAAATATCTGAATCGTATTGCATTTGATCAAGTCATATAATCAAATGTTGCATGACTTTCTTAAAGGAACCCCTACTATTTTTGAAAAATAGGGCTCATGTTTCCACTTCCCCTAGAGTAAACAGTTGATTTTACTGTTTTCGAACCATCAGGCCTGATCACTGGGTCTGGCAGTAGCACTTTTAGCTAGCTTACTTAAGGCTTAGCATAGCAATAGGTCATTGAAATCTGATTAGACCATTAGCATTCTCGCTCAAAAAACTACAAAGAGTTTTTTAATATTTTTTTTTTTCCTATTTAAAACTTGACTCTCTGTAGTTACATCGTGTACTAAGACTGACGGATAATGAAAAGTTGCGATTTTCTAGGCCGATATGGCTAGGAACTATACTGAAATTAGGCTTATTGGAAGTTACCTAGCTGGGGACTATTTTCAGGCGCTGCGTAATATAACTGCGCCTGCTGCACCCATGGTACGGCAACAAAGTTACTTGATTATTACGCCGGAATGAGAGTATAGTTATGAGATGTCCTAGCCCGTAGTCATGCCTTAGAAATTCGGCAAACTTTTTCATTATCCGTCGTCCTTAGTAACGATGTAATACAGAATAGTCAAGTTTTAATAGAAAATATATAAACTCTTTGGTCATTTTTGAGCGAGATGCTAACGGTCTAATCAGATTCAATTATCTATGCTAAGCTACAGATAAAAGTGCTACCGCCAGACCTGGAGATCGGCTGAATGGATTCGAAAACAGTAAAACTCAACTGTTTAACTCTAGGGAAGTTGGAAAATGAGCCTATTTTCAAAAATAGTGGAGTGTTCCTTTAAGTAATTCTAATTTAACTTTACAAGAATTAATTTAATGCTAGTGAATTTACTCTATAAACACACAGGAAAATAATGACCAAAGGAATGTGTTGGATGCACAGATGTATATGAGAATAGTCAGAAAATAAGGTCCTGACAAAGGCAAAACAGCACATAATCCCTATTAGCCATTACATTCAAACACCGAAGACAACAACCACACAGAAGGAGAAATGTAGAGTAAGCCCTTAACTCCTTCTCCACACACTATTTGCTAAGCCCTTTACACAATAGATAGTTATTTTTGATAGGGAAATTACAGTGTAATTGTGTATGATTATGATGGAATGCCACATTCTGTTCAGCTATTTCAATTACATTCGCACATGAACTATAGTAGTTAACCTTAGTTAAACCAGCTTCACATACAATCATGTTAAATTAATGCATTCAAATCATGTCATGCAATGAATAACAATATAAACATTGTTGCTGCTAAGAATTATGTAAGGACCACATACTGAAAAATTATGCTTTCACAGAATATCTAAGATGCAATTAATGCAGAAGGGCTGAAGGGTTTAGCACACTATTAAATGAATAAAGTGCATAATAAAGTAGTGTCATGTATTAAAATACTTATCATCCTCCTTCTTTACAGTTGTGTGCCAAATCCCTGTTTCTTGGATTATTCTGACCTGTTGTAGACTATATTTGTATTTAAATGACTACCAAAACAATTGGGTCTTTCTAAACACTCTCAGAAAAAAAAGAGGTACAAAAGCTGTCACTGGGACAGCACCCTTTCAAAAAGTACACCTTTGTACCTTATTTACTCCTAAAAGTTCCATATTAGTATCTTTAAAATAATAATAATTAATATAATATTAATAATAATAACAATTTATTGTCAGGGCTGTAGAACAACGAATTACATAGACCATCCATCGACATGCCATTTCATAAGTGCAATGCTACACTGTAAAAAATAAGTGTAATTTTAACTGTAAAATTTTGTAAAAACGCTACGGAAAAAAACTGTTAATAGGTTAACAGTAAGTTCCCGTACTATATACAGGGAAAACTGTAAAATATCTAACCATGTAATTTTACAGTAAAATGCTGTTAATTTGACAGTTTTTAGATGTAAAAATAACAAATCAATGTATAATTTGCAGTCAAACACTGTAAACTGATATTCCCAGAATTCCCTGCATGACACTCCACATTTGAAAGTATTTTGTTTAAATAATCATGTTTTTAAAAAAGTTTTTGTTATTAGTTATGTATATTTGGGCTTTATGTTACATCTTCTGTTGTTTAATGAAAGTTGAATGCATTATTTAAGTATCATGTGTGTTACCATGATGGTGTTTTGTGTTTGCATGAATGACTCTTGCACCTTCTATATATTAGTATATACTTCTGCTTGTGGCGAAGCTACTTGTGATGAGCTTTGATTCTTCATGTGGCTTTCTCTTTTACCACCTGCATTATTATGGTGGTTGTCAGTATGTTAAAGGTACAAAACAGATTTTAATAGCAGTGTGCATTGTTGAATTTACTTTACATTCACATTGTGAATTACAGTTTTATACTGTGAAATTTACAGTTTTTGGCCGTAAATGTGTTTACAGTTTTTCTGTATTTTTTACAAAATTATTCTGGCAACCACAGCTGCCAAATTTATTTTGTAAAAACTACAGAATTTTTTTTAGAGTGTAGGAATGACATTGACAACAGTGGCATAATAAGATCAAACATTATCAGCCATAGCACAGTATGTCAACAGGACAATACGGTACATATTAGTCCCTCTTTAAAGGGTACCAGCCCAGTGACAACTTATGTCCCTTTTTCTGAGAGTGAACACCAGTAGAGTGAACATCTCCATACCATGTACATGTTATGGAGATGGAGATCTTAGAACAAAAAGAACTATCTCATGGTAGTTGAGACAAACTGCAGCAAACTCCACCAAGCACCAAGATTTGTCATACAGTTAGGGGAATAATCATCAGTTTCTAAAATAATGCAAGGTGGTTATATATGTTTCTTAGAAGGTGGAGAAGAAAAACAATATTCGCTAATTAGATGGGATGTCAATTGCTGCTTTGATTTTGAGGCTTTCAGTACATCTTAAACATAGTCCTTTTTATTATTTTATTTTATTTAGGATGAAAATGTACGCATTTGAAAGAGAGACATGTGAATCTTCTACCAGTAGCCTGTCTGAATGGTGCTGATGACTTTGTGATGTGACACTCGCTCTCAAATTACACAAAATACTGGCACGCAACATATAAAGAGAGAATTTGACAGGACCATGAACACCCAAGTCACTTTCCAGGTTGCTCTGAAACCACTGAACAGAAGACAAAACCATCGTGAAGTGAAAATAACAGCTGAAACTGAAAGGGAAAAGTTAGATAATCTCCTAGTGCAAAGTGAAATGACATTTTACGTGTGGTGTGTGTGTGTGTGTGTGTGTGTCACAATGTGTGTTCCAAAAGAGAGTGAGAAGTCTCTGTAGGGGCATGTTCTGACTCTTCATATTATGCTTATCTTTTGTCTTGTGTCCTGTTCACTGTTTTCCCCAAACCCCACAAGGTGCTGATGACAAGTGTGGTGAAGTGTTCTCTGGTTGAGACTGTTAGCCTCACTTAGAGCCGGTACACTCAACTTTTCTCTGAGTGAGGTGCTTCTTTACTGACAAGCCCGAAGCAAGATGTGTTGAAGCATGCGGATGCACTGGAGTTGTCCAGCCCAACTTCATTCAATCACTCTTCTCTTGGGGCATTGTCATCCAGTGGAAAGATGCCAGTCAGGCAGGTCGAGTTCTGATTGGCTGTCATGGTAGCCACAGTGTGGAGAAGAACTAGGACCAGCAAGCAAAGTTTCAGCCGGCCCTGCCCGAGCCGTGGACCCCCCGATGAGGTCATGGATGTGTGCTGGCAGGAAGGGTGAGTTCTTTTTAAAGTGCCCCGGGAGCGGTTGTTGGACTTCTGGTCCCACCGCACATCACAGCACTCTGGCTCCTGGTTGATGTCTGGTTTGAACCCTGGGGTGTATGCAAAGACACACATCCATGTTTTATTTGGAAAACTCTCAAACATTGTATGATACAGCAGTATGCATGTCTGACTGTGTTTATGAAAAGAGTCCCAGAGGTCTTCTGGCAAGATTTTCTCAAAGTTATGAACGATTGTTCAAAGTTATCTGGTCTTTAATAACATTCCCAAAATATTAGACATCATTTAAGGAAGATTTTTTTTGTTTTGTTTTTTGGCTCATAATATTTTTTGTCTCCCACAATATTTGCAAAATGATCAAATGTAACATTCCCTTATTGTTTTTGTTTTTATTTGCATAAACATTTTTAAAAAACTGGACGTTTTAAAGCTTCAGAGAGCATTCAATACTAGCGTTTTCATACAACATTATCAAAACATTCCTGTAATATTTTTTGTTAGCTGGTGTTGCACTAAAGTCATTACTTTAAACACTAAGATATTTGTATGAACTGGATATTCATAAAATATAATGATTAACTGTTCCAACATGCATTAAAAATTATGTGAATTAAAAGGTCTGTACATTAAAATGCCTGTTAAAGTCATTTTGTTATTTCATCATGTATTACTAACTGCTTCTTCATATGCTGAAAAATTAAAGCAGGTTTTTAAAGCTGTTTGAAGACTTCACCATGTAAAGCATTTGTACATGCTTTGAAAAGCATTTGGCTGTTTCATCATGAATTAAAGAAAAGTATAAGGTTGCAGCGTTAATTACAAAGATGCTTCTGTGTGCTCATTAATTGCTTCTCATAGCACTGACATTCCTGTGACATCGTATGCAGATTAAAGCTGAATATAAGCAGAAATACATGGTCAGCTCTTGATAAAAGAAGGAAAGATGAAAGAATTTCCAAATGACCGATTTTAAAGCCATGATGTTCACACTTGAGAAAAATCTAGTTTAGTGCTGACATCGACTATTTGTATGCTTGTCTTTGGCTTAACCTAAAAATATTGTCCCTGCTAATATTGTTGGCTCCTACTGTATATGATAAAAAGCTTTTCCTCATTTACAAAACCATCTGATAAATGATGTAAATTAGGCTGATTATTAATATTATAATTAAACTAGTTATGATTATTATGTTATGTTATGATATGATATTATGATATTATACACTCTAAAAAGTGCTGGGTAAAATAGGGACAAACCCAGCAATTGGGTTGTTTTGACCCAGCGGTTGGGTTAAATGTTTAACCCAACCTTCTAGTAGTAACCCAACCGCTGTGTCAAACACCAATTTGCTGGTTTGTCCCTTTTACCCAAATTGGGTTGTTTTTTAACCCAGCATTTTTTTAGAGTGTATGTTATGATTACAGTGAATGATATTATTAATGATTGTTGATGAGTATGAGAGATTAGAGGGATGTGCATGAAGTGCTTATACCAGATTGTTATGTGGTATACAGAAATGTAATATGGAATACTACCCTATATCGATACTGTGTGAGAATTGAGTGAGAACTGCCATATATGTTGCCTATAAGGCTATATGTAATTTTCACATACATGCATTCTCTAGTTGAAGATTTATAACAAGTTATAATAAGTTCATAACATGCATAAAATATCATAGTAAAAGTTGTGTATGTACATAAAATATATGATTTTTTTATATGTACAACCATATATGTAACTATATATATATCAACAGTATGAACAATATTTATTTTATGTATACAATTGTATTAAAACAACAAATATACAAAAATATGTAAATTTATATACAGTATGTTTTTGTAATAAATAATTTATATACATGTCTTATCTTTTATATTTGCAGTATTTTTATAATATCAACATGTATTGATGGGGTTTAGGATGGTTATACATGTAGATGACATATATGTCCAAAAACATATATTGCACATACAGTATATAAACACACATATTCGTTTTGGCTCATTCCATTTTCTCATTGCTTTATATAGGCTATGTTTTACTTCATATAACATATGAAAAATTTATATATGTGCATACAGTATATTACATTTGTGTATGTTCATTTCAAAAGGGAAAAAAAACAGTGGATGTGTTGCTCCGTTTCTCATGTTTAAAATGATACACACTAAAACAAGAAACACCATGGTCTGGTAATTGATTGAATATGGGTTGTTTTTTTTTTGAGCAGAGGTCTGCCAGTTCCACCGATTGTCCAGTAGATGTCACTAAAAAGCTGTATGATAATCCAAATAGCACGGTTCATTTCAGTAATGCATTTACTTTAAAGAAGTGCTGAAATTATACTGAGAAATGAATGAGCTCTGCTCTATGAAACAATAAAATAATTTTTAAATTATTATTATTAATCTTATTCTAAATATCAACTTTGTTTTCCTGCTGATCTTGCTACTTTTGACCTCTTTGATGTGTTTTATGTGTTACGCGACTTTATTGTAATTACTTTATTGTAATGATTAAATGTTGATACATGATTTAGATGTTTCAATGGTTATATTTTGACTATTCGTTGCTTTATTAGCAACATTAGAATGCTGCTTGGCACAAAACATGGAATTATGAACACTTAAATGACGTTTAACATAGATACAGTGCATAATGCAAAGATATAAATCCTACAAAAACTTTGAAAACTTTGCTGTAAACAATAGATCTTACAAAGTACAATTCAGTTCTGGCGATACAGAGTTGTATACCGACCTGCACATATAAAACTGGGAGTACCACCATGTATAAGGTCATCATTGTCAGGCAATATGAACGGACACCTCTGCTGGACCTCAAGACAGTATTGCTCACAGGGAATCTTATGACTGCAGCCTGACTGAGGACTCTGGAAATACTGAGTGCAGAGCCAGGGCTTGTAGACAGCCTGCAGAGAGAGCAAGAAAGAAACAAATAAATAAACAAAGAGAGTGAATGAATGCAAACCATTAAACTTTCAAACATCTGTTGGTTGGATTTTATGCATTATTATATTGGAAAAGCCTAACATTAATAATCCCAGAGTTTTTACCATACTTTTTTCAGAGTTAGACACCATTGCTTTATATGATTAACAAATTTAATTTAGGCTTTTATTCACATATTAACATTAATCAACACACATGCATAGAGCAAATCAAATATGGCAAATAGATAAAATATAAAATAGAGTTTGTCTCTATTTATGATATTGCTATGGTTCTTTATGAAGCTTGAAAACCTCAGTCCCTACTGAAAGAGCGGTGAAAAGAGCAACAAACTCTTGAGTTACTGACTTTTCTGTCACTACAGTGCCATAACAAGTCTCACCTTTTATTTAATATACCATGCAGTGACAAATTAAAGCAAAGGATTTACACCAATATCCCCATCAATCAGTTATGCAGTACTCAAAGTGACCAGCAGATGAAAGAGTTTCACAGCTCTCCACATCAGACCTGTTTGCTAGATTGATTAATCTGTCTCACAACAGCTCGGTTGCTTGTACCGCCTCAGTGACATACACAGAGACTCAACCAGGTCACGCAGACCTCATAAAAACACTGCTGCTTTATGATAAACCTTTGATCATCTAACTTAATATGCCAACTGCAACATCACTGTGACAAAATGCTAATACCACACTATATTTGAAGTGAGTTAGCAGCAGAGGAGCACAGTGGGCAGTGCAAGGGGTGGGCAGAGGACTCCACGGCACTATAAGAATAGACTTTGCTCATTTATTTTGCCCTACATAGCACACAGCACAGCCTGCTGTTGAGGAAAGGGAAGATGCCAGAGCATCCATGTGTGTGTGTGTGTGTGTGTGTGTGTGTGTGTGTGTGTGTGTGGGGTGTGTGGTGAGATAAATAATGAATGTAGGGAGAGTGATTGGGGGATTAAGTGTGTGGAAAAAGAGAACAGGAGGCATAGAAAACCAGGTCGTCATTAGCACTGTCTGGCTGTCAGAAAATCCAGTACTGCAATCTGATTTGTGAAGGCTGGTTTCTAAGAGGATTCTCTTTTCCTTCTTTAAACATCTAACAACAAGACATCTATAACAGAATAACAGGAAAGTACACACCATTGAGGGCTGCTGACCCCCATCTCACCCATCGCATGCCAGATGGAAGTGAAAAACAAATGTTTGGTTTAGTGTAAGTTGTCACATCATATATTTGCACTTAGTGTACGTGTTTAGGAAGAAAGCTTTCTGTGACATGGGCATAACTCAATGTATGAGCCAAAGATAATAATAACAAAAACATCAAAAAGGTAAAAAAATTCTGTCATTCTGTCAAAAAAAAAAAAGAATTCATGAAAAATATTCCTTTAAGTTTTCTGATGCCATACAATGTATTTTTTGTAAGGAACAGTAACACTTTAAGTCATTATTCACTGAAAGTCCTGTAGTCCACTGAGCTACTGTACAAACGGATCATTGAGTCAGTGAGATTAACTCAAAACTGGATGTCTAAATCATGAACAAATTGTTTAAAGCGATAGTTCACCCAAATCATTCATCTTTTTAAAACTTAAATGAATATATTTTTTATGAAACCTGAGAGATTTCTGTCCCTCCATTGAAAGTCCCATTCACACAAAATTAAACCGGTTCAACTCCTCAAAAAGTTCATAAAGACATTGTAAAAGTAATCCATATGAATCAAGCTGTTTAATAAGTCTTCTAAAGAGACACGGACAACTTTGAGCTATTGAGAATAATGACACTATTGGCTTCTGCTTATAGCTGAATTGATTGATCTTCACAATTTCTTAACTTTGGAACATTTATTATTTATTAGTTATTATAACTGAATAAAAATAAATAAATAACTAAAAATAAAATGAGCCAAATAATTACACTATCATCTTCTATAGACCTGAATTATATGAGCTGAGTTTGATGAACGCGACACGAGTTATTGAACTAAATTGAATAAACATCGAAATTAATTGATTTGATTGACACTACTTTCGTCTGTAGAGCTGATTATAGCTGAACTGAACTCACTTCCTAATAGATTAAATTTACAGTGTTACTGAACTGAACTGAATCAACACTGATCTGAATTGAGCTAAATAATGACACTATTGTCTTCTGTACAGTTGCTTTACTTCTGAAATGGAATTCACAATTGATGAATTTTGCGACATTAACACTGGTATTTTCCTTTATTAATGAGAAGCTTGTTGTATAAAGTGCTAAATAAATGTGATTTTACTTGACGCTATAGCTTTATATGATGAACAGACTTATTAAGACTTTTATTCACATATTAACACTGAACAACACACATGCATACAGCTCATCAAAAATGTAAAAATAAGTTTAAACCTAATGGAAACTCAGTTTGTTCATGAATCAGACAGCTCTTCTTCAATGAACTCACCAGAGAGGACTAGGGCAAATGTCAAGATTGTTAGTGAATACTTAAAGGTGCTACATACGATTTTTAGAATTTAGAATCAGCAAACAACTATCTGCTATGTAAAGATATAGTGTAGCCATCCTTAGCATCCAAGCTTTTTTTTTTTTCTGTGAGTCTGCAAGAGTGATATGCTACATGCATCGCTCTGTAAAAGCAAGATGGCGGAGCGCAGTGCAGAACTTTCTGCTGAAGGCCAACTTCTACATGCCATGTTTCTATATTAGCATATTACCTCATCTCTTGATATTGGTTAAAGAAGACAAAGATATCTCAATGTCATTATATATTCCATTTTCTTGATGTTTTGAACAAGGGAGTGCATGGATGAATATGCCACTTTACCCTGACTAAGGTCTATTGCTTTGAAAAGAGCAACAATTTAACTCTTTAAGTTAAAAACCATCAACATAGCATTTCTGCAACCGTGAAAGTTCTAGGGCTATGAAACTTTTGTGAATCCTCCCACATCACACACAGTGGTAACAGGAGGTCAAAAATGTTCAAGCTTGCAATACCCTCAGGCACTGATATAGTAAAGAGCGCTATGAGTATGCACCACAATGCATAAGGGATTTCTTATGACCATATGGCCATGAGCCAAGGTTAAGGGTTATGCAGTCGTTATCGGGAAAGGCATGGTCATGCAAGTGAACAGAATCAGCCAAGGATTAGAAGAGAAAAATGAACACCATGAAAGAGGAAGTTGTTTTTCATCAAGGAAATATGGCTCTGTAAAGCTTAACAAACATGGCAGAATAGCAAATTTGACCCATATAAAGGAGACATAGGGAAAAAAAGATACAATTGCGTATGGGTTAGTAGCACACTTCCAGTAAAATACCTGGTGTATATGTTTGTTTTAAATAGGTTGACATTGACCTTGTAGACATGGTTACACCAATATTTGTTTATTTTCAATTATTACATATTGACTAACAGAAAGACATTTATTCAACATGCAAACTAATTTTATGTGCAGTGCTCTTTAGAATTGCGCATTAGCTGACAAAAGTGCATTTTCAATATTATAATCAAATTATACAGTAAGTTTTCAAGGAATCTCCAAAAATTCTAGTACAGTGGAACAAAACATTTCCTCATCCATTTCCTTAAAAAACATGGAGATAAAAGAAAAGAGCATATGTTGTTTAGTCAAGTCTCATTTAATTATTTGGCGCTTTATACAATATAGATTGTCAAAGCAGCTTTACAGTGTTAAACAGGAAAAACGTGCTGATAATGCAAAAGGACAACAGTTAGATCAGTTAAAGTCGGTTCATTGTTGATTCAGTTACAAAGGGTGAACACTGAAAATGCAATCAGATGTCAGTTGATAGGAAGACCATATCCAAAATAAGCCTTCGCTCTTGGTTACCACTAAGCGGCAACCTTCCGGTCTCTCTGGTGAAGCCAACACGGAAGTGACTAAAACTGCAATTCATTGACTGGCCGCTAGAGGCTGGCTCCAAAAGGGAGTCAGTCCCATAGACTCCCCATGTTAAAATGCCCAACTTTACAGCAGAAAAAGTATGTTTACAGCCTGGTACAAAAAATGATTTTGGTCTATATAGCTAATTTTGCCCTTCATGACAAGTGTGAGGGGGGTGAATTTTTTAATAACTCATCCGTTTAAATTATATTAAGCCTTAAAATTCTGCATAATTAAGGGCGTGGCCACTTGAGTGACAGGTGGATTGCCACTGCTAACACAGCGTAGACTAGGTGGTCGTGGTTTCAGCAACATGCTCCCGCCTCTTTGCCCATTTTCGAATATCCGGGAGTGACGCGCTGCTAAGATGGCGACGGCTGGCTCCTCCCACTTTGAGCTTCAAAACCGTTCTTCAGAAACCTACGGGTGATGTCACGGACACTACGACTGTTTTTATACAGTCTATGGTTACCACAAACCCGAACAGAGAACTTTCTTTAAATTTGTTATTTTTATACTTTTTACAAACGAGAATGTCCCCAAAAGGAGGTTTTGGGAGATTTTGTCAGGTTTGTAATTCAGAGTACAAATTTGTCCTCAAAATATAGATACACACACACACACACACCTGTCCAAAAACACCCTTTTACAACCGAAAATACACTTTACAAAATGATTCCAGTTATCTAAATCCTTCATTTGTGGTTGTGTGTGGTGTGTGTGTGTGTATTTTTGTAAGCTTACATTTGGGTCTGTCTCTGTCACCTCACCTGTCCAACAACAGCTGGGGGTCGTTTAGAACCATGATTTCTATTAATGATTCAAATCTAATTAAGGGCTTCCGAGGATCATTATAATGCAGATCAGTTTTAAAGTATTACTGATAAAAGACGGGCACATTATTCAGAACACATTATGACGGTGTAAGTGAGGAGAAACACCGGATTTGTGCATACTGGTAAAATGTAAATGATATGCTGTGTGTAAGTATAAGCTCAAATCCAGAGTTGTCATCTAGTCAATCAGTAGCAGCTTAACTTAAAGGTCATGTTAAAATAGAGTTTACCTAGGATTCCAGCGTTGCATATTTAACATGTACAATTCAGAGTAGGGCTATAAAAATAACACAGTTACTTTGGTTAGTCAGATTTTCCACATTTTGTCCAGTAATGTCCTCATAGGCAGAGCATGAACCAACTCCAGGGTAAGGCTTAAAGTAGCCAGGTGGGGTGACATCTCTTAACTCACACACATACCCTGGTCTTTTTGGCAGCGTTTATAATGGGTGTCATATTATGAATTTCTTTTATACAACAGAGTTTGCATTTAACTTGATGACAATTTAATAAAAACATGGTAAATTACTAATTATAATGCTTTCATTTCCATGGTATTTGTTGTTTATGATGAGAGAATTAGCGAGAGTGCAGAATTAAGTCAGCAAGCGTGCACACTCAATGCACGTGTTTCAGCGATGACTAATCTGAACGCCTCTGATTGGCCATTGCATTCATAAACTCAACGGAATCATGTGTGATTGGTTATAATGCTGACACTGTAAAACTAGTAAAAAGAAATATACTGTAATGCAAAATTAGCAGATCTAAATTTAATGCCGACATTTACACTTTTCATTTCAATTTGTTTAACTGTGCAGCAGCATATTTGTCCCAAGCACTTTTGGTTCTGAGTATCGATACATCTGCCTTTTTTAATGAGAATTCACAGTAATCTCAGACAACATAATCTAGATGCATTAATCCCACAAATGCATTTGAAGAACCAAATTAGCCAGAGATGAATTATGATTAGAAGATTTAACATTTGTCACATCCAGGGGTGTGTCTAGAGCATTTTAAATGGGGGGCCAGTCGGGGCACTGGCTCAAAAGTGGGTGGCCGGGGAGGGGGGGGCTTGCGGAACGATATATGTTATAATACATCGTGTACACTCACTAAACAAGTGAGAGTGGAGAGATTCGTCCTTACGTGAGCCTATCGCAAGACATCTGGAAGGGGGGAGGGCACCTGGAGAGATTTGTCCTCGTGCGAGCCTATTGCAAGACATCTGGTAGGGGGGGAACCTGGGATGGCCAGCCAAATTTCAGGGAGGCCGGTGCCACCCGTGGTCACCACGTAGACACGCCCCTGGTCACATCATCTCAGATGTATTATTGTGAGGTACAAAGAATGGGGTCCTGGTACTGAGGATCCATAGCACTGCATATTTTGTATGTCTTCATTGTTTAATAAATCTGATTCAAATCATAGCAGAGAGTGGTACTGAACTGAGTCCTGTTGTGCTGTGCTGTGCTGTGGGTCCCCAGGTGATATATGAAATGTAATTTATTGCCACCACCTTAATGTATTAAGGTGGTGGCATACAATATTTCTATTAATTTTTGCAATAATCTATCAACTTAACTAAACAATTGAATCTAATTAAAAATACATAATTGCACATTAAATATAATTTACAGAGAATGCCAACTTACAACCCCCAGTGAGCAAACTAAAGGTCACAATGGGGAGGAGACACTCCACAGAAAAAAGTACAAACTATACATACAAGTTCAAACTATTCATTACCTAAGTACTTCACAATAAGTAAGAGATGAACACTTGAGATGAGCAATGCATCTGGTTTTCACAAAACTACATGCAGATTTATTCCTTACTGTTAAATATGTGGCAAAAAATAAGTAAATAAAATAA
This sequence comes from Sinocyclocheilus anophthalmus, assembly GCA_018155175.1. NCBI lineage: Eukaryota > Metazoa > Chordata > Actinopteri > Cypriniformes > Cyprinidae > Sinocyclocheilus > Sinocyclocheilus anophthalmus. The sequence continues at coordinate 128,088 of JADLZN010000559.1, read as the reverse complement.
TTGAAACACATGCATCTTAAGGTGTGTGTCTTTGTGCTGCCAGAACAGCTTCACTGTGCCTTGGCATTGATTCTACAGGTCTCTGGAACTCTTCTTCCAAAAATAGGCCTATATTCCCTCATTTGGTATTCTATGTTGATGGAGAGTGCTGTCTAACATGTCAGTCCAAAAGTTTTACCATGCACATGCAGCACAAAGACCTGACTAATCACTAATTCACTGGCAAAATCTGTATTGATTATTATCAATATGCTATCAAACCATTGCTGTGTGTTTACGCAATCCTGATTAGTTCAACATAGCAACATATAGGCTCAGCCTGATGCAAATTTGTGATTATATTTATGATTATTTGTGATTTTGTTAATCTGACTAAGCCTTGTGAAGAAAGAGCACTTAATAGTATTGAATGTCCACTTGTAGTGTACTTAAAATCTTTAAAGTATAATAAAAACTATACTTAGATAATGTAATGTGCAGATAATGTAATGTCAACAAAATATAAGTCTACTTAAGTGTACATAAAGACACTTTAAAAAGTGCACTTTGTAATTATGTCAAATGAAAGTTTTACTTTAAGTACTTTAAGACATTTGAATCATTATGTTTTAAAATATTTTTTCATGCTTTAAAGAAGTACATTTATTTGTGTTGTGTTGACTAGCATACTAAAGCACATGTACTTATAGTACTTGATTTTAAGTACTTCTTTATAATTATAAATAGTGTATATAATTATAACTTGATTATAAGTACTTGATTGTAATTGTAAATATAGTATGTTAATTAGTGTTACATATTACTGTACAAATGTGTAATTATAAATATATTTGGTAACAATTTATAATAGCATTCATTTATAAATCATTAACAAACATTATATAATGCAAAACAGATTATTAGTTACTATATATTCACATAGCTAGAAATATGAGATAAAGTTGTTAATGTATACTAATGAACTTACTAAACATTACCTAATGATTAACATATGATTATTTAATGTAAATTGAAATGCTTACAAATGTCAGTGAACTTTCAGTACATATGATCTTCATTAGTTGGTCTTTGTTTGTTGTGTAGACCTCTATTTACACATCTTAACAAATAATCTATTAATTATTTGTTCATGTTTTTGCAGTACCCAATCTAAAAGTGGAAACTCTTCATCATTTGCAAATGTTTATAAATGTTTACCAATCATTAATACCTTTATGAGTAGTCATCTCAATGGCAAAAAGTGCCCAGAAACACCTGCATTTACCCTATTCACACATCTTTACTAATCATTACTCATTTGTTCATGTTTTTGCTGTATCCAATCTAAAGTTGAAACTATTCATCATTTGTAAATGTTTATAAACGATTACTAATCGTTTAGTACCTTTATGGGCATTGATTGGACATTTAGCTAATGTAACAAGGTTTGTGTAAAGGGTGGCTGGTAATTTTGGTGCAAAAAAAAGTTTTTATTGCCTCAACACTCACATTAGTATACTACTCTTCAGTATATAATTAAACAGGATATTCCTTGAATCATAAATAAACAGGGAAAAACATTTTTTTTTTTTTAAGACAAATACTTGTTCATTTATCAAAACAATATATTATAAACAGATTGAACTGTGTTTCCTTGTCAAATTGACCCCTGTACACTGTTGACCCCTTAACCAAACCTTAAACCTATACATACCACAAAAACCTGTCCCTAACCTTACCCGTAACACACCTCAATATCAGCAAAAATCTTGTGCAACAACAGAACCAAAACAAAACCCGTAACAGCATTAACACAATCTTTTAATCATTTTATAACATCTGCTAAAATCATTTGTAAATTTTCAATAAGTGCTTGATCGTGTGGAATTGAAAGTGTAATGACATTTGTAAGCATTTGAACTTGCATGAAATAATGATTTGTTTGAACATTATCTAATGTTTAATAAGTTTATTAGCAAACATTAAGAAGCACATTATCTCACATTTCTAACCCTTTGGATATATATTAACTAATGATCCATTAAGCATTATATAATGTTTGTTAATGATTTATTAATGAAAGTTATTATAAAGTGTTACCCATTTGGAAGTACTCTTTAACCATATTTCAAAAACAAAATAAACAATTATTGCATTAAATATAAATTGAAACTTAAAACATTTTCATTTATTTGTAAGTAAAATGTAATTAATTGTCAGAAAACCTTACATTCCGAATGCGGTTATATTCTTCTAAAATATATTTCTATAATAAATAGTCTTAAAAAAGTATGCTAAAGTGTACTTCTTTTTCACAAGTGAATGGCAGACGAGGGCATATGGTGTGTATAGTGTAACCTATTTGAAAACAGCCATTATATTATATTATAATTCAGTTTGGTGCAGAAATTAAATGCTTCACCTTTGCACAATGCATAGTATCATTCAGAGCTACAATATAAACTATAAATTGAAATTAGACCTCGCCGTGAGCTAATGTTTACAGCGGTGTGAGCCAGTAAGGCTTAGTTGTTTTACTGTCAAAAAAACCTTTGTTCATGCCTGTCCACTGAGGCCTTGCTCTGATAAAAAAAAAATCCTGTTTCTGGACCTAATTGTATTTATAGTTTTTGGTTGCTGGCATGACATGACTAACAACCTCTGACACGGCCCTGATGGTTCAGATCTACTAATCAGGATGATGTTTTTCTGCCCCCTTGAAGCCAGATGAAGCAACATGTTGATGACATTTGTTGCGTGTCCTTGGCTCTCCAGATGTGAGCAGTGCTAGCAGCAGACATCTGCCGCTGCTGACTCACGCTGCAGCCCTGGGTGCTGTCAAAAAATTGGCTGGCAATAACGCACACCTTCCTGTGGAATATTTAGAGCTCCAAGGCTAAGCTTCTTGCTATGTTCTCAAAATAGTGACTTTCTGTCACTCCGCAACCTGCACTTGCATACCGTGGGCTCAAGGGTTGCCAAAATGTCACCAACATCACTTTTATCTGAAGGCCTGATAAACACTGGCACCCTCCCACAGTTTTGATGGTGATTGTTTGCAAATCAAACAAACAAGCAAGTTGTGAAATCTCCCTCCTCTCAACCTGTCAGCCTTGGATATGCATACATATTTTCAAGCCACAAATGTGAAGATAAAGGTTAAAGACCAGATAAAAAATAAATAAATAAATAAAAACGGTTAAATGGTAGTGAGCTTCAAAGAGCTTGTGGTGTTTAAGAGCGAATTCCTTCAATTAGGCCTTAATAAATACCAAAGATCAAAGCCCTATATTTTTCCCTTGGTTCGATTTTAAAGCATTAGCTATGAAGAATGTATCTTTCTCTAAACGGTTTAAGAATATTCAACAGTTCAATAATGTCTCAATTATGTGAATTGTAATTACATTTTGACACTTTGCATAAAGCTGACAATTATTGTTCAAAGGCACAACACGAGTGTAGGTAGAACTTTACAGTAAAATGGATTTGTGAATTTCAAAAGCACCCACTTTTATGATTGCAACTGCTTCTCTGAGCTTTGAGCATGGCACTCTTTCAATTTAGGCTGTTCAGACTAGTGCCGCATCAAGTCAACACACCTCAAATAAGCAAAGTATAGTCCTTCAGTATGTCAGAAATTTATTTTGTCTCAATCACTGTAAAGGCTGATTTATACTTCTGCTTCGGACCGACGCCGTAGGATATGCGTCAGTTTTCATTTAAGGCTGATTTATACTTCTGCGTTGGACCTACACCGTAGCTTTTACGCCGTAGTCTATGCATGTTTTCATTTATACTTCTGCGTCGTTGTCCACGTCGACGTGCAGTACACATGCAAACCGCTAGTCTGCAGTGTCCACGGGCATGTTGCTGGTGTAACCCGCAGTACCACGGCAAAAGCTGAAGAAGAAGCGGCTCTTCGGAGAACCATGGACCCTTTTCACAAGACTGTGATGAAACGTTTAACGGTCATCAGCATCGTTAATCCTCGAAAGTTTTTCATATTTGTATTTTTAAATAAATGTATCTACATTTATAACAGTATTCTTTGTATTATATCGCCTTTGCATCAAATTACAAAAAAACAGTTAATGCTAATGCGAGGGTGTTTCTAATGCAGCGTCTATGGGAGGGACGTAAATTTGACCGTTCTCTCTTCTGACAGCCGTTATCAGTCACTCAATTTTTTTTCTTTTACTGAAAGTCACGAAAAACACGTTTTCTTTTGCTATTTGAGCAAATGTGAATGCAAAAAAATATATGTGGTGCTCTCCCATTCACTGCTATTCAAGTTAACCCAACTATGGCGACTTCCGCTGCTGAGAAACCCGGAAATGTGAAAAGGGTACTTAAGCCTGACTGGCGGCAAAACATACAAATCATAATCATTATTTAAAACTCAAAGGTACAACGGAACAGGAGAAGATGGCATTCTTTCAATCTCCTCAAGGACTTGTACCACAGCAGATCAAAATTGTTTGTTGCGGACAACTACTGATTTATAATGCTATGTAGTATAATAAATGATAAGACACTTGTTATTTGCTTTGTTTTATTTTATATAAGAAGGTGTAACATGTAAATATGTTAAAGTGCACATACACACAAAACTCAAGTACATACAGAGGGAGGGGTTCTAGCAGACGAATCACAGCACTTGCGGTCCACGTAGAATTGACGCGCTATTAGATTTTTGGAGAGGTGCAAATCAGGCTACGGCGTAGGTTAGACGCAGAAGTATAAATTGGGCTTAAATGTGTTCCCACAGATCCCAGCTGAGTTGTTTCTCAAGGAAAACAAAATGTTTGAGAGGTGGTATTCACATGGTGTTTTCCTCATGAATTTCAATTAGGCAGTGGTGTACAGGACAGCAGGCATTACCCAAATATTGCCTTAATGCTCTGTCTTATGTCTCTCAGTCAACCACATGGACATCCCTGCTGGCTCTAATTAGATTGGATATACTGCTCGAAATCTCTCCATTTCACTGTTTGACTTACAACAACAAAGTCCTCAAGTATGAAAAAGTCCAACGATGAGCAACTAAAACAGTTCAAGTCAAGCTAAAATCATCACAGGACCTTCTGGAGACATTCACACTTTTAAAATGTAATTCTACTGAAATGTAACAATATATTAAATTTTTTTTCAATTGCTAACAAGCGTTTACCAATACTTAAAGTACTTTTTCTAAACTCTTTAACACAGCAACACACCTACATCACACAATTAGCCAAATAGTTAATTTTCTGGCCAAAACCACATTTTGTTAAATAAATACAAACTCTACGTTTCAAAATGCCGAATACCTTTTTCTACATTTACTAACTCTATCAAAACACAGCAAACCTGATTCAAAATCGAGTCATTCCGTCAAAACATTGGCACAGGTTTTCTATCCAATAGGAACATATAGTCGATCATAGTGCATAGACTGTCAAAATGATAACAATTAATGGCATTACAAAAACTGCATTACTTGTCATGTCTCAGTTCGACCTGTATAGAACATACAATATGAGATCCATTTAAAAATAAAGAAATAATAATAAGACTTCATCAGCTGACACTCTACTGTTTTGTGTGTGTGTGTGAGTACTGTGTGGATTAATTTTATATGTATGTGTACGCATAGTGACGTACTTTATGGAATGTAAAGAAAAGTTGCCAGAATTGCTGCAGTAAATGCTTTTATTGCAACATGAATTTCTGTATGTGAAAAAAAAAACAACCATACAGCCCTTTGCTTTTGCCCTACCTCTCCTTCTCCCTTGTCAGAAAGTCACAAAGAGCTTTATTAACAAGTATGTTTACAGACACAATGAATTTGACTTCACGACATGAGCTTCCAGTGCAGAAGAAAGTATGGACATTGACATGCATGACATACACGACAGTGAAGACATACACAGGAATTTTAACAGTAATATAAGAAAAACAGAAAATGATGGTCTGTAGCGCAGACCAGAAGGCAACAGTGCAAAGAGAGTGTGGGCTGGGCGTGTGGGGTCCAAAGTGATTTTCTTAGCCCTTTTTCTTACTCTGGAGGTGTACAGGGCTGCGTTTCCTGAAACCTTCTTAACGCTACGTCGTTCGTAAGTTATACCTTAAGTTGTACCTTTACGTTAATGCGTGTTTCCCGAAACTTTCTTAGCAATACCTTATCGTTGTTCACAGTTCACTCCACTAGTGCCCACCACTGTGCAAAAACCTTCTTCACATTTCAGTCGGTACGATTGTAATTCTGTGGCAAGAAAAGTGTAAATATTAAATAAATATTACAATTCTAAAGTTGTAATACACCCAGTGTTCAATTAGTGTTCAATTAATTGAAGTGTTTTTATGCAAAGAATAAAACTGTCATTATACTGATGGTTGTTAGTTTTTCCATTATAATATACAAAGGCACATCGGCTGGCAAACAATTAGGCAGCACATAATTAGGAGTCTATTTAAAGGGAATTAATGTGATGGGGAGTTTGGTCAAACTATGGCAGTGAGACAGCGAATAGTTGTCCTAAATCAAAGACGACTGCGTCCGCGGAGCCAGTTAGCGTATGCGCATTTCATAATGATGTCAGAATAGCTACCATGCCAAAAGATACAATTCTACAAAAATGTTGCCTGCCACGGGAGCAAATTCAGAAGCTTTTACATCTTGTTGGTCAAACTTTGTAGAGACAAACTTGACGGAGCTACCCCCTAAGCCCCGAAATTCAGCTGCTGGCAGCTCTCCGTTTTTATGCTGTGGGATTTTTCTGGAGGTGTTTGGGGATGGATATGGGCTGAGTAAGACCTCGGTGTGGCGGTGTGTTCGCTACATCTTGCTCCGTCACGCCACCGATTATATAGCCTACGTATGCCTTTGGCCAGGCACGAAGTGATGGAGGCACATGCCATTGCGGGTGTCCCGTGAGTAATTGGCCTTGTGGACGGGACACTTATCCCCATCGCCAACCCATCAGCGCTCGACCAGGCCTTCATAATATATATGAAAATGATAATATAAATGACTCTTTCAAAAGCAAGCAAAGCCTAAAAGCCAGTTAATGTAGCCGACTAAGGCAGAATACTTTTGGCCATGAGGTTGCAGGTTCGTCACACACAGTTGCAAAATTATAATAATAATTCTAACATAACACACACACACATACACATATATACTGTATGTGTGTGTGTGTGTGTGTGTAATATCCAAGGTTGCATTTAGTTTGAAATTTGGATTATTTCATAAATGCAGTGAGCCCCGCTAATGCAATTTCAAATATTTTCTAAAGTGTTTCTTTATAATAAACATCACTTTACCCGCTCTATAACGCAGTGAAAGAGCTCCTGTATTGAACAATCGATTCTCGAGCCATCGATATCAACCTATTCAGCACCACCACCATGGACAGTACCTGCTAACGTCGCACTTAAAAAGGTTTACCTTAAGCAACATCCTAAGGTATAGTTCGGGGAACACGCCTAGAACAGGTATACCTTTAGTTAAGACATACCTTTAGGGTCTTCGTAGCGAGCTAAGAGACAACATTATCGGGAAACGCAGCCCAGATCTTGGAGGTTGGGCCAATAATCGTCTCAGCAGTCTTGGCTGTCTGTTGTAGTCTCTTGATGTCTGATTTGGTAGCTGAACCAAACCAGACAATCCTGGTCCAACTACTCCTCTCCCTCGCCCAGACATTTTCTTTCTTTTTCTGCTTCTCTGTGTTGTTCTGTATTGTTTTGAACAAAACCAACCGAGAGAGTGCCTTTTTATTGTGCATGGCCATGTAATGGAAAGACTTGAAATTATTAATTAAGATTTGAATAAGCCATTTCTCAATTATCAGTAATTAAAATCATTATTATCAGCACTTTTGTTGCAGAAGTAGAGGCTTTGCACTATATATTTAAAGTTTGGAACGTTAGGTCTTCATTTCTGTCATGCTGTGTTTAAGCATTTGTAAAAAAAAAAGATAAGAATTATCCATGATTTTGGTATGGGGTAATCTTGTATGAAAATAAAATTTAAGCATTTTAGAAACATGTTAATTGACTGAATATTGTGTGAAATCAACATGAATTGTGTTAATGGTATGGTCACAACAGACGGATGTTTTGCTAATTGTGTTTAGAGTTTTGAAAATGTGATTATAGATTGGACAAAGGGATGTTAGCAATTGAAAATAAACTGTATTGATTTAGGCTATATGTTGCTTGCAAAGAGTTTTTTTTTTTTTTTGGAACCAGATGGTGTAGATTCATAACTGGATCATGATAACCAGCCAAACCTTGACACAACTACTGTATAATGCAATAGATTTTTGGAGGTTTAATGTGCCACAGATTTTTGGTTTAGTCAAATGATACAGACACTATGACATATGAGCAATATTCCCCAATATATTAAGAGTGAAACTGTCATTATACATTACCAATAAGGCTATATATAATTTTCACATATGTATGTACATAGCCTATATCAATAATATCTATATGATGTTTGCTATATGATATAAATAGACAGACAGACAGATAGACAGATAGATATATATAGATAGATAGATAGATAGATAGATAGATAGATAGAATAGATAGATAGATAGATAGAGGGTTGGGCAACGATACATCAAAATGTATTTTAAAATAAAATACCAAATACCTTCATTTTAAGTGTATCAAAATAAACTACAAAATACAGCAGCCACACCAAGTATCAAAATAAACTACTGTATTTTTGTATTTTAAAAATACTAAAAATACTTTTACAAGGGAGCATGAAATTTCTTCACAAACCTTCTATCAATTGGCCTATTTGATCTATCTCTTCACCAATACACTGATGTTTGGGAACAATGTTTGATAGCAACAGCTTTTCTCTGCCCGAGTCATGGAATAAATCTGACATATGCAACCAGTTAACAGATCAAATATTCACATATCCCTGTGATTTCCCAGATGAAGGTTAGTTTTAAGTAACCAACAGTTTAATGTTTAACAGTTTGCGAATGACTCATAATTGTATCCTAATTTAGTTACATGGTGTTTGGTAACAAAGGGCCTACTTTGCATCAGCAGCACTGACTCAATGACAAAGTCATTCATAAGAAGACAACTGATGGCACCTGTATTCATAGCAACTAGTTTCTAACTACTTAATCATTTGATCGTTAGTCATAAATATAATAATATATGATGTGTCAGGCAGTCATTCATGCAATGGTATGTAAAATCATGATCCTATTTAAACAGCTACTTCAATTAGGGTGCAATATTCAGAAATCAAATATTTATCTATCAATCACTGGACACCTATTTGGAAGTTGAAAACAAACATTTTAGCATTACAACAATTATTAAATGATCAATATGTTTTGATTTTAAATGTAGCCAGAAACGTAATCAGAAAGCAGCAACAGAAATTGTCAATGAGTATTAACCCAACTCCAACCACTGAATCTATTGAGAGCCATAGAAGTATAAAGGACATACACATATACACTTATAATAAGTGCAATTGCACCAAGCACATCACAATAATTCCTGCCCACTAAAAGCTAAACGGATATATTTGCTTTCCCCAACAGGCCTATCTATGTGAACGATTAAGAAAAATTTCCATCGATTCACACTTTATATCATCACCACGATATGTATTGTCATATCACCCAGCCCTAACCTGCAGTAATGCTTTAAACACATTTGACAAGCTTGTAGCGTCTGGACCAATCAAAAACACAATTTTTGATTTGATTTAACAAATCAGTTATTCAATAGATTAACAAAACGTTCACAGACCCCTCACCCAATAAACATACAGGGTGCCAGGATGTCTGCGAACGACAACCAGGCCCCCCTGGTCTCCATGGCAACTAATGCTGATATCACTGGTTTTATTGCTCAAAGGAATGCAAGAGAGAAACTCTTGCTGCATTTTCCATAGGAAGAGACACAATGCACAGTAGAAATGGACTTTTCTACTAATTAATTCATAGGAAAACCTTCTTTGAATGAACACTCATTTTCTTCAGGCCATTGTGTATATTTTTGCTGTGTTGTATTTAATCTGTTGTTTTATAGACTATTTTTATTCATGCTTATGATAAACCACTCATTCATGTAAGTAAATCTACCATGTCTAGTATCTATGAATTTGTATTTGGATGATCTAATTGAGAGTGTATATTTATGTTTATACCTATGCAACATATTAGTGTTCTAAGAACATTTAGTAATCTTTCATCACGCCCCCACTCGAGTTCCATATGCAAATTACCATGCTTCCACACAAAGGGTCATAAAAACTCCCAAGTATCTCCAAACTCCCACTTGGGATTCCGGCATTTCTCATTGGACAATCCCATCTTGAGAGGCGTGAATCTTCTCAAGACCTTAAAGGCCTCACATCAGTGACCCTCCTACAGTCTGTGGTTCTGTTAGATTCTGAGAAGATGAGGATATGAGCTAGAACTCTTCTGCAACCCCCTAAGTACGTGCCTGGCTTCGGCCTTGACTTTTCCATTCACGAAGATTCTCTGACGCAAACTGGTTCTTTTTCATCAACCAACTTCCGCAAAGATCAACTGGGACCTTCAGATTGCATCAAGCCTTTCTTCAGACAGACGAGACGTGCAAGTATTCAAACTTAGTTTTATTAATTGATACATTAAGTATCATAACGCACCTTTTTACAAAGGTGTGTTTGATCTAAGAATCTGATGTTTCCTTCAGGCAGTAAATCTAAATGGTTCCATAACTTCATATTTTTATTTCTCTGCTCTATACTGCTTAAGCTTTAACCCTTTCCCTTACCCACTGTATGCTGTGTGTGTGTGTGTGTGTGTGTGTGTGTCTGTGTATGTTAGACCAGTTTATGTGTTTGTGTGTGTTAGACCAGTTTAAGTGTTTCTGTAGTATGTTAGACTAGTTTAAGTGTTTATGTGTTTAATAAAACCTTACTTGTATCACACTTGACGTGTTCATTGTTTGCTCGTAACTGGAGTCCCTAATCATGCAGATTTAGGCTACAGGCTCTGTGTAGAGTTGTACAATAAGAAAGTTATTTCCCTTAACCAGGAATTAACGTTCTTAGAATTGACAAGACAGTTGACCCTGAGAGGTCAGCTTAATATCTACAGCGGATCTAAAATATTTATAATTAATTATAACTAGTTATAATTCATTTATTCATTATTTCCCATGACTGATCGCTACACTCTAGTTGAGAAAAAAAAAAAAACTAGTAGCTATTAAAACTGATTGGCTAACGCTATTTTCCCCCTTGTCAGTGCTCTTTTATTCTTTCACGTTAACTGACAGCAAATCTGAATTATGCACTATTTTAACTTTAATCAACATGTACAATTGACCATGACATCCTCACCTTATCTTATTCCAGAAATGTCACACACCCAATGCTGAATGGAGTTGTACAGCTGCAGCTCACGTGATGAATGTTGGGGTTGGGAGAAGGGGGTGTGTCTGAACTAAATCAGCACCCTGATAAAGAGGTTGACTGGCACAAAGTATTTTATGTATTTTGAAAATACAAAAATACTAATCTTAAATGTATTTAAATACAAATTACATTTGATTTTTGCCTAAGGCTTTCAAATACAAAATACAAAATAGTATTTTGTATTTCAAATACGTATTTTAAATACATGTATCTGAAATACTGCCCATCCCTGGATGGATAGATAGATAGATAGATAGATAGATAGATAGATAGATAGATAGATAGATAGATAGATAGATAGATAGATAGATAGATAGATAGATAGATAGATGTACAGCACATATCATATTTGTGTATGGAATGGCCACGAGACATGTTTTTTTTTCATAAAAATAACACATTATATGACACATAATGCCATGATACACAGTGAAACTGAAGTTGCTGTAAAAAGATAATCACATGAAAAGACATAGTAGAAGAATGATTCTTGCCAAATTAATCTGTAAAATGAAATAACATGCTGTCTTATAATGGAGCTTAATGTCCAAATTTGTAGCTCCAGTCATTTTCTGTAAACAACCACTGCATTTCAATATTTAATTGGAGCCCATTAATTGCCTGCTTATTTATTAATCTGGAAGCTGCTTATATGTTTCGGCTGTGGGCCGAGATTCACAACTGGAGTGGAGAAATATGAGCCATCTGCAAAAGAGCATCTCTCTCTATTTCTCCTTCCAGCACACACATATATACACACATACATTCATAAACCCAAAAATAAATGATGGATTATATTATACATTGGCCACTTTGATTCATCAAAAGTGTGTTGGAAAAAGCAATAAGCGTTTGTGAGAAGGAAAATGACATAAATAGAGAAACCAAAAGATTATTTACTTCCTTTCGTAGTTTTCTTTTAAAACTATATTGTCATCTCGTGTGTGTAAGCAATTTAATGCATTCTATTTTTTGCAATGTTTTTAACACAGTTAATAAGTCAGTTAATAAGTACAGTACTTGAGTAATCCTGAAATATTTGTTTTATTAGAGGAGCTCAAGGTGTATTACAAGGAAATGTTTCAGAACCAGTGAACAGCTCTTACTGATAATGAGCAGCCTGTTTCTGCGGGCATCATATACAAGCTCAACATAGACCCACAATAAAGAGTAAACAAATCTTCCTGTGGCTTTGTAGCTTTCACTTAGGGCTTATTTGTAAATATGGTGCAGGGTCAAATTCTTATGCACTTCATGCACTGTCTTCATCATAATTGCTTCCTTTTCTTCTGGTTTGCCAAATTAGAATTTTTTTTTTCTCACTGGAATGAATTTGGTCAGTCACTCATTAACACACAAAGAGAACAAAAACAACCTTTAAACATTTATAAGACACTCACATTTGACTAGTTCACAAATTGATGAAAAAAATTAAATTGAAAAAAAATTGCAAAAAAAAAAAAAAAAGATCGGCCATGGATGACTCATGCTCTGACAGAACTGCATCTTCATTTCACAGCCTGACGTGATAGCTGAGTGCTTGAGGATTGCATCATCACTATGGTTTCAGCCGATTGAGGATGCAGTGATGCATTCACTTCACACTAATGACATCAGCATCTCATTAAAAAAGGGTTAGCCACATTCCACGAGCAGACAGGCACACATTCATGGAATGTGTTCAAGTCTTTTATTGATCACAACATAAACTCACATGAACTATGTACACTCACATATTCTAAAACATACATGATGACACAAAAGTGTTTCTTAATCTTGTGCTTTTTCTCCTTTGTTTTATCTTTTGTCCTGTTGCTCATGAGTTCCTGTTCTTCACATTTGCATTTAGATTGAAAAGCAGAGCTGATGACTCCCCCACTCTCTCGTGAGTACGTAAGTGTGTGAGTGTTGCACTCCTTGGGTCCCAGGCATGCTCACACGCGTTGTTTTCTTGAACGCAGTCTTTTAGGAATAAGGAGTTCTGTGTGCATCTTGAAACTTGCTGCCACCCTCCCACCTCTGTCTCATTCTTTTTCACCCATCCAGGGGGACCACATGTGTGCATGCTGTTTGCCAAGAGGGAAGAAAGAAGATTGTTGTGCATAGACTTTTCTGCTTTTCCTGACAAGCAGCAACATGTGTATTCCTGTTGTGTTAATTGACCAGCAGTATTGAATAATAATGAAAGAATGGCAGAATTTTGCCAAAAATGTGTGTATGAAAGTTACTGTGTACCTCCCTGCAATTAAGCAATATCACTCCTTTGTTCCCGAGATATTTTAGATATTTGAAAGGATGAATATATATAATATCTAAATATAGATAATTAATATATATAGCTATAATATATATATATAGATCTATATATATTTATAGTGAAACTCTCTCTCACACACACACACACCCACACACACATATATATATATATATATATAGTATAGGATATTTAATACCAGCTATCGCTATGGGGAGGTACATTACAAGATACCCCCAGGGACGAGTGAAGCTGGGGAGGATGATCGTGCCTATAGGACAGACTATTGTATGACCACTTATGATGACAATCGACATGGGAAAAAGGGAGAACCAGCCAGCGACTTATTTCGGGTCTGCAGATGTGGGAGGATATGTAAAATGAGAGGGGTCTGAAGATACATCAGTCAAAGATGAAGTGCTGGCAACCTGAACATAATGTGCAACGCTGAGGGAAACCTGGTGAGACGGGGGAGAGGCCGGGGCAGGAGGCAAAACACAGCCCCCAAAATCTCCAGGCACATGATGAAGACGGGAGCAGGAACAGCATCATTGATGTGTCAGAGGACATGAAGCACCAGGCAGAGGCGGAGGCTACACATGGCATTAGACAATCTGGACAGGATATATGGGTTGGAGTGGTCCGAAAGGAACTGGTGAATTGGCCTGCTGCAGTGGCAAGGGCAGAGTGGAAGAAGTTTGATCATGATGTGGATGAGGTGCTGGAAATACCTTTGGCAGGAGATGTGGGGAAGAAGCTCAAGGCTATGGCTTCCATTATTTGGAGCATAGGTGCTGATCGCTTTGGAAAAAAAGAGCCGAAGGTTGAAACATACGCCCAGCCAAAGGAAAACAGATGGGTGAAGGAGATCACAATCCTTAGAGGGGATTTGCAGAGGCTGAGGAAAGCATTTCATGAAGCAACAGTGGAGGAGAGACCAGCACTCACGGAAATTTGGGATAACCTGAGGGAGCTCATTAAAATTTTGCGAAGAGCTGAATGTCATCGCAGAAACAGGAAGCGACGAATGAAGGAGCGGACAGATTTCACCAAGAATCCTTTCAAATATCTGTCGAAACTTCTGAGTGATGTAAGATCAGGGCAGCTGAAAGCAAAGAAGGAAGAGGTGGAGGAGCACCTTCGGCAGGTGCATAGCAACCCTAGAAGGGAGGACAGTCTGGAAGAGATGGAGAAACTCATAAGACCAACAAAACCAGCTATCCCCTTCAGAGCTGAGGAACCGAGCTGGCAGGAGATTAACAATTCTCTCACAAAGGCCAGAGCAAAATCAGTCCCAGGGCCGAATGGCATTCCATACAAGATATATAAATATTGCGGAAAGGCTCAGGGGACGACTTTGGAAGCTACTGCGAGTGGCATGGAAGAAGGATTTCCTCGCTGACAGTTGGCTGGTCGCCGAGGGATACTTCATCCCTAAGGAGGAAAATTATACAGGGATCAAGCAGTTCCGTACTATCTCTCTCCTCAACGTCGAAGGCAAGATTTTACTTGGGATTCTTGCAAAGAGGCTGACCTCCTTTATGATAGACAATGGATGTATGGACACGTCCGTCCAAAAGGGGGGAGTTCCAGGGGTAGCGGGCTGTCTTGAGCACACTAGCATAATTACTAAGATCATCGAAAATGCAAAGAAGAACCGTGGTGACCTGGCAGTTCTGTGGCTGGATTTAACAAATGTGTATGGGACAATAAGTCCACAAGTTGGTGGATTTGACATTGAAGATCTACCATGTCCCAGAGCGTTTCCAGAAGCTTTTGCAGCGCTACTATGACAACTTCAACATGCACTTCACCTGTGGATATTTTACCACCGAATGGCAGAGGCTAGAAGTGGGCATTGTCACTGGCTGCACGATTTCAGTGATCTTGTTTTCAGCAGCGATGAACCTTCTCGTAAAGTCAGCAGAGAAGTTGCAGCGGGGTGCAGTGTTGACTAGTGGCATCCAGCAGGTACCCATAAGAGCATTTATGGATGACCTCACCATCACGGCAAAATCAGTACCCGAAGGGAGATGGATCTTGGAGGATCTGGTTGAGCTCACCAATTGGGCAAGGATGGAGTTTAAACCTGAAAAGTCCAGAAGCCTGTCCAGAAGCCTGGTATTGAGGAAGGGGCGCATTCAAGACCGGTTCCGTTTCAGGATAAAAGATACCATCATCCGAACGGTCCAAGAGAGACCAGTGAAGAGCTTGGGGAAGTGGTATAGAGCAGACCTCAATGATAAGCAGAGTGTGAGGGAGAAACCTGAATGACATCCTTAGAGAAGAGTGGCCTAACCGGCAAATATAAAGCCTGGGGGTACCAACATGGGGTACTTCCTAGACTGCTCTGGCCTCTGCTTGTTTATGAGGTACCTGTCTCGACTGTAGAGAGACTGGAGAGAAAGATGAACACCTATTTAAGGAGGTGGCTGGGTGTCCCAAGAAGTTTTTTGCTCCATTGGCCTGTACAGCACAGGCAGCAAGCTGCAGCTGCCGGTGACATCAGTGCTCAAGGAGTATAAGGCAGCAAAGACACGACAGGCCATGATGCTGCGAGACAGCAAGGACAAAAGAGTATGCCAGGCAGGCATTGTGGTCAGGACAGACCGTAAATGGTCAGCCAGCAGAGCATTGACGGAGGCTGAGGATCGGCTGCAGCATGCGGACATTGTTGGGACAGTAGCCCAGGGCAGGCTTGGACTGGGTTGTTTCACCAGAACGAGTTGGAACAAAGCTGACCCAAAGGAACACCGCAGCATGGTACAGAGGGAGGTCTGCGAAGCAGAGGAGGAAATTCGACATGTCAAGGCTGTAGCCATGAAAAAAATAGGGCAGCTGGTCAAGGTGGGAGGGCGTACGAGAAAGGGCCCTGACGTGGCAGGATATTTGGATCATGGAAGGACACCAGATAAAGTTATTGATGTGTTCTGTCTACGATGTGCTGCCTACTCCATCAAACCTCCATATTTGGGGGATGGCAGAGAGTCCCAGCTGCACATTGTGTGGAAAGCAAGCCAACCTTGAGCATGTACTCTCAGCATGTCAGTCAAGTCTGGCAGATGGTAAATTCCGGTGGCGTCATGATAAGATCCTGTCTCAGTTGGCAGATGGTGTGGAACAGGCAAGGAAGAAGGTTAAACTTTCTAGCGGCCACCACTTTATTCAGTTTGTCAGGACAGGAGAGCGCACTGCAGCAGGATGGAGGAGTAGAGGGGTCTTGGCCTCAGCAAATGACTGGGATGCGGACAGATCTGAAGAAGCAGCTAAAATTCCCAGAGGAGATAGCACACAGAGAGGAGATAGCCTCAGACCGGATATTGTCCTCTGGTCTACAGGCACTAAGCAGGTGGTGCTTATAGAGTTAACAGTACCCTGGGAAGAAAGGATGGAGGAAGCTCATGAGCGTAAGCACAAGAAATATCAAGACCTTATCCTTGAGAGCCAGCAAAATGGATGATAGGCCTGGAATTTACCAGTAGAGGTCGCCTGCAGAGGTTTTGCTGGGCAGTCACTCTGGAGAACCCTTGGGCTGCTGGGTATTGAAGGGATGGCCAGGAAACAGCTGATAGGCAAGGTTACGGAACAGGCTGAAACAGCATCTCAGTGGATCTGGATACAGCGGGAGGTGAGGTGGCAGAGCCAACCTATTGAAGGGTGAACAACGACATAGAGTTGGTGGTGGTCAGCAGGGGTAGATCCAGGACGCTGGATCTGCTGTCGAGTCTTACCGAGGTGTCATGGGCTTAAATCGGTGAAACACCAATGAAGGGGGGTGCCCATCTGACGACCAGCTGTAACTACCAACTCTTTGACCTGGTGCTTGAAAGGAAGAGAGAAGGAGAGGAGAAGTGATGCCACTGGCTCACAATTGGTGCAGGGCTAAGTACCTGTAAAGGTGGGCCAGTTGCGATGGCCTCATCGTATATATATATATATATATATATAGAGTTATATATATATATAAACTAATCATATTAACATTTGTATTATCTGTATGCTTATATCCTAAAGCCTTTAAATAGTTGTCATATATGGCAATATCACTATAGGTATAGGCCAATATATGTCATATATGTCATATACTGTAGCAATTTGGTTTAAAAGGGAAATGTATATAAATAATTGCAATTAATTCAAATTACTTACAATTATTTATATTAGCTGCCAGTAGTACCTGTAGCAGAATTAATATTACCATCAACTAATCTGTTTGAACAGCGAACATTTCGTGGCCACAGGAAATCATTTTCTTACAGTACTAGTGCATTAGTGCATGTAACAAGATCGGATTGTTAAAGGGACATTATCCACAAGCAGTGACAGAATCATAAACTCATGTAATTTGTGCACAAAAGTTTTAATAACTGCAAAAAAAAAGTTTTAGTTTTATTAACTAAAAGACTTGATGGTTTGAATGTTTATGGTGTTGGAATTGCGATCACATTCCTCTGGGTTTAAAGAGTGATGAACTCCAAAGATGTTACTCTGACTCGGTGGTGATTGATTCTCTCCCGGGTGAAAAGTTGCAACATGGCTTGCTGCAACTTTGGTGTTCTGCCGGCGCGGGGAGGCCCCGTGGGTCGTGGTCAGACTGAATGTCCAAGAGGCAAGGAGGTAAGAGCGCCGAAGAAGAGAGAAAAGAGAAGTGGGTCACTGATGTGAGGCCTTTTAACTTCCATGGAGGTCACACCTCCAGGGGTTCAGTGAGCCAATGGTGACTTAAAATATCGGAGGGAAAGTTTACAACTCTTTGTCTTCGAACATAGTATTTTAAGCATGCACTAAACAGTATACAATACCAAAGACAATATACAAGAAAGTAATAATCATACACACAATGTCCCGGAGATAGGCATGTTCATTCCTAGAAGGTTTTCTATGAATGAATAGGGAAGAGTCCATTTTTATAGGCATTATGTGTCTATCATATGGGGAAATGGAGTGAGAGTTGCTCTGCCTGCATTCCTTTGAGCCAGTGGTTCTCAACCCGCGGCCCATGCAATGCGGCCATATGCTGACCACGTAAATAAAAAGACAATAATAATAATAATAATTATAGTTATTTTTTTATATTTAAACTTATAGTTTTACAATTCATATTTTTTTCAAATGTATTAAACAAATAAAAGTTTGAACAATCATTTTTTTGTCATATAAAATCATTTTGGTGATCATGTACTGTTTTCAGGTATGCACATTACTGACGCAACTATGAACTGACGCAATTACACAGTTAACGCACACAATTACAAGCGATCAATTAATGATCAAAATGGACAAATTTGTTGTTAGCGGAGAAAAAAGATGTGAGGAAAATATTAATGAAGGAACATGTGCAAACAAGAAGAGTCGCAGCATCAGCAGTAAAGGTAGAAGAGTGCTTGAAGAATGGAAGAACCAGTTTGCTGTCAACGAGCGAGATGGACAGCCTTTCTGCTTGCTCTGTAGTAAAATACTGGGTGTATGCAAAACTTTCAATCTCAAAAGGCATTTCGATACCAACCATGCAACTTTTGACAAGAATTATCCACCTGGATCTCAAGAAAGAGCTCTCAAGATAACTAGTCTTGAAAAAAATGGCATTGCTGAACAGAATTCAATGCAAGCTATCTTAAAAGTGTCTCAGGCCGTGACATTAGCAACGTTCAAAATTTCCTGGCTCCTTGCCAAACACGGCAAACCATTCAGTGATGTGGAGCTAGTTAAGAACTGTTTTCTGGAATCACAATGTCTGTTTGATGATCTGAGCAACAAGAGCGAGTTAATTCGCAGGATAAAAAGTTTACAGCTCAGCAATGACACAGTTACTCGTCGAATTTCTGAAATTTCTGAGAATTTGACAGAACAACTAAAAACTAAGCTAGCCACTGCTTCAGCACTCAGTTTGGCTGCAGATGAATCAACAGACATCGGAGATGTTGCTCAGCTTTGCATTTGGGTGAGATGTGTGAATTCAGAGACTTTTGAGGTTACAGAAGATTTATTGGCGTTGAAATCGCTACATGAATGAACAAGGGGCGAGGACATTCATAGAGCACTTAGTGAACCATGCAAAGACATGAACATACCGGCATCCTCAGTCGTCTCCATCACTACTGACGGTGCGCCCTCAATGACGGGAAAACACAAGGGTCTCGTTGCTGAAATGCGAAAAATCTGCCCTGACTTGTTGGCATTTCACTGTATTGTGCACCAGCAAGCACTATGCAGCAAGTTAGTTGATGGATACTTCGTGGAGGTTATGGACACCGTGGTCAAGGTGGTCAACTTCATTCGAGTGCGGCCTCTAATGCACCGCTGTTTTATTGCGTTGTTGGACGAAATTGACAGTGCTTATGGAGAACTCATTCTGCACAGTGAAGTGAGATGGTTAAGTCGTGGAAAAGTCTTGCATCGCTTTCTGGCTGTACTCCCCGAGATAGTTCACTTTCTTAATGACATCGGCGAGGGAGAAAGATTTCCAGTCTTGAGAGACAATGTGTGGAAAACAAACGTTACTTTTCTTGCAAACATCACAGCTCACCTAAACAAGCTGAACCTGCAACTTCAAGGTGACGAAAAACATGTTGATGCCCTGTTGGGTTGTGTTGAGAGTTTCAAAATGAAGCTAGGGCTGTACACCGCACAACTCAAAGATGGTGATTTTACTCACGTTCCATGTCTGAATGAAGTGTGTGAGGGTGTACTGGACATACAACAGAGAGAACGATTAGCTAAAACTGTCAGTCAAATGCATGAAAAATTCATCTCTCGTTTTTCTGATTTTCTGAAAAAATCAAGGACTTGGCTGCAACTTTCGGTTTGTCCCACTGCGCACTCGAAAATGAACTGATGGATGTTCAGGCAAGAGGACACAGCCATACCGTGCAACAGTTATCCTCAGTTGCAGAAATGTGGCGAAACATCTCTGGACAAAACCTCAGATTATTAAGTTCAAAAGTGCTTTCCATATTTGGATCAACATACATTTGCGAACGCACATTTTCTGTAATGACGCGCATCAAGTCACGTTTCCGTGAACGTCTTACAGACTGCAACTTACAGTCGCAACTTCATTGTGCTGTTACTCCTTTTGAGCCTAATTTCACAAAATTGGTCAGCTCCCGACAGCATCAGGTTCCCAGTGTGGTAAGTAGAATTAACTCTCTAAACTATAATAAATTAATTGTATCTTTTAGATACTTTCTATCTGGTTGGTTTGTATTGGTGATGTCATATGCAAATGATATGCGGCCCGTGAGATTTGAACTTGGACATAGTGCGGCCCACTGAAAAAAAAGGTTGAGAACCACTGCTTTGAGCAATAAAACCAGTGTTATCAGATGATTTGTCATTGCTTCCCATGGTAACCAGAGGCCTGTTCATGCCTTTTTGGGGTGTTAGTTGCTCTTCGGCTGTTGTCCATAGAACTCTAACACATAGTTTGCTTTTTGGGAAGAGAGGGTTTGCTGGATTATTCATTAAATATAATGAATAATTGTGTGTCTGATTGGTCCAAACACTACATTACATTTATATTACATCTGTCATATATTACATTTTTGTATAGGAAATTGTCACTAGTGGCTTTCCTATTGAAATGCAAGGCTTTTAATGTGTGACCATGATGTAGCCTGAGATGATTTAAAAAAGGTGGTTCAGTAGGGGATTTATGAATAGGCTGACTCATGTTGCTAAACATGGCAGTAATGATGGCAAATCTGGAGTGGAACATAACAATCCAGATACTCATTTAGGTTTCATTTTATTATTTTCTTCATTACTTAACTACTAAGGGTTCATATGATGCTGCTAAAAAGAACATTATTTTGGTGTATTTGGTGTAATGAAATGTGTTTATGTTGTTTAAGGTTCAAAAAACACATTGTTTTCCACATACTGTACATTATTGTTTCTCCTCTATGCCCTGCCTTTCTGAAACGCGTCGATTTTTACAAAGCTCATCGTTCTAAAAAAGCAAGGTGTGCTATGATTGGCTACCTATCCAGTGCGTTGTGATTGGCCGAATACCTCAAGAGTGTGACGGAAATGTTACGCCTCTCACCATATTGTGATGATGCCCTGTCAGGCCGGAGCAATGAGTCAAAAACATTAGAACCCATTATAAATGAGGCATTTGTTTCATCCAGTGGTGACATAATTATGGATTATAATGACTTATACTGTCTTTTTAGGCGTTGCGTTGCATAAAACCATGTTTGCATTTGTGATTGGAGAAATGACAAGCAACAAGCCCTACTCTACACTGCCCAAAAAACTCGCTTTAAAATATAAAAACTCTTTAAATATAAAAAAAAAAAAACTTACTTACAGTCTTTGAGTCAGAACAGCAGGCTTGTAGTCTTCTCTCCCAGGATCAGTAAACAGTCTTCCATAAAATGTGCTGGACAATTTTGAATATTTGGGTTGAAGTGTTCTGGAACAGGGTTTGTAAATACAACTTAACCACTGATTCTAGTTGTGTCCATTTTGGAAGGCCAAACAAAGTAGTTTCTCAACGAAACACACAGTGTCACACACGGAGGCCTAGAGTGAGCAGAGGCCAGGGGATAAATGAGGAACGGCCGGAGGGCTTGAGTGAGCGGAGGCGGCGGATTCGATGAAGGAGCGTCCGTTGGGCTTGCGGCAACCACATGTGACGGACCCCGGGCTTGATTCCGCTTCGTCCACGGTGAAAGTCTATCCAGCGATCCACAGCACGAAGTTTTATGTATTTCCTCAGCGACCAGCACGATCAGCTCTAGGCATGACGAAGCAGATATCGTCCTCTTTTGAAGGCCAAACAAAGTAGTTTCGCTTTCACAACGAATCACACAGCGCCTTCATGATATGGCGGCGGCAGCAACAATACTACAGCGAGAATAAAAGTTACGCCTTTTTCTTTGCGTGAACATTTGGGCGGTATTATGCAAATCTTCCCACATAGTGAGGTAGACATGTGGGGGTGTGTTAGAGTGAGCCGTTTTAGGTAGGTGTGGCTGACTCTAACTTTTATAAAGAATATCCTCTTTTGATTTGGCTTTAGTCTTTGTAACTTTTACAGATCTTCTTTATTCCCAAGAGCTTTTAACACTCCAAAGAGAAAGGAAAATTTTTTTAATTGCATCATATGACCCCTTTAATTCTGAAGTGGTCTTTAGAGAAATTGCTCACAAATCAGATATTTTTGTTAT
Source organism: Sinocyclocheilus anophthalmus (assembly GCA_018155175.1). NCBI lineage: Eukaryota > Metazoa > Chordata > Actinopteri > Cypriniformes > Cyprinidae > Sinocyclocheilus > Sinocyclocheilus anophthalmus. The sequence goes on along the minus strand of JADLZN010000559.1, from coordinate 105,239 downwards.
GGAGTCTCAGTGTCAGTCATAAGCCCAAAGTGCACAGGATTCAATCAAAGTTGCTACTAGTTACAAGAGTTAAGAGAGTGACTATGCCATTGGTTTTTGAGTGAAAATTGCTAAAATTATCCATAAATAATGCTTTTTTCACTCAAAAACGAGGTGTTATGCTCCGTAATCAATATAATACAAATCTTGATACTGAAATAAAACGTGAACATAATAGCAAAAAACAAAACAAACAAAAAAACTGGAACTCAATGGTTACCAAGCAGTTGCTGGTAGCCATTGATTTCCAAGTGTTTTTTTTTTGTGTGCAGAAATTCATACAGGTTTGGAAAATCTTGAGGGTGAGTAAATGACAGAATTAAATTTTTTGTGAACTACAGTACCATATTTTCACTCACACTGTGCAATTGCCTGCATATCTGCTCTTCTTGTTTAAACAGATATATATATATTTTTTTTTTACTACTATTACTAATACTTATTCGTAAACTGAATAAAAACATACAGGTTCTTGTAGAGCTTTGTAAATACAATTAGATTTAATATTTGAACATGATTAGCTAAGTACATATTGAGGCCCATCTAAACTGTAAAAATTGAGGCAGTTGAGTGCAGTGTAGATCCAGTCTAAATCTTTACTCTAAGGTGTTTTTGTTCGCTTGCTTGTTTGTTTGTCCAACATATGACCAACTAGTGAACAGCTTCCCAGCAGGCACCTTTATCAATTTGACATCAAATAGTAGTCAAGTCTTGATCAAGATGCTGTAACATCATTTTAAATTCAGTTTGGATGGCACACTGATCCCACACTGAAATTGGTTTAATGTATATGTAAGTCAATATGTTTGACGTTCACTTTACATCAAATCAACGTCATGTCATGTTTTTTTACTTCAGTTTGATTTGCATATTTGACTTGTTTTTTTATGTCAATTTTAATGTCAATTTGATGTATCTTTAACATCAATGGCCCACTGGGTTGTCATTTAAAATAATAATCCAACAGATAATTTCTCAATACCTAATCTTAGTGGTAGACCATTCTCCCAAAATGTCATCATTTACTCACCCTCTGTCATTTCAAACCAATAAATCCTCAGAACACAAATGAAAATATTTTTAATATTCTCTCATAATTTTTGTCCTGCCATTGAAAGTCCTCATAACCACAATTTTCAAGCTTCAAAAATACTTAGACATTGTAAAAATAATCCATACAGTGATTTAATCCATTTTATATTTTAAAGACACGGTTTCTTTAATGAACATATTGAATTTAGGACTGTTATTAACATTTAACAATTAATAAACACCCATACATATCAAATATGGTAAACAGAAGGTTGGTTTAGTTTCTGTTTACCATATTTGATGTTTCACACACACACACACACACACACACACACACACACACACATATATATACATATATATATTGCTCCCTAGCTTTTCCATGAAGTGATGAGATCACACAATTAAGCATCATTCCTCATAGCTCCTGCCAGTAAGGTGAACAGAATTTGTGAAATGGAAACTGGGGAAAATACAAGTGCAATGTCACTTAATCTTCAAATGAAGAACATGGACAATAGATTTTATATATTATTAATACATTATGATACCTTTTAACTAAATTCAACCAAATATCACATTAAAAACTAACTAATAAATACTAACTACAAATAGTAAACAGATAAAAGCATTTTTAAACTGTCAAATGGTGTTTTACATTTGTGCTTTTGGAATAAATCATACATATTCTTAAATAGGCTAATTATTTTGCGTTTTAGGTTCTCCTGAGAGTACCTGGAGATTTGTTGTGGTGCTCACACTGCACACAGTGTGACCCATTAAATATAAATATAAAAAATGCAATAATTAATAAGTAAAAGCTTTTATTTTGGTGGGTTGCCGGCTAGTACATGCACTGTTGAGTGAAATGTGTCAGTGAATGAAATGTCACAGTTTTGTGTTTTGCTGTGAAACCGACAGCACATTGCCTAGATTTATGCGTTCAGTTTGGATGGAAATCTTTTACAGTATTACAGTTAGTCAATCTAAAACAGAGATTGTACATTATTAGCTGTCAACCATGTTGGTGTGCAAATGAGCGGTCTGAACTTATTTACCCAGTGCATTTTTTATTTTGGTCTAGCATATGTACCACTTATGTGCACCCCTGATTATAATAGTACTCTGCTCTTGTCCAAGTACAGTAGTCCGTGTAGCTCAAAGCCCCCTCTGTTGGTAAAAATAATCACTACATGATTGCTTTGGTGACCAGCAGGCAATGTTGGTCTGGCTTTTTTGCACTGTATTTGTGGGGTGTTTTTAACATGCTGAGACATTTCCAGGGACAGCTCCAGTCAGAGATGGAAGCGTCTGTTCATCTTATACCAGAATCTTTGCCTTTTTTAACCAAATGACCAATCACTGTCTTTAGCATGCAAGGGGAAGACAGACATACAGTGGTTGAGTGCCAGAATCACTGAATCTGTTTGCCATTTTTACAGTTTATCCTAGTGTAAATACACTGCTATTTAACCATTTTATAATACGGCAGCGGCTATTTGCACTAAGTGTAAATAGCGATAGAGGCAATTTACACTAAGTGAAAATATCATATTTTCTTAGCGATAGATGCTATTTATACTAAGTGAAAATATCAGCATTTTTTTGGAATATGCTATTTACAATAAGTGCAAATAGCTATAGATTATATTTAGGGTAGACTGAGTACAGTGGAGACACTTTCTGCTTTTTTCATCACTACACAAAAACTAGATGCCGAAATGAAGTGATTTTTCACTTGATATTTATTTTGCTTATGTGCTAAAATATCATAAACTAATAATAGCCATAAGTAGTTTATATTTTCCACAATTAGCTCATAAACATAAGGTGCATTTTTGTCTCAACTGTACCCATGTAGGGTACAGTTGAAACAGTACCATGGTACAGTCAAGACACCTATTCTTAATGCTCTAAAGCTGGCTAACCATTTATTGCAAATGTAATAAATTACAGTTGTGCATTTTTTTTTTATTCAGATTTATTTATTTGCTTTATTTAATTCAGATTCAGTTAAACAAAATAGGAACTAAATATTTAACACTAGAAAAGCGTACGATATGGCAAACCGTACAAATGTAAAAATAACAATGTAAATTGTCATGGAAAACAACAAAAACAGAAACAAAAATAAAGTCCACTCACTGACTACATTGCCTAACACACACACACATACTTGCATTTGTGGTTTACCGGGACTCTCTATAAGCATAATGGTTTTTATACTGTACAAACTGTATTTTCTATCGCCCTACACCTAAACCTACCCCTTACAGAAAACTACTGGTAATTTTTGAATTTCATAAAACTTTCATAGAATTTCGTTTTGTATGTTTTTTAAACCTGCTGTTTTATTCCTCATAAACCATGTTTATGTTGTAGTATCCATTTCATTATACACATACCAGTACACACACACACACACACATACAGGTATTTCTAACATTATAGGGACATTCCATAAGTGTAGTGGGTTTTATACTGTGCAGACAGTATATTTTATTCTTCTACATACCTGTATATTCTAAAAACCTATACCCAATACTCAAAACTTTCTGTATTTTTACATTTTTAATCATTCTGTATGATCTATAAGCTTGTTTCCTCATAGGGACCTAACAAAATTGTCCCATAAGGTTCGAATTTACTGGTATTATACTTGTGGGGACATTTGGTCCCCATAGCATAGTTAATACCAGTACACACACAGCCTCTGAATATGCATTTTATTTTCTGATGGAACTGTTACTGCAAACATACGATATAAAGGGTGTGTCAACTGTACCCATTTTACAACCTTGTATATTTCACAAAATGCTATGTTATCCTTTTAACATTCATGTTAGAAAATATGTCCATTAATAATAGACAGTTGAAATATCACAAATATCATTTTTTTAAACATAATTTGCGTAGCATGTGTGTAAATGTGACTTTTAACCTCTTATCATAACACTGTACAGCTAAACAGCATGTGAAGCAATAGGACACCTGTCTGGGTACAGTTGATACACTGTGTCTCAACCGTACCCCACTGACATACTCGCATGTTTCTCTAGATTATGCAAATACTTTGTATGGTACAATATCATAAAATATGTCTGTTTTTAGAGCATAGAGTAACGTTTGCAATGATATTCACAAAGGATAATAAGCTATTCATTGTGGAAGGGACATGGTGAAATGAAAATCTTACCTTGGAAAACATTTTTTTGCCGATATCTTTGGAGTGGAAAGACACACACCTTTCAAATGTTCCATGATCAAAGAGAATGCTAATACGCATGTGTGGAGCAAAAATCACGGCTCAGGGTTGCTTTGCAAGCAAGTTATTTAAGGTGTTTCAACTGTACACATGTCCCAAATGTACTCAGTCTACCCAAAATTAAAACAATATGCTATAATAACTTATTGAGTGTAAATTTTAATTATAATTCAAATTATTAAATGGATGCCACTTTATTGGGACAATAAAGCCCTCCCTACATACCCTAACCCTACCCGATACTTTATTTTCAACTTTTTGATTATTTCAGTAATTTTCATTGAAAATAAATGCTTTTCTGATGTGATTTGAAATTTGAAAAGGAAAAAAAAAGTTTGTCAAAAGGTGAATTCGAACCCGGGTCAATCGCGTCAAAATGAGTTCAACACACATTTTACCATCTGCACCACTGGAGCTGATGACTATTGATTGTCTTTTGTAATGTTGACTATCTGAATCCCACGTTGGTGGGTAGAGTTAGTGTAAACAGCCTTTAATTTAAAAGGCCCAGAAAGTGATTTTGTGCCTCTTTGGGATGGCACAATAAAGCACAGTTCACTTGCAGAACGCAAGCTTCTCGAGCAGTGATCCTCAAATCTGGCTCGCGAGATCCACTTTCCTGCAGAGTTTAGCACTAACCCTAATCAAACACACCTGAGTTTGCTTATCATTGTCTTTAGGATCATTAGAAAATCACAGGTAGGTTTGTTTAATTAGGGTTGGAGCTAAACTCTAAAGCAAAGTGGATCTCGTGAGCCAGATTTGAGGATTACTGTTCTAGCGGGAACATAAGTCTGAAGTATGATTTCGGTTAAGATTGCAGAGTCAGTGGTGGTTTTGTAGGCAAACATTAATGCGTTGAAATTAGAAATAGACACTCCGTTTATAATACATCAATTTTAAAGGAGATAAATGCTGAATTCAGTGTCAGTGTGTATTCTCTTCCACAGCACCTGCTAGCTTCAACTTGGGCATCTCTGGTCTTGGCTGATTTCAAGGACCTGCTAATTAAATCTCCATCCTACAGGAGTGTATCCTCAGTGATGGCAGGTTTATCCCCCAATGTGGAACAGACGGAGAGGAATACAGAGAAATGCTAGAGCTAGAGAGGATGGAGAAACTGGAAGAACAAAACAAGACAGACTCTTTCTGCTGGATCTATAACGGTAATTTAAAAAGAACAATCCTGTCTCCTTGAGTCACTCTAAGCACACATACCCTTAGTGACAGATCTGTGTGTAAACACACACAATACACATGCAGAGAGGACAGAAATATAAGACCACACACACAGAGGACTCTTAGAGGGGGACTATATAAAAAAGCAGAGAGATTTATTGTTGTGATTTGGTGAAACAAAATGTTCTGGAAAGGGATTTTGTGCCTCCCTGTGATGGTACCACGAGGCATTGCTCACTTATAGATCTAAGGCTTCTGGGGGAGATGTAGACTCATAAGAATGAGTGGAAGTAGGAGGGTGCTGAGCCCGTGGCTGTTCTACATGCAAGCATCAGTGTCTTGTACTTGATGCAAACCACAACCTATATCAAGTGCAATGAAATAAAGAGAGGAGTAACGTGGGCCCTTTTGGGCTCATTGAAGACCTGTTGTGCTGCTTTATTCTGAATCATTTGTAGAGGTTTGATTGCGCATGATGGAAGTCCAGCCAAAAAAGCATTGCTATAGTCCAGCCTATTGAAACGACAAGGGCCTGGACAAGAAGTTGTGCAGCATGCTCCATTAGGAAGGGCCTGATCATTCTGATATTGTGCAATGCAAACCTGTATGATCGAGCTGTCTTTACAATGTGGTCCTTGAAGGTCAGCTAGTTATAAAAGAGATTTCTGACCGAACTTGATGGGGGTATTTTGTAGATGAATCTAGCTGGATGGCGAAACAATGCTGTAGAGTCTGAGAAGCTCAGACTGTGCCAGGTTGAGCTGCAGGTGATGTTATTTCATTCATGCCGAGATGTCCGCCAAGCAGCCTGAGATCCATGCCTCTACTACTAAAGATAAAGCGGTGTGTGTTATATACTGTGTGTATATAATCAATATATATGATAATATAATATATATATATCTATACTATATAGTGTATATACACACACACCCAGGTGAAAGAAGACTACTCTTAATGTATAAAACATTTACTTGAAATTCAGTTAGTATATTTATAATACAACTGTACTCCTCACATGCTTACTTGAAGTGTATTGAATTGCATTTTTGTATATTTCTAAAAAGTATACTATAAGTACCTTGGTAATACATTTGTGCTTAGTTGAGCTTTTAAGAAATATGCTAAAACACAAGCATACACCTCACCTACCCATTTCTCATCTCTGGATGTGAATACAGCAACTGACACTTTATGCTCTACTTTAACCTCTTGTCTAGAAGATATTTGTCCTCTCTCCTCCAGGCCTGCACGGGCTGCCCCTTCTAACCCCTGATTATCCGATGTTCTTCATGAGCATTGGACCAAACTCAGGGCAGCAGAGAGAAAATGGCGCAAATCAAAAGATCCGTTAGACCTGAGTATGTATCAGTTTTTGCTTTCATCTTTCTCTGCTGAAGTCCATACTGCCAAATCTTCCTACTTCCACAATAAGATCAACAGCGCTCCAGACACACGTAATCTCTTCGAAACATTAAATTCTCTCCTCTGATCCCCTCCCACCTCTTCTATAACAGCTGATGATTTCGCCACATTCTTCACAGAAAAAACTAGAACAATTAGTAGTCAATTCTCAGCCCCACACACACAGGACTTCAAACCAACCACACCCACTGCTATGGATCACAGGTATGGATATTCTTGTACTTATTTGATCAATGCCTAAAACCTGGTATTACAAGCACTTCCTGTGTCTGTTTGCCTCTTTAAGAAGAATTGCTTTATGTATTCCCCAATTGTAAGCCGCTTTGGATAAATGCGTCTGCAAAATGACTAAATGTAAATGTAAATGTAAGCATACTTTTAGTGACATTTTAGTGTATTTACAGAAAACATTCTTACTTGATTAATAATAAGTATATTTTGTTTACTTTGTGTAAGAACATTGTAATCTGATTCACCTTTTAGTGGGTTTAATTAACTATATGTAGACACATATATACTGCAATATATTTTAAATATTTATGTAATGAACATGCTTTTTACATGCCCTTTTAAAATCATTGTTAACATGTTTATATATTTTCTAAAGCATATTAATTCACTCACACGTAAAAACATTATTGCTATAGAATATGCAAGTGTAATCTTGCAGTTAGCAAACAAAAGAGGACAACACTGGAAAGAACAGTTCAACAGAGTTTATTAAATGAGGCTTCAGAAGAGGAGAAAGTGATGATCACAGGTATGGATATTCTTGGAGAGTTCAGAGCATAGACTTAGCTGAATAATCACACTGGTGTCTTTGCAGGTGGTGATGGACCTGGAGAGCTGAGCAGATGACTGATGAGCAGGTAAGTAGAGCCAGGGAGGTTGATGCATGCATGTGAACAACAATACCTGACACTGAGAAAAGGATGTGATGGTGGCTTTATACCAGACTTGATTGGTGTTGACAGGTGGAGTGCATCAGTATTCGGGTGATTGTGATCGAGCAGGAGGAGCTGAAGGATCTGGCGTTGTTGTTGATTCCGTGACAGTACCCCCTCCTCCACTGACAGCTCCAGAAGCCCACAAGAATGGCCATGGCCCCTGGGTGCTGGACGATCAGGATGATGAGTGTGGAACTCTGTCAATTACTCAGGATCGAGGCTGTCATCACATGCTACCCATGATCTCTTTGCGGGGCCGAATCCCTCCCAGTCAACCAGATATTCCAAGCAGCCACCTTGTCGCCAGGAGTCCAGAATAATGTTGACTCTGTAGATGTTTTGTTCCTCAGCGATTTCTCGAGGAGGAGGAAGCACATCAGGTTCGCCAGATCCTGTGGGAGGAGAGACCAAAGGGTTAGTGAACGGATTGAGGAGTGAGACATGGAAGGTAGGTGCAATGCAGTAGTGAGAGGGTAAGTCTAGTTTGTAAGTTACATCATTAATCTGCCTCCTGATGATAAAAGGACCAATGTACTGGGAACTCAGTTTGCGACTAGGCACCCGGAAAACAGATGTCCCAGGTGGAAAGCCAGACCTTTTGACCCGGAATGGTACTGTGGAGTGTTGGATCGGCGAGCATCGGCCTGACTTTTATGTCTCCACCCTGCTTGTTGTCTCGAAGGCTGTGGGTAATACTTTCAGAGGGAGGAGTTTGTATGCCTTAATAAACCTATCCATGACCACCAGGACGCAGGTATTGGAGGTGGAAGGAGGGAGGTTGGTAAAGAAGTCTACTCCGAGGTGGGACCAGGGTTGAAGAGGAATGGGTAATGGAACCAGTTTACCTTGAGGCAGGTGACGGGGGGAGTTTGGAGATGGAACAGACTGAGCAGCTCTTAAAGAATTGGGAGACTTCTCGGGTCATGTTGGACCACCAGTACCGTTTTGGAGGAGCGAGAGGGTTTGCTGGCTGCCTGAGTGTCCAAAGCCCAGAGATGAGTGTACTGATTCCAGAAGGGTCAGTCGAAGGGATGATGGAACATAAACCTTCCCTTCTGGACCTCCCGGTGGAGCAAGTTTAGAGTGGATGATGGGAGTATGGGTTCTGGAGGTGTGTTGCATGCGGGAGAGTGTGTCAGCCCTTTGGTTCTTTGATAAAAGACAGTGAAGTTGAAGCGGTTAGAGATAAGTGCCCAATGGGCCTGTCGAGGGTTGAGTCTTTTAGCGTCTCAAATATATTCCAGTTTATGATGATTAGTGATGACTTCAAACGGGTGGTTAGCTCCCTCCAGCCAGTGTCGCCACTCCTCTAGGGCAAGCTGAATTGCCAGGAGCTCCTTGTTGCCAATGTTGCCGGGGATAACTTCCTAGAGTAGAAGGCACTTGGATGGAGAGGCGCACAGATCTGACTGAAGTTGGTGATGAAACAGCGGTAGAAACTGGCAAAGCCCAGGAATCTTTAGAGTTATTTGATGGTGGTAGGTTGAGGCCAGTCCTTGACAGCATGTACTTTCCACTGGTCCAAGTGAATGCCTTGATGGTCGATGATGTAACCTAAGAATTGTATGGCATCAGAGTGGAAACTCACACTTCTCCAGTTTGAGGTGAAGATGGTGTTATCTCAGTTTCTGTAGGACCTGCTTCACGTGGTGGCGATGTTCGGACAGGTTCTGGGAGTAGATGAGGATATCGTCAATGTATACGATGATGAACCGATGGAGGAACTCCTGGAACACCTAATTTATTAATTCAGCGAGATTCAGTGAGATGAAGTTCCCGGAGGATCCCGAGTCAAGGAGGGCTTGCGCTGAAACAGTATCCAGTAATCAGTATTCGGGTGATTGTGAACGAGTGGGAGGAGCTGAAGGATCTGGCGTTGCTGTTGACTCCCTGACACTGGCAATGTACCAACTTAAAATGTATTGTATAAATAATTTTGTCAACTATACCTTAGTATTAATCATACTTAAAATCAATATAATGCACAGTTTTACTTGTTTGTACTTGTGAAAAAAATATTTAAAAGGCTGTTTTTTATTGCAATTAAAATACATTTTTATTTCACTTTTAAATACACAACATGATAAATTATTTGTAATAGGCTACTATTTAACTGTACTTTCCACAAGCATTTCAACATCGTATCATCTGAAGTGCATATTAAATTATTTTTCCAAAGATATGCTTAAGATATCTGTATTTATGTACTTGTTTATGTACCTAATTTCAAACAAGCTCAACCTACCACTTAACGTGTGAAAACAAACCTCAATGACTTTTGAGGATTCTCAAGTGTGGTTGCGAGGCAAAACCTGATTGTTCTCGCGCGCATCAAGCAAGCACATCTGAGCTTCCATTTACCAGCTCTGATGTGCATGTGTGTGTGCGTCGATGAATGCGAATAAAAGTCCAAATTAAATCTGTAAAATAATTTAGAGCGATCGTGTCTCCGCAGATGACTTGGATGAAACCACTGGATTTGTGTGGATTATTTTTGCAATGTCTTTTCATGCGCTATGAACTTTTTGAAACGTGAACATTTTTGATGACTTTCAGCGGAGGGACGTAAATCTCTCAGATTTCATTAAAATATCTCAGTTTTTGTTTTGAAGATGAATGAAAGTCTTAAAAGGATTTGGAACTACATGAGGGTGAGTACTTGAAGACAGAATTTGTAAATTTATTTATTTTTTGTTAACTAGTCTATTAAATTAAATAGAACATTCAGTGTTGTATCTTTATTTTTACCCAGCTTCTTAAAGCATCTATGGTGTGTGACCTTTGGAACATCATTATTTTGTGATTCTAGGTGAGATTTGTATTTAATTTCTTTTACTTTCTGTCACTTCTGAGTTTTTCCTAAGTGGATTGTGCTGGTACGCATCGGCTAAAGTTAGTTAACACGTGGAATGCTAGATCCTGTGTAGATGGGTACAAAGATTAAACTGTTAAAAAGGGATGCTTTTAAGACATAAGACATCTGAAACTAAGGCTGTTAAGGCCACTAATCATTATTTACCTGCCTTCTTTATATTTATTTGTGAAATTAATTAAAATGAGTTGTTTTCAGATTACCTGCTGTTGCAATAGAAGACAAATTGAAATCAGATCAGAGAGATGAGCAAAGAAGTGAGTGGTAAATATGTTTTAATCTCACATCACTGAATCTCAAAGGTTTAATTCTTTTTGACATATTTTCTAATAAAGTGACTATTGGGGTTTTGAGTGTCATGCTTACTTTGAATTCAGCACTTCTGTTGTAGAGGTTTTAAAATCTGACTAGAGGTGCGCCAATCCGATATTCAGTGTCGGTATCGCTCTGATACTGGCATTTTCTGATGGAACGGGGAATCGGTCAGACGATACAGATCCAAATCCGATATTGTGAGTATACTATTCTGTGTTTATTAAGCCACATGAAAGGCACAAACACTTTATAAAGCACCATAAAGTTTCCGTGCACTATATTCCAAGTGTTCTGAAGCCGTTCCGTAGTATAATGTGAGGTACAGATGAATATTTAAGTCAAGTTTGCGTAAAACTCTTCTTTCCTCTGTGGCTGTCTGTCATCCTCCATTCAGCATTCAAACTGCGTATCGCATTTGGTTATGACAGTCAAGATGATGAACCTCTCTCCAAGATGATTCAATGCTCCTATTATTATACTTGATCTGTAGATAAAGATCAAAGATTTTGCATAAAATGACTTTATCTTGCTGGAGTTTAGTGCTTTTTCTAAAGCATGTTACTTTCTACCGGGTATCTGTTAGATCACAACAATGGAGTAGAGAGCACTATGAATTGTTCTTCACATGCACAGTAACAGAAATTTAAAACAGATAAAAGAAGAGACTCAATAAACTTTCGCACATATATAATACACCAATATCAATATCTCTTCCCTTTGTGCTTTGACATTTTCTATGCGGAGCCCTGCGTGTTGTGACTTCCAAGCGCACGGTGTTCCTATAGACTTTGTGCCATTCGTATGGAGCCTTTCATATTATATTACTTTCGCGCAATGAAAGATTATTATAGCCTTTCTTGTTCTTGTTCTATCATGTTGCATATATTTATATATAAATATACATGGGTTGGGTTCGGTATTAGTTGCCTCGGGTCTTGGATAATTTAAAATAAATGTGCTTTTTCCAAATGGACCCGATAAGACCTGATCCCTTTAACGTACTAGCGTTGGTATTAAGTGCATTTTTGAGAGACGCATGTAGAAAAGGAACATATAACATTACATTTGTAACCTCGCACACAGAAATCATCCTATAGATATGAGATCCATCAGGAATCAGTAATGATCGAGTGCTGGTTTCATCATGCAGGGCTTTTCTTTTTTGTGTGCAGAATCCCTTCACCGGAGATGAGGTAAATAGCATTGCAGAGCAGACAACACTAGCGAATCCATGATTTATTAGGCTACCAATTAAATTTTTATCGAGCTATCACGTTTATTTCTCCAATCCACTTGTGACAATTGAAAGCCAATCTCAGAAATAACTTAAATTAATCTATTAGGCAGGCAATAATAAAAATTAATAATAAATTAAATGTTAAATAAATAAAAGCGGGTAAAAACGCTTTGGTGGACACGCGGCCTAATGCAGTTATTAACTAAGTTTATAGAGAGAGAGATAACAAGAGAGAGAGATCGAGAGAGAGAGAGAGAGAGATTGATTAAGCATGCGATTTACCTCTCTGAGTCTGTGCATCTCTCAATGGTGTTTGGCAGCAGTGTCTCTACTAATAGCAAAACTGTAAGTTAATCTGCGTCAAGAACAGTGCTGTTATTACCTCACTTGTGAGAAATGTCATGTAGCTTTTGCTAAACTATTTTACTAATAAAATCATCAGAGTAGCGCTAACAACATTGCGTAATATGGAAATAATGTATTTTTTAACCTATTGTTTGTTATATTTATTTGCTTGGTCAGTGCAGTTGTGGGTTTTGGATATTTTGCTGTTTTAGGCTGTAAGGACCTTTGAAATAACTGAAATCATTTGGCGAAGTGATATGGACATGTAATGCGGTCAAGACCTGCCTGGAACTACGTTCGCCATGCGTTTCCCTGAAAATAATTGCACACCTTAACATTCGTCAGCCAATAAGATTCAAGCATTCAACGGCCCCGTATATAATACATATATATATATAGATAGATATAGATATAGTAAAGACCTGAAGCCAATTTTACCACTAAATTTTCATGCCTGGTCATTGCCAATATTAAATCAATTTAGGGCCACAGTTATGTTGTATAATGAGGACAAGCCAGACTTTTTACTATTGGCAGAAAGTGCAATATCATTTTTACAATTTTGGTTCTGCAACACAGTTGAGGCTCTTATAAGTTATGGAAATGTGTTCTCTTCTACAGACAACACCAAAGAAATTACAAACTGTTTCATTACTTTGGGTCAAAGTGACTTTTAAACTATTCATTTTACCATTGTATGTATTGTATGTGTGTTCCATAGAAAACATTGCTGACAAGTTGAGCTACAGGAACATACTGTAACATCATGGAACATACAGATGTGTTCGTAGATGTGTCTTCAAACTTTGACACAACCCATTTGTCACAAGCCGACCAAATCTCTATTAGTAATACTATAAACCTCAAATACTTTCACAAATCCAGCAACCTTTTCTTAGAAGCACACTTTGAAACAGTTTACGAATGTAGCCGAGTGAGGTATAGCCCCAGTATGATTGGCTGGCGTTACCCAAGCTGGTGAACCTATCAGTGTTTGTACTTCATTATGATTGGTCAGTATGGTGTAAGTTTCATGAGCCTATGCTTGTTGCCTGTGTTGTGAATATAAAAAATGGAAGTGTTTGGCTGCTTGGGATGCATCATTCTTGGTACCACCCCTTTGTGACATATGGCATTTTGAATGAGGGATAGCGGTTGGGTTATCTTCCTATCTGTCGTGCACTACCAATTTTCAGGTTAGTCCCTGTTCCAAAAAAAAAAAAAAAAAAAGCATTTTGTCTGTTAAATGGAGAAGCTTATTACCTTGTTTATTTTTAGCCATGGTCATCCAAGTAACTCTAATCCTGCGTGGTGATCAACCATACTTATTGTAAAGTTCTCTCTGTATGTATGATGAGAGTTTATTGGTTGTTTTTAATGACTGTGAGTAACTTTTTTTATGTTTAATGTCCGGCAGGTTTGACTGCACGTCCAGGGGTTTCTGATGATTTTAATAGGAGCCAAACGTACATGAAGTGGCGTGACTGCACTGCTGCTCTGTTTTGTTTGTTTTTTGTTTTGTTACAGTTTTAAAAGTTTTGTCTGGAACTCACCTTTGTCAGTTTTATTTATGTTGGAATCACTGGCACAGGATTGCACTGGTCTGCGTGTGAGTTAGCTGGGAGGCTAAATTCATGTAATCTGGATATTTTTGGCCGTTTTATTTCCTGTGTGTGTGCTATTGTTGCATTGACTTTTTGATTTGTATGTGTTTTTATAGTTTGTTTGTCTTCGTCTTTAAAATGGGAGGTGTTAGCTACGGTATCCTGTATTGGTGCGAAAGGGGCGTTTGCAATAGTTGTTTGTAAACATGCTTTATTCTTGTAGTTCCGCTAGGTGACACTAATAGTGCAGAAACCGTATACTCCAGCTTTAATTCATGCTACAATGCATGCTGAGAACTCACAAATGCTTAACAGGTCAGTAATATGAAATTCTTTGCTCAGACAACTTTATATTGGGACAAAATTTATGGGAACTGGTCTGGTAGGGGTTTTATTTCTCAGCATTTTCCTACAGTAGTAGATTTAGTATTTAAGAGTAAAAAGGTTTTGAAAACTGGAGAATATGTAGTGCCTTTCTTTTCAGTGTATTAAAATTCCTGAATATTACTAAGGAAATATTCACAGGTTATTAGCATTAACATACAGCTTCTATTTCAAGTGGGATAGACGTTATTTCTGTGAAGAGCTCCAGACCCAGCTGTGGGTGTGGATGTGCATGTGAGCACTGAAGAGAGAGAGGAGATGTGTTAGAGCTGGATTGAGTAAGGGATGCAGGAAACAGGCCATTGTGTTAGATAAGTCTCTTTTTACACATACAGAGCCTGCTCTGTCTCTGGCTATTATAGAGAGGGAATTATTAGTGCTATAAACAAGGAACTTCTGGTGTCCAGGACCAGAGAATGACCTCGTATGAAGAGGTGCAGTATTGCGTGCCAAATGGTCTTGATGTAGAGATACTGTACATTGACTGAAAAGACACAGTGACATATAATACAGAAATATCACATTGTGTTTTAACAGGAATCATATATTGTGGGCAGTGTTGGGTGTCTTTAAATTGGCCTACTTATCCACTGAAAAAAAAGTAAAGTAAGGGATTACTGATCATTTTTACGTAATTTAATTAGTTACTTATAAAGTAGCATGTTCACTTGTAGTTTTTCCTGATAAGAGAGAAAAGGACCAAAAATATCCAGATACAGATAAGACTAAAATTAATCGAATATATATAAAGGGTCTACTTTTATTTGTGTACACTGACAATGACAACAAAACATAGTGCTTTTGTAAAATAAACAAAACAAACAGTGAGCGCTTTCTGCTGTTTTGGTCTCCGTGAACTTCTTTCTGAAACGTGTCACAAAAACTAACTGAAACTCGGCGGATACTTGAGACACAGATGTGAGAAATATGCCTATTGAAAACTTGAAGTGTCAACTTCTAAATGAACCAATTCAAATCGAAAACGAATATTCTCGGTTTATGTAATCCGTATGAAACCAAAGCAAGGTATACTTTCCCATCTGAGGGGTCATTATCTGCAGCCATACCTGCGCGCAAACACCCTGATCACTTAGTTACAAAAAATAGATTAAAAAAAAATTATAATAAAGATTCATCTACTTTTCATTGTTTTGGAAGAAGACTTGAGGAATAAGGCAAAATTTACCTCAGAAGAACCGAGCGATCTGATGCGACTTTATTCAGCGGAGGAGATCATTGCTGATGCTTACTAAACTTGTACACATTTTACTAGTTGGGCTTTTCCTAACTTGCCAAAGGGAAATGTGTGAAAGTGAATAAAATATGCTGAAATATGATATGCATTCATACAGTAGGCAACTTGCATATAAGATAAATGTCGTACGAAACGAGGATGTAAATATTTTGCTATCATATAATAAAAATATGAGATATAATACGATATATATAAATTTATGTGAATGTTTACAATGCAGTATGATGAATGTTACAGTCTAGGAATATTTAGATCAGTGTTTACTCATCTACTATTAGATGTCGATGTTTATAGTGTGCTAAGCAATAATTTAGTTTATAAAATATCAGAATGTAGTTTATGAACAGTGTGGTAATACAGACAAAGCATATTGTGCATGAATGACAGTAAAAATCAGTTTTTTGTTTGGAGGTGGCAAAATGATTATATTAGTGACATGCCTAATGCTGTATATGTAGTCAGGCAGGATGATGATCAAAGGATATTAATAAGATGACGACAGGGTAGACCCAAACATCCAGGGTAACATTCAAAGGAACATTGACAATAACCAACAAACTAGACTACAGGAGGCCGGAACTAATATAGGGCAGATAACAAGGGGCAGACAGGTGAGCACAATAGGGGTATTTAAGATAGAGGACAGGACAACCAAAATAAGGAACCACAGATGGGAGAACCACAATGCGACAGTCCACAGGGGTGGACAGTATACATGTGTACATCGGTGACCGTGATTTCAGCAATTACAACATGTTCCTGGATCAACATTCAAATTAGCCAATCAGAATTGAGGTATAACTTTTCAGGAAATATCTGTTTTAGGCTTACAATCAGGGTTAGGTGCTTCTACACCCTTGTTAATCGGCTATGATTTCACACGTTTTTATGAATAAATTATGGGTAGGGTTAGGCTTAGGGGTAGGGATTGGGTTAAGTCTATATTTTTGGACAGTTATGTTGATCCAGGATCAACAAAAGATGTTGATCCAGGAACATGTCTTACTTGGGAAAAATCACAGTATGTCAGTGTGTATGAAATATGCTACTCATTGCTTTGAAAAGTTGAATGCTTACAGCTTGATACATGTACCCATGGTTTCACAGACAAGGCTTAAACCTAGTCCCAGACTAAAATGCATATTTGAGCTGTCTCAACTGAAAGCAAAATGCACTGTCTGAACACCTTAAAATGTCAGTTCCATTGTTTTATCTCAAGATTAGGGTTGGGTACCAAAACCCGGTACCAATATGGCACCGGTACCTATGATCTGATGTGGCTTCTTGTCACAGAATGAGGCAGAAAATATGTTCCATAGGCTACTTAAAGGGGTCATATGATGCGATTTCAATTTGTCCTTTCTCTTTGGAGTGCTACAAGATCTTGGTGCATAAAGATGATCTGTAAAGTTGCAAAGATTAAAGTCTTAAATCCAAAGAGATATTTTTTATAAATTTAAGAGTCAGCCACGCATACCTAAAACAACGGCTCGTTCTAAAACGCCCCACATGTCTACCTCACTGTGTGGAAATATTACCATAATGCCGCCCAAATGTTCACGCAAAGAAAGAAGGTGTAACTTTTTTTTTATTCTCGCTGTAGTATTGTTGAATAATCATGTCGTGAAGATGCTGTGTGCTTCACTGTGAAAGCGAAACTACTTTGTTTTGCCTTCCAAAGAGGTAGATACTGCCTTCATCCATGCCTGGAGCTGATCCGATGCTGGTGCTGAGGAAATACTACACTTTGCGGCATTGGATAGCCGGCCGGCTGTCACCGTGCAACGAAGCGGAGTCCAGCCCGGGGTCGTCCACATGTGGTTGCCGCAAGCCCGCCCGCCACGCCGCTCACTCAAGCCGGGCTCTGCTCACTCTAGGCCACCGTGTGACGCTGTGTTTCGTTGTGAAAGCGAAACTACTTTGTTTGGCCATCCAAAAATGGACACGACTAGAAATCAGTGGTTAAGTTGTATTTACAACACTGTTCCAGACACTTCAACCTAAATATTCAGATGTCTGCAGCGCATTTTATGGAGGACTGTTACCTGACCCTGGGAGAGTAGACTACAATGCCAGATGTTCTGACTCACAGACTGTAAGTAGTTTTTATATTTTTTTAGATATATACCTATATATATATTTAAGAGTTTTTATATTTTATTGTTTGTCATTTCTCCGATCACAAATGCAGACATGGTTTTATGTTTACGCGGCGCGATGCAACACGTAAAAAGACAGTATAAGTCATTATAATCCATAATTATGTCCCACTGGATGCAACGAATGCCTTGTTTATAATGGGTTTTCATGTTTTTGACTCATCGCTCCGGCCGGGACACGGCATCATCACAGTATTGTAAGGGGCGTAACATTTCTGTCACATGCTTGAGGCATTCGGCCAATTACAATGCACTGGATAGCATCGCCAATCACAGCACACACCTCGCTTTTCAGACCAATGAGCTTTATAAAAATCGACACGTTTCAGAAAGGGCCCCCCCCCCCCCCCGGGCATAGCGGAGAAACAATAATGTACAGTATGTGGAAAATAATTTGTTTTTTGAACCTTAAACCGCATAAACACATTTCATTACACCAAATACACAAAATAATGTTCTTTTTAGCAGCATCATATGACCCCTTTCAAAAAAAAAGTACATTGGATTAGCAATGGATTATAAATATACTTAATTATTATGAAAATACCAGATGGCTTGAATAAAACAGATAAACTACTCGACTGCGACAATATAGTTTATTTTCTTGGTTTTATCATTCAAAACATTATATGTTCTGTGCACTAAGTTAACGTACAGCTATAATAGCCATGCCTGTGTCGCATTAGGGATTTCCTGAGTTTCGCTACTTCTGGAATGGCTATGTGGATCCAGTATGAATGAAACGATCATTGGTTTAAAGTGCTAATGGCCAATCCATAATTTTGGGGCGAATTTTTATTTTTTTATTTGTTAATAAGTATCGGTTCAGGCACCGGCACCATTTAAAAGTAACGATTGGCCCACCAGTACTTAAAAAAAAAAAAAAAAAAACGTAATGAATAATTAAGTATTTAACGATTCTAATAATTAAGTTACTTATTGAGTAATTAAGTTACTTTTCAGACAGAATAATTAGAAAAGTAATTTAAATACAATATTGATGATGTAATTAGTAATTAATTACTTTTTTAAAGTAACTTACCCAACACTGATTGTGGGAAACACTGAATCAGTTCAATGTATCTGCCACTGTCATTTTATTCTCATGCACAGCGAACACATACATAACTCAGCAAGTCTAATGTGACAACAATGGCACCATCTAGGCTTTTAGAGTAACCTTTGTGTTTGTCCAATCAACAGGTTTACTAATGCCACAGCCTGCCAGAGTGACTGTTAACATGCACTTCAAAAGAAACACTAGTCAGGTACTATAGAAATCGAATCTATTTTTTTTTCTAAGGATATTTATTTTGCACTAAAATATATATTTGAATGGAACTGAATTATTGATTCTATAAGGACAAATCAGTCTGAGAAATCAGACTATTTCAACTATTTAGCATTTATTATTTCATACTTTTATTCAAGGACGTGACTTTGACCTGAGTATTGTGATTTACACTGCAAAAAGTGCCTGGAGTTATCATTTTGAAGAGATATTTCCACATGATTTAGGCCATATAATAGTTTTGTTGATATAAATTAATGTATTCAGGTTAATTCAGCAATTACTTAAAACCAGTGTATTTTTTTTTGTTCTTTGCCACAACAAATTGTTTAATGTTTAAATCGCTGTATTTTTACACCACATTTGTACTGCACGGGAGAGATGCCACAGCTTCTTTCATGATGTTGTGTACGCACTGAACTTGAGGCTCAAATCAAAAAGGTCATGTGCATGGCCATGGAGGAGCCCAATCTGGCGTGATCATTTTAAGTTTTTATGAAAATTAATTCCCCCAAACATTCCACATGATATATCAATAGTATTCTGTTTTCAGCTAGCAACTCTTTATTTTGCTAAGTTGCATAACATGTAAGATGTTATTAAAATGCAGTTTCATTTTATGTCTGACTTTGTGTTAATGGTTATTTTTAGATGGCTTATCCAGCCAAAGGCAATAAGTGTTTTTTCTGTCTTGTATATTTTTGTTAATATTCCCTAATTACTAATTATGTACTGTACGTATATGTAATAGTAAAAGGCCTGTGGTAAATGGAATTTGTAAATTCCTTTTGTTTTATCTCAATATTGGTTAATAAAACAGCATAAATTTGATTTTGGACTTGAGTGTGTATCGGTGCGTGGAGAGTAATGATTACGTTTTTTTTTTTCCATCAAATATACAGTACCAGTTTATGGTAAACAGGCCAATTTAACAAAATAGAAGAAAAAATAGCTTCTAGAAAGCTAGAAAGCCAGGTTATGGTCGCTTCATGATGATAAAAATCAAATATCTAAAAGCTGATATACTGTATATAATATCACACTATTTAATTTAAAGTCAAACATGTATAACACCCGTTGAAAATACATTTCTATTTACAAATATAATGTATGAATTATATCTTATGAATTATATTAATAATTATATGAAAAATAATTTGAACTTGATGATAAACTAATCTTTAAAATAAAAAGATTTATACTTTAGATGGCAACTTGTGTAATCGCGTCATATTTCATTTCCTGTTCTTACTATACTATTACTATTAACAGAAAAGCCATAATACTTTCTCATATACCATCTATAATTTCTTTGTTTATAAACTGTTAAACAGAGACAGTAAACTAATGAAGACAGAAAATGGGAGCTTTAACAATATACTGTATAGGATGACCACTACTGTCACTGTCAATGAAATGCACATTACTTTTTTTTTTTATTTCATAGTCACACAAGATTAGCTCCCGAAGCAGTTTAAGTTATTTTGAGATCTTTGATTGTTCAGAGATTTGCTACTGTAGGAGGGAAATTTAGAGACTGGACTTCTTGGAACCTTAATTGAATAACCTGAGGCTAAAACAAAAAACTACTTCCAGCGCACAAACCCCATCCACTGAAACTTCACCAGTTCATCGCATGACGAGACAACCTTGCGCACGAATACCACTCGCCCCACATAAACAATAAGAAAATGAGATCACAGAGAGGGGGTCGTTCCCAAACATCCCCAATACCTTCTCACATATGCCACCTCATTTTCTGATTCAGTGATCTCTAAAGTGAACACCGATTATGCCTTTTGGAGGGCAACAACCCCAGATAAATCAAAGAATACACAAAGAATCAGGCACACACATTCACTAATTACAAAGAAGAGGAGAGCAAGGGTTCTGCAAATAGTTTTTTGAGTCACTGCTACCCCTAATGAAGTGACAGAACACACACAAACAGCACTGTAGCATGTCTGGGCCAAGTCAGACAAAATACTACTTAAGAAATTTGTGACAAACTTTTCTGCAAACAACAATTCACCTCTAACAGGATGTGACATTATACAGAGTGGTTTCTTCTCAGCACCTGAGCACAGCCTGATGTGGGCTGCAAAGATTGTTTAATCAAGTAATTATTCAAAGACACGAAACGATCGGTCTGTGCAATCTACAATCTCAATTAGGAGTGTCAATGGTCAATTTGAGAGATAGGTGGCGGTAATGCACTTATATATCTGCCGTAAAGCAAAGAAGAAGAAGACTCGTCACTTGCTGGCTGGTGAGAACGCGCTCAGGACAGTTCGGTCAATTGGGGGGCCGGGGTGAGATGAAAAGGTCAGAGGATAAAAAAACATATAAATACGGTTCAGTGTAGGTACAGACCGATCGTATTCGTGTCTTAGGACATCAATGTGTCGGCACGAGCCGCAGGGTTTAATTTGGTTTTTGTTTGTGTATGTTTCTACTTGAGACTCAGCAAAGCCGTGATTTCCAACCTACCTCCATTATAAGACTGCCAGACTGCAACAAAACGAGTGTTTTTGGAGGTTAACAATTTCGTGTGTTCTTACTGAAGAACACAGCACAACCACATCTGGCTGCCTCGAGGGTACAGAGATAAACATCAAATTTACATTTTTGGGGGAACTATCCCTTTAACATCTCGAATATGTATCCGTAATCGGAAGGAGTTTTTTCTTGAGTCTCCTGCTTCTCAAACTTGTCTCCAGAGACAAAAACTCTAACACTCTCACATTTGTCTCCTTTAAGGTTTTAGAAGAGACATCATCATCATCACACACTGTGCTCAGATTTTTCTCCTTAGCTAGAGACACTGGATCTCTCATATTTGTCTCCTTCAAAGCTTTAGAAAACATCTCAAAAACATCACACACTGTCCTCAGATTTTTATCCTATACTAAAGACTTGGGAACTCTCACTTTAGTCTCCTTTGTCTCATTTGTCTCTCAACAACTTTACAAAGTTATGGGGGTGTTTTGCTGTTGCGGGAATTGGAAGTCTTGACTGTATGAAGGACATCATGGATTTTTTGAAGTAGCAGGCCATTTTGGCAAAGATCTGTATGCCTTCGGTGCAGAGACTGAAGCTTGATTCCTGCAGGGCATCCAAATCTACTTAAGCTTGATTTAAGTATTGGTCAAATAATGTTCTTGAGTAATCATTGGTTTTCACAGTTGGAACGTGAAAACCAATGATTACCAGTGATCTGGAGGCTTTTCCAAGTGGCCAGATTGCAATAGAGAGGTCACAGAAGCTTCTAAGCAAAGGCAGCGTTTATTGGAGTTTATAAAGAATAACTTTACATTCTCAGAATCACTCAAATGTGTATTGATAAACTTCCTAAAAACGTTTACTGATGATCTCCACATTATCAACTCAATTAATAATTAAATTAATTAATAATTCAACACATATTTTACTAATATAACATTCCATTAAGGAACTTTACATTTATATGGAATATTAAAATAGTATTGAATACAATATCATTTACAAATAAATAATTCTGTCTGGGAATCCCTGCCGATTATTATTATTATTATTTGCTTAACTACTTTAAAATAGCTTTTTGGTTGCTTTTAGTCAGAAAATGTAAAGGAAACGACACACATACAGCAAGATAATATAATTTCACTTACCTGGCCTATCACTTGAAGCAAACATCCATCCCTTCTTAAAAGTCTGTGTTAAGGGGAGACACTGCAGGCAAAAACACTATTTTTTTCATGCACCTGTCAATTTTGAGATTTGGGGCTTTTTGGCTTTTCATAAAGTGTTGATAAAGACAAGTGGAAAGAAAACATCCAAAAGACACTGTTAAGTGCTTATTTTATAGCACTTTATCTATTTGTGTCAATAGATTTATATTACAATACATATTTTTAAAAGCTGTTTTCTCAAAATGAGTTTTTTCTCCTACACTGAGCCATGAATCTCCACTTCAGTAGCACTTACACACACCAAACTTAAATTTTTTATTCCTGTCTATATTCTGAAGATTTTTACAGAGGGATTTGTTCATATATAATTTGCTTGATTATATACAACATTTTATTACCCCCAAAAATGTGAAAATATATTGTTTTATGGCTGTTCAAAGATTTTTCTGAATTATGGAGTGGCAAAATAGAGATACCCAAAATCCCCTCTGTAAAAACCTTTGACTCTAATATGTCAAAAAAAAATAAACAAGAATTTTGAAACTGACTTCATCCAGTGTTCATATTTTTTTTACTAGGAATGTATGCAAATTAGCGCATATTTCAATAAATATTTAAACCTAACATTTGAGAAAACTTGCAATACAAAAAAATGTTTGCAATTATCAATGTAATCAATCAACTGGGTAAGTAAGGTGATAACTATTAGTTAATATGTTTACCCTATTCACCTGCAGTGTCTCGCCTTAAAAGAGCCGACTGCTGTAACATTAGCCTATATCCAGCTTAGGCTGTTTTCTCTAAATTTGTATATATACTGTTTGAAAGACAGCTTGGTAAATCTTTTGGCGATCTTGGGACCAGAGGTGGAAAAGTAGTGGAGGAAAAGTAATTAGTACTGTATGGAGTATCTTTTGGATCGTTGTAGTTGTACTGAGTATCAAAGTATTAGCAACTTTTAATCTTTACTTCATAAATTTTGATGGAAGAATCTGTTACTCTTACGCACATTTGAATTGAGTGTTGCAGTTACACATTACATTTTATATGGACCTAGCTTTTTCTGCGGCAGTTTATTTGTGCTACAAAAGACGTGATACTGCCTGCTAAAGGTCACTGCAAGTACTGCGTTTTGCCCTTACTCACCCAAACTTTTCAACAAGGCTACTTTATGTCAATGCGAGTTCCTTAGCAAGTATTTGAGAATCAGAGGTGTTTTATGAGATGAGGACATGACTGCAGCCAGCAATTAGGCCCAAACCAGCACATCCACTGCAATAAGGCTTCGGCTTTTTAATTTTACTTAACATAATTTTATTTATCCATTATACTGAAGAGACCTTTTGAAAGATATTGTTTTTTTGTTTTGTAATTTTGAGGTGTTACGTTTTATTTTGTTTTAGAAAATAAATGTGATTGCTCTCACAAATCAACTCTTTCTTGATTTTGTTACATGTTCTCTGTGCCTTACCCTGGACTTTTATGTCACTTCCTGTATCCCGTGGTGTTTGTAGTCCGTTTGTAGTCCATTTGTTCATTTGTTCCCCTTGATTAGTCTCCACAGGTGTGTCTTATCTTGTTAAGCTTGTTAACACAAAGCACGAAACTATAAGAGAACGATAAGGCTATCAGTTATAAAAATAGTTCTCAATATTAAGAATAGAATAGTACCAAACCGCCCCCGCCTAACTATAAACGATAAAGGCACAGAGCATTCTAGAGTGGAATCATTTCAGAACTATTGTTGCCAGATGTTGAATGCATAAACACACCATTGACAGCCAATCAGAATCAATCTTGCTATAACGAGCTCAAGAATTTAAAGACGAGTGTGCGCTTGGAATAAACAGACTATATCGTCCGCTGGTGTGGACGCTAATATCATTAACTTTATAGTTATCGTTCTTGGTGTGAAAGGGGCTTAAAGCTTGTTAGTGTAGTGTGTTTA
Source organism: Sinocyclocheilus anophthalmus (assembly GCA_018155175.1). Lineage (NCBI taxonomy): Eukaryota > Metazoa > Chordata > Actinopteri > Cypriniformes > Cyprinidae > Sinocyclocheilus > Sinocyclocheilus anophthalmus. The sequence continues at coordinate 80,271 of JADLZN010000559.1, read as the reverse complement.
TATAGCCCTAGGTTTTCTTTAGTTACCTGTGAGTTGTTGAATGTAATGGTTGTCTGTTTGCCACGTTATTCTGTTCATTCCGTTACCTTTGTTTGGCGTATTGTTTTAATGAAATACCTGCAAATAGATCCGGGCTCGGCTGTTTCTCCAGCTTCTACACAACGTTACAGTTTGGTACAGGTCTCTTTGACTAGTCGCATTTTGAGCCTATATTAGTAGTAAAATACTTACGTACTGTTTTAACAGATATTCACGGCGTTACTCATGTTGTTTAGGAATTGGTGACTTGTAAATTGTAGTGGAGTAATTTTCACTGTAAGGTATCTGTACTTTTACTCAAATGTGGTTTTTAGGTACTCTTTACACCTCTGCTTGGTACATTATCAGCGCAGTGGGAGCTAATATCAGGTAATTTACGTCTCTATGATGATTGGTTGATATACCAGAAGGGAGGCTAGCCTCCCCTACGGTTTCTTTTCTCAACACTCCTCAGCACTGAAAGTGAACACTCGATGCTGATTGGCTATTTCTTTTTTACCAACGGAGGCACGAGAGCTCATCTCTTCCCCGGCCTCCCCCTCCCCTTCCCTATCACCTAGCGGTTGTAATTACATCAGCAGATTCAGCACATTCGCGACAGAAAAGCGGCGCTTTCCAACTTCAGTAACATGTTGTGGTATTACAGCTGTGAAATTACAAACAAAAATACACATTCTGAGACATGAATTGAAATTAATTGTGAATTTTATTAACATTTAAATTGTCCTCCTCCCAGTTTCACCTCAAAATTTTGGGGAAGCTGTGCCTCCCCTGCCTCCCCCGACGAGCTGCCACTGCTGGTTAAAAATAGAATGATATAAATTTATTTAAATTTTCTATTCATTTTAATTTTACTTGCATTCAAATTCCATTCTGTCTCCTGTTTGCTAAATTAAATTCAAATTCTGGAAATGAATTGGATATTAAAAGACTTTCTCAAATCAATTTTGAATGATGCATAAACCTGGAGTCTTCCTGTACGTGTGCATATACATCTTTATTTGAATATTGTATGGTACTGAATAGCACATGCTGTTCAAGAATCATTCAAAGATGAGCAGGTGTGATGCTCCTGCACAAAGTCATACAGCCAGACAGGCAGACAGAGGGGATATCTCCATTTGAACAAACACATCAGCGACTCTTTCTCGTTGCTACATGAAAGGAGGCTCATTGCCGTAGACTGACAACCCTGAGATTTAAGCCTATTTCCACAGATCCACTTCTTCAAAAGCAGCTCCTTCTCAATTCTGTTTTACACGTTTATTTGGCAGACTTTTTCTCCCCTCCCATCTTTTTTTCAGCCTGTCACGCAAAAGCAGAGACAAAATCAGAACACACTCCCTGAGGAAACTAGTATAAGAGGTGGAAAAAAGCAAAAAAAAGATAATCATTTCAGATACAGTGGCAGACAGAGGAGAAAGAATGCATAATATATTTTTAATAAAAATAAATAAATAATTGAGAAGTATATCTACAGTCTGGTTTCCTCTGCAACAGTGGTTTCTTAAGCAAAGGGCTGTGTAATAAATGTGCCATTTAATAATTCATTCGATTATAGCTGCAGCATAACAAATGGTTGGAGTGAACTGCTGGGCTCCTGTGTTTAGGAGTGTTGCTTTATAAGGGATGGCAATTCTGCAAGAGCATATGTCGAACTCTTTTTGTGTCGGTATTCATTTAAACGACAGATCAAAGCTCTATTGTGCCAACAAATCAGAGTTCTCTTCTAAAAGATTGGGCCTGCAATGCATTTCCCTCTTCATTTAATGCCCTTGTGTTTTGGTTGTGAGGGTTCAAAAAAGAACTCTGCCACTATTAAAAGATGGTGAGTCATGATAGTGGGATATCAGCTGTATTCAATTATGGGTCGTTTCACACACATGCGCACAGCACAAAGACAGATAGGAGCATGCCTCATCCACTTCACATCATATTCCCAGTGTAAGCTACTGAACTACTGAATTCTATATCTTAGAATGCCCTTAAGTCATATCACATAAGTAAGCATTTCTAATCTCTAATCAAAAGCTGTGATGATATTCAGACCATCAGGATGATTTAAAATGTGCCATTGCTTTTGTACTGCACTGAATCATTCTCAGACTTAATGCTGAAAACAGTGGAACCACTTGGGAGAGAACTGACAGGAGACTTATTCCTTAGCAAAACAGAGGACAATGTTACAAGAGGAATACCAAATCATTATTTTAAGTGTGAAAATATAGCAAAAGTAACACAGAAATACAATAACAAATGGACTTGTGACAAGGCCCTGAAATAATCGTACCTTCACTTTAAGCTTTCATTTATCAATGAATAATTTTTTGCTGGAAAAAGAACAGGAGAAATAGCAAGCAAAACCATAAACTCATTAAACAAAACTCAACAATAACAACAGACAATAAACTATTTAGCAATCAATTCGTAGCAATGAATGAAGAGGTATCATTTCAATCACAAGTGCAGTATGGAGTACCTCAAGGCTCAGTACTAGGGCCGTTACTTTTCACGCTTTATATGTTACCCTTAGGAGATATCATCAGCAAACACGGTGTTAGCTTTCACTGTTATGCTGATGATACTCAGCTCTATATTTCTTTGCGGCCCAGTGAAACATACCAATTTGAAAAACCAACAGAATGCATAGCCGATATAAAAAACCTGGATGACCAGTAATTTATTACTGCTAAATTCTGAAAAAAAACAGAGGTGTAAATTATATGTCCTAAAAATATAACCTGTAATATAACATGTAATAACTTAGAACACTGTCTAACACTTGATGGCTGCTCTGTCAATTCTTCGTCATCAGTTAGGAACCTAGGTGTGCTATTTGATAGCAATCTTTCCTTTGAAAGCCACGTTTCTAAATTACGACCTATGCTCTCAATGTCAAATGCAGAAATGTTAATTCATGCGTTCATGACCTCAAGGTTAGATTATTGTAATGCTTAATTGGGTGGTTGTTCTGCACACTTAATAAACAACCTCCAGCTGGTCCAAAATGCAGCTGCTAGAGTTCTTACTAGAACCAGGAAGTATGACCATATTAGCCCAGTTCTGTCAACACTGCACTGGCTCCCTATTAAACATTGTATAGATTTTCAAATCTTGCTTATTACTTATAAAGCCCTGAATGGTTTAGCACCTCAGTATTTGAACAAGCTCTTATTGCATTATAGTCCTCCACGACCGCTGCATTCTCAAAACTCTGGCAATTTGATAATACCTAGAATATCAAAATCAACTGCGGGCGGCAGATCCTTTTCCTATTTAGCACCCAAATTCTGGAGTAACCTACCTAACATTGTTCGGGAGGCAGACACACTCTGTCAGTTTAAATCTAGATTAAAGACCCATCTCTTTAACCTGGCTTACACAAAACACACTAACACATTTCTAAAATTAAAATCCGTTAAAGGATTTTTTAGGCTGCATTAATTAGGACAACCGGAACCGGGAACACTTCCCATAACACCCTGATGTACTTGCTACATCGTTAGAAGAATGGCATCTACGCTAATATTAGTCTGTTTCTTTCTTATTTCCGAGGTCACCAGATCCAGTCTGTATCCAGATCAGATGGTCACTGCAGTCACCCGGATCCAGTACGTATCCAGCCCAGATGGTGGATCAGGACCTAGAGACGACCTCTACAGCCCTGAATGTCAGCAGAGATCAGGACAACTAGATGAGCCCCAGAGACAGATCCCCAGTGAAGACCTTGTCTCCTAGATGGCCACCGGGACAAGACCACAGGAACCAGTTGAGTCCTCTTCACAATATGTGACTTTGCTGCAGCCTGGAATTGAACTGCTGGTTTCGTCTGGCCAGAGGAGAACTGCCCCCCCCCCCGACTGAGCCTGGTTTCTCACAAGGTTTTTCTCCATTCTGTCACCGATGGAGTTTTGGTTCCTTGCCGTTGTTGCTTCTGGCTTGCTTAGTTGGGGACACTTAATTTCCAGCGATATCGTCGACATGATTGCACAGATACTATTTAAACTGAACTGAGCTGGATGATGACATCACTGAATTCAATGATGAACTGCCTTTAACTGAAAATTGAATGTTTACTATTGTCATTTTGCATTATTGACACACTATTTTCCTAATTAATGCTGTACAGTTGCTTTGACACAATCTGTATTGTTAAAAGCGCTATATAAATAAAGGTGACTTGACTTGACTTGACTATTTAACCTATTCCAAAGCCCATATTTACAAAATATTAGACCTCTGGGAATCCATACTCTGGTCTCATAAGACAAATGTTGTGTCCCAATTCACCTACTTGCACTATGCCCTAAAAGTATGTACTCTTTTTGTGAACAAAGTACATACTTTAGAGTGTGTAGTAGAAGAGCTGGCAAGGTTTGGGACATACTACTTTGTCATAACTGCGTCTTTAATTAATGGACACTCTGTTGCTTAGTTACATACAACCTGTCACCATTTAAACTGCACTGTCAATCATCTTGTCAAAGTTAACATTATCCATATTTCGTTTAATTTAATTTCCTACCATAATTGAGAGAAATAAAGAGGCAATTGAACTGCCAGTCTTGGGTCTATCATGCCGAGAACTTTGCTCATTTGTTTGCATAGTGATGCATTTAAAAGTTAATGACCAAAAGTATCATTATAAAATTTCACAGTGTTGCCGCAGATGAAATATAACGCGGATAACATTAAATAAATATTTTTTACCAGGTTAAATGTTGATTATTAATAACTCAAACCCCTTTCCTACCGGGTCCGTCGGTGTCTCGCATATCACGCCATGTTGTAGTGTTTAAAACATTTTAGGGGTGGTTGTAGTTCTAATCGAATCCTCGTCACGCGAACTGGGTTGTGGCAATATTAGCCGTTAGAGTATGCACGGATCTGCACTTCGAATTTCTACCGGAAGCAGTAAACTATCCGGGTACCTTTGGAATACTAATTTCAACATACTACGATTTGGGACATACTAATTCTAATTTTTAATACTATTTAGGACAGATAGTATGCGAATTGGGACGCAGCAATAGTCAATCATTTTGGATCTAACGGCATCCAAAATTTTATAGTGATGCTAGAGGAGTACAGTGGGAAGTGCCTGGTTCCCACAGTGAAGTTTAGTGGTAGTAAATCTCTTATATAGAGATGTAAGTGTGCTGGAGGTGTGAGGGAGTTGTGCTTTATCAAACGCTGTCATGAATTCACACACCACCGTGTGATGTAATACAAAAACTTGAAACAGAAGATGCTACCCTCTCCTCCTGCGTTGACAATAACAATAACTCTATTCTCCCAAAGTGAAAATCCTTCAGCGGACATGTATTTCTTAACACTCTTGAGCACCTGTGGGGGATTCTGTAGAGACGAGTTGAGCAACACTCATTAAAGACCAGTGCATTTAAGGAGGTCATCCTCCAGGAGTTACACAAGGCCGATGTGACAATTTGTCATGACTTCTACATCAAGTTGCCAAGAAAGGGTAAGAGCCACTATACTTAAAATTAGCGGGAGATACTAGACTAGAACTTTAAAATTTGTTGATAATCTAGGGTTTACTCATTTCTGCAATCCTTCATTTAAAAAAAAATGGGCTAATTTACTTATCTTACAGATGTTAAAGACATTTTTTATTAAGTATATGTTGAATACATTTCAATATTGCCATCTTTCCGTGAACAAATCTGTGTTTTTAGAACAGTAAAAGCTTTTTTTCTGTAGTCGCAATGTTATATTAAGTAACGTTTATCAAAAAAAAAAAACAATGATAAAAGCATATATACCCCCACTTTATATGTTTCTGTTGAACTTTATTCTTGAATAGATGGCGCTGAATTAAGCAGTATATAAAAAGTGATTCTGTTGCTCATGAAAACGTTTCTGAAAAAAGACGGTGTATTTGACAGATATTGCATTTAATTCACTTAATCTGTGATAGAGTATGCAAACACCGCGAGAGCATCACTACCGGGAGCAGAAAGTGTCCGGCTCGATGTCTCCGTTTTCAACTTTTTGCCCCCATCTGCAAGCGGCTGCTCTCTCCGATCGGTCTGCGCAGCGCTGCATGAAGTCAAGCACATCTAATAGGCTTGTTCGAGATGAACTATACTAGATCCCCCAGCTGGTGAGAGTAGCAGCTTGCGTCGGGGCAGAATTAAAAGTGGAGAAGTCAAGTCGGGAGGACACTTTTGCTCCCGGGGGGGTATTCCAAAAAAGCAGGTTATGTGACATAACCGGGTATGTTTGAGGATAAGCGATGGTGGATAATGCCGGGTTTAGACCATGATATTTTTGTCGGTCACGGTAGTCACTGTGTCAGATTGCACAATTTTGACTCCTAAAATCTTGTCGTGTCGTGGACAAGAAACATGTCAGACTACACGTTGCTTCCCGACCATTCATCGTGTGCCGTCTTTAACGACTGACTTCCGAAAACAAGAGTGTAAACATTGCTGAAGCGCTTCCGCTATAGTTCGCCAGCATTTTCCTTTCTTTGTTCTGTCATGGTAGTCCCTCGATGACACATCATACAGGCAGGAGTACTGTTGCCACAGCGCCATGAACCTTTCCTCCATTTCATAATTCCACCTAGCAGCACCATCATTTCTCTTTCGTTTTGCCATGTTTGAAAACTGTGTATGAAAGAGCTTTTGTGCTGCTATTGGTCAACGTCACCAATGTGACGGAACTCGTCGTGGACGACGGGAAAAAAATTAAACATGCCAGTCTTTCTGTCGTGATGTTATGGAGCATCGCAGATGCGGAATCGGTTGTGGTCCACTATGACACACTACACGTGCTGAAATGATGGAATCTTGCGTCCCGACTCCCGACGCCCATTGTCATTTACAAATCCCCACGACACCCTACATCAAGCAAATCGTGGCAAAATCGGCGAACCTCGGCATAAACATCAGTTTTGTTTTCCAAAATACGGAGGTTACTTTCAGGGTAGTAAGTACCATGGTAACTGCTCTCTGAAGATAACTTCTCCGGAGCAGGATCTGGTTCTAGGGTTGGTCAAAGTCAGCCAATATCAGCGCATGGTGAGCTACTGACGAGCATTCAGTGGGCGGGCGGGACAGATACGCAAAATACAGTATATATATACAGTATACAGTATATATATATATACTATATATATATACTGTATATATATAGTTAATGATGAAGCGCTAATAAAATAATAACTAGGCAATGTATATTCTAATAGGGTCTCATATTTATTTTATTGGCATAAACAGTTCTCTTGATAAATTATAAAAACACTTATGACAAAATCAAATACATATCTGATATGACTTAATATTTAATTAGCATCAAACAAACAATATAATTCATTTTCTCAAGGATTAAAGATTAAACCGGAAAAAAAAGAGAAAAATGATTGCACAACCATCAATCAGGTGGCGATATGCACTAAGCATGCAAATGACCATTGAACAAAAGAAGAAGAAAAAAACAGCATGGCACGCTTTTTCTTAGCATCCGTTTCCATAGTGACTCGTCGATTCGTCGCTCTGTTGAGAATGTCTTGAATCTTAACCAGGAACATACTCTGAGTTGAATGAACGTACTCCCGGACGCGTGTTTGGACCCACATACTCGCGTAGAAGGTTTGGGTTAATCAACGAATACTTCAGGGTTTAGATAACGGTAAGTTTAACCGTGCTTTCTGGACTCACCCCAGTAAATGACCTCTACCGGTGTTGATAGTTTATCACAGATCAAGTGAATTAAATGCAATACGTTGTCAAATACACAGAAACATTTTATGAGCACAGAAACAACACTTTTCATATGACAGCATCATCTGTTCAAGAGAATATGTTCAGCATATAAACATATAGGCTACTAAATACCGATAAAGTGTTTTTGATCAAAAAACATGACTCAATATAACAGGGCACAACTTAAAACAGGTTTAGCACTGTTATAAAAACATTTGTGAGCAGTATTATAATGATTGTCAGAATACTGCAACCACCTCGTGATTGTCATTGAAGAATCTGACCAATGAGAATAAAGTGTGTCGTCATCAAAGCTCTCACAGCCGATTTTGAGCAACTGCAGCGCCTGACCTAGGCAGCTGGGGTGTATTCCAGAAAGTGGGTTTTGTTGGAAACTCTGAGTTTGTTAATCCCAGAAAAGGGAAACTCAGGGTTTTCAGTTCCAGTAAAAGACAAAACTAAACCTCTCTGTAACTTACCATAGTAACTTACTCTGTGAACCTAACCTGGTCAGGAACAGGTTTTCTTCGGTAAACCCAGAGTTCTTTCAGTTCATCCCCCTTTTTAAAGCGTAGCAAGTTTAAAATCTCATTCATCAAGCTGCAAAAAAAATTGTTTTATTGCTGAGACTTTGCCTTATTTAAGACAAATATCGAAAACGTATCTCAAGACCAAAAAAGGGAAACAAGATTATTTTTCTCACCGGACCACTTTCATTTTCATCATGCAGACACGGTAAATGTTACAAAAATGGCATGTCTTTTTATAAGGGATCCTGTAGATGAGGAAGCTGCATTAATTCGCGGGGAGTTACACTTACATCAGGAGAGGATTTAATTTAATTTGATTTAATTTATTTATTTTGCCATATCCACATGCATATTTATTTGAACGGTACCATTTTTAAATGGCGTTCACTTAATAAAATCTTGTTGCGACCTCTAAGGAACCTAATAATTACAATTTCCTTTAAGATTTACAGTGTGGTTGGATGCATTGATTACACACATATGCTCACCATTGCACCTTCCGAAAATGAAGCTGATTACTGTATGGAAACGATGCCAGATAGAAGGGTAGTTCAAGGTGTATGCCAGCTGTTAAATAAACACAAATTATTCACAGTTTATTTGGTCATCTTTATGTTCTACAAATACAAAAGCAACAAATTATTATTTTTCCTGTTGGATTTAATATTGGTATTGTGGCAATCTCCTCTTCATCTGTCAGTGGTGCTGGTGTAGGTTCTTCTCCCATTTTATGAGTCTCTCCCTTCTTGCTGTTGGCTTCTGAATAGAAGACAAATGTTTACCCTAATTACGAAATGTAGCATGTTGGATTAGAGAACATTTAATTATGTGAAAAAGCATTAGTCTATGTGCGAAAAGCTGCTGCACATTGAAATAGATATACACTGAATGATATTTATTGAATGTCAAATGTTTGTAAAGTCGTGTAACGTTAGCCTACACCAATTTCATGCTTGAAGCTTTATCTGATTTAATTATGTTTTTTATTTTTTTCTACTGCCACATTTTCTTTCTTTCTTTTTTTTTTTTGCCGTGGAATACCATGAAAATGAATTTTAGTTCAATAAATTACCTTTCTGCCAGTTTTCACTTGATAAAATTAATTTAGAATTAAAGTACGTGATTCCGTAGCTGGAAGTATTTTTTGGAGGGATTCACCTGTTGCCATGGTGAATCGTAATTTCGGAGGTCCATTGATCATGGCTTTTCATAGTCATGGTGCACGCTAAACTCAGAGTCAGTCTACTCAGAGTGGATTGAACTAACTCTATTCAGCTGTTCTGTAACCGAAAACCCCGAGATGTGAAACTCTGAGTTAAGTCAACTCAGAGTTCAAGTTTTAAATTCTGGAACACACCCCTGGTCTCGTTTTGCTCTCGCAGTACTTTGATTACACATGTGATCGTAAGGCAGCTGCAGCGCCAATCAAAGTCGGACAAATGTTCTAACCAGATTGCATGGCTTTTGTCAGGTGGCAGCCGATCTTTGCGGCACTTAATGAAGTCGAACAAGCCTATTAACTAAGGGAGCACATCGCAGGAATACATGAGGTAACGGAATCACATGACAAGGCAGGAACCAAGAGACATAAACCATCATTACACACATACATAAACATTCACTTTGCATGGGCTAGATATGTATGTTAATATATGAAACTGTTCCAGTTTACAATAGGTTTCATATGTTTTACTTCATATGATAATATGTTTCATATATGGAAATTTATTATATATGTATATTTGCATATGGGGCTATGCTACATCAATGTTACTGCACACTTAAGAGAGCTCAACCAATAATGAATTAACAATGTTTATGTAAATGGGTCTTCCCCGCATTAGAAGGCAAAACACACTCACCCTCATAGGTGGCCAAAAAAAGCTGTAAGAAAGTTGGAGAGTGCTGCTTAGGTAAGTACAGAGAGACACATGTTTTGGACAGGAGGACTTTAATGTCACAAATCAGTTGTTGACATTTCATATTTGTTATTAATGCCAGCAAAGCATGGGGTTGCACTGGCTTTTGTGCACTATTTGAACCTCTGTACTTCACAATATTTAAATAAGCCAGAGAGAATTGTGGGGGATTATGAAAATAGGGGTCCTGAAACCCCTCACAGTCACAAGCACCTAATAACACTGGAGTATGAAAACATGGATACTCTTATGATACATTAGAGTGCCTTATACAAATACATGGGCTGCAGTTACTGAGGTGTAGCACCAGCTTCCAGCTACAGCTTGTCTGGCCATGCAATAAATTCCTCTATTCAGGTACGAAGGAATAATTGGCTTCATGCATATTAATTTGGTGATGTAACATTCACCCAGCAGTGCTTGCTGAAAGGCATGTAAGTGGGCGCTAGCCGTAGTAGATTACGAGTGATCAAGCCAAAATTGTCTCCTTCACTGTAAATTCTCCAGAAAACAATTCTTGTCATTATGCCTGGGTGATAAAGAGACGTGACATGTGGCCAAGTTATGGCCAAGGTTACCCATACTCGGAATTAGTGCTCTGCATTTAACCCATCCTAAGTGAACACACACACACACCGCGAACACACACCCAGAGCAGGGGGCAGCCATTTATGCTGCAGTGCCCGGGGAGCAGTTGGAGGTTCAGTGCCTTGCTCAAGGGCACCTCAGCTGTGATATTGAAGGTGGGAGAGAGTGCTGTACATTCACTCCCCCCACCTACAATTACTGCTGGACCTGACACTCGAACTCGCAACCCTTTGATTATGAGTCCAACTCTCTAACCATTAGGCCACGACTTCCCCCTCTGTATTGTAACGAATCAGCTCATGGGAAATATGAATAATTAATCATAACTAGTTATAATTAAATATAAATATTTAAATCCGCTGTAAGCATTCATTTGACCTCTCAGTGTAAATTGTTTGTTAATTCTAAGAACGTTAATTTCCTAGTTAAAGGAAATAACCTTCTTACTGTACAACTCTACACAGAGCTTGTAGCATAAATCGGCATGATTAAGTGACTCCAGTTATAAACAAACAATGAACCACGTCAAGTGTGATACAAGGTAAGTTTTATTACTACAATAAACACTTTAAACTAGTCTAAACAGACACTCCCATAAACACTTAAATTGTCTAACATACTACATAAACACATAATCTGGTCTAACACACACATACACACACACACACAGTTGGTATAGGAAAGGGTTAAAGTTTAGCATTAAAGAAAGAGACATAAGGAATGACATGTATGGAACCATTTTGCATATTCAGCAGTTCTAAAACCTGAGGGAAAACGTCAGAGTCTTAGTTCAAACACACCTTTGTAAAAAGGTGAAAATTATACCTAATATATCAATTAATAAGACTAAATTTGAATACTTGCAAGTCTCGTCTGTCTGAAAGAAAGGCTTGATGCAATCTGAAGGCTCACGTGGATCTTGCTGAAGTGGGTTGATGAAAAGAACCAGTTTGCGTCAGATTAACTTGATGAATGGAGAAGACAAGGCCAAAGGCCTGGCACAAAACTTAGGATGTCCTGGAGCATTGTAGCTAACATCTTCTCAAAACCTAACAGAAGTCTCAGAAGAGTCAGCCTCTCACGGTGTTGTCCAATGAGAAAGCAGAAATTCCAGCGGGAGGTTGCAATTGCTGGGAGGGTTTTATGCCCCTTTGTTGTTGCGGGCATGTAATTGCAAATTGTAATTGTTGGGGTGTGGATGCCAAATAATAAAGATTTCTTAGGAAACACTATATGTTGATAGGTCTAAAATTACAATATACACTCTCAATGAGATATCCGAATAATAAATCATAGATACTAAACATGGTGGGGTAATATATATATATATGTAAGCTGACGGAGTGCGTGTTTCGATCATAAGCCTGCATAAAACAGTATCAAATCTCAAAGACAACATACACGATGACAAATAATATTCACAATGACCTGAAGGATATGTGTATTCAATCAAAGAAGGTTTTCCTATGAATTAATTAGTAGAAAAGTCCATTTCTACTGTGCATTGTGCCTCTTACTATGGAAAATGCAGTGAGAGTCTCTCTCCTGCATTCCTTTGAGCAATAAAACCAGTTATATCAGCCTTAGTTGCCATGGAACCAGAGGCCTGTTCAGCTTCCTGGGGTGTTACGCATTCCGGGGGAAGGGTCCATAGGTCCTCATATGGCTTGTTAACTGAGGGGTGTTCCAGAGTATTTGTTAATTTAAGCTAACAAATATATATGTGTGTTTGATTGTTCAGACGTACAGTATAATATAAACAATATCATACAGAGATCGATATAATTTATGTCAGTAAAAATAATAAGCTCTTGACATTTTTTCACGATATGGGTTAATCTAACAGCCTATCACACAGCATAAATAAACACGACAACAGCCAGTCAGTGCATGTCACTAATAAGTCTGCATGTTTTGCTTGTCTCTGTGTGAATGAGTGGTGTAGTTTTGTCTACTACACAAACTCAAACACATGTGATGCTCACAGTGTTTTCAGAGTCTGCATCTCAATATATGAGGACATGAACACATGAACTTCATCTCCAGAGCTGTTCTGAGAGTCACTTCACAAGCTTCTGCCAAAATAAAAGTTTGATTTAAATTATGACGGAAAGAATTTATATATATATATTTATATATATATACTGTATATATAGGTGCATCTCAATAAATTAGAATGTCGTGGAAAAGTTCATTTATTTCAGTAATTCAACTCAAAATGTGAAACTCTTGTATTAAATAAATTCAGTGCACACAGACTGAAGTATAGTTTAAGTCTTTGGTTCTTTTAATTGTGATGATTTTGGCTCACATTTAACAAAAACCCACCAATTCACTATCTCAACAAATTAGAATACTTCATAAGACCAATAAAAAAACTTTTTAGTGAATTGTTGGCCTTCTGAAAAGTATGTTCATTTAATGTACATGTACTCAATACTTGGTAGGGGCTCCTTTCACTTTAATTACTGCCTCAATTCGGTGTGGCATGAAGGTGATCAGTTTGTGGCACTGCTCAGGTGTAATGGAAGCCCAGGTTTCTTTGACAGTGGCCTTCAGCTCATCTGCATTTTTTGGTCTCTTGTTTCTCATTTTCCTCTTGACAATACCCCATAGATTCTCTATGGAGTTCAGGTCTGGTGAGTTTGCTGGCCAGTCAAGCACACCAACACCATGGTCATTCTTAACCAACTTTTGGTGCTTTTGGCAGTGTGGGCAGGTGCCAAATCCTGCTGGAAAATGAAATCAGCATCTTCAAAAAGCTGGTCAGCAGAAGGAAGCATGAAGTGCTCCAAAATTTCTTGGTAAACGAGTGGAGGGACGTTGATTTAAAAAAAATGGACAACACCAGCAGAGACATTTGCACCCAAAATAATCACAGACTGTGGAAACTTAACACTGGACTTCAAGCAACTTGGGCTATGAGCTTCTCAACCCTTCCTCCAGACTCTAGGACCTTGGTTTCCAAATGAAATACAAAACTTGCTCTCATCTGAAAAAAAATGGGACCACTGGGCAACAGTCCAGTTCTACTTCTCCTTAGCCCAGGTAAGACGCCACTGACGTTGTCTGTGGTTCAGGAGTGGCTTAACAAGAGGAATACGACAACTGTAACCAAATTCCTTGACACGTCTGTGTGTGGTGGCTCTTGATGCCTTGACCCCAGCCTCAGTCATTCCTTGTGAAGTTCACTCAAATACTTCAATCGATTTTGCTTGACAATCCTCATAAAACTGCGGTTCTCTCAGTTGGTTGTGCAACTTTTTCTTCCACACCTTTTCCTTCCACTCAAATATCTGTTAACATGCTTGGATACAGCACTCTGTGAACAGCCAGCTTCTTTGGCAATGCATGTTTGTGGCTTACTCTCCTTGTGAAGGGTGTCAATGATTGTCTGAACTGTCAGATCAGCAGTCTTCCCTATGTTTGTGTAGCCTAGTGAACCAAACTGAGAATCCATTTTGAAGGTTCAGGAAACCTTTGTAGGTGTTTTGATTAGCTGATTGGCATGTCACCAGATTCTAATTTGTTGAGATAGTGAATTGTGGGTTTTTTGTTAAATGTGAGCCAAAATAAAAATGAAAAGAACCAAAGACTTAAACTACTTAAACAGTCTGTGTGCATTGAATTTATTTAAAACACAAGTTTCACAATTTGAGTTGAATTACTGAAAAAATGAACTTTTCCACGACATTCTAATTTATTGAGATGCACCTGTATTATTAAGGATTATCATACAACCAAGATATTTTTCATCCATGTTTTATTCTATACAGTTCTGTTTTGCAGCATCTTATTTGACAAAAATGTTAAAATTTATATTTTAAAAGATTGGGTAAATTGTTAATGTTTTATTCATTTATTTCATTAGACACCATTTTTGATGATACATTTGTATTAACTCATAAAACAAAGAATCCAGAAGACAAAAAATAAATAAAATGGAAACACAGAATTTAGGGTAAAATATAATGGATTTAATGGTGCCCTAAATTAAAAGGTAGCTACTCTGTGGAGTTTAACTTTGAACAAGCAAGTAATGTTTACAATTATTCTCAAGGTCTAACAAACAAGTGTTAAGCATTCCCTTTCCCATTAATGATAAATTAATACTGTGATACTTATCTACATTATATTATATGGAAAAATATTCTGATAATACAGTACTTTGGGCCATATTGCCCAGCCCCAATTGTAATTATCTTTATCTGAAGTGTGTGTATGTTAAGTGTATAATGAAGTCTAGTTTTCATGATAGTTTAATAAATATGTTAAAACTGTTATGCAATGCTAATAAATGTTACACAAATTATCCTTTACAATAAGGTTCAGGTATACCTTAACTTAAAAATGCTCTTTTGATGTTAAATAATGTTGATAAAAAAACATACAACATTAAGACATCAAGTATTGATGAAATAGGTCACACTGTACAATAAGGTTAAAAAATATGCATAAAACATACGTTTATAGATAAATTGTTTAAAAAAGAGCCCACAAGCATTAGTAACACACTGGTTGATGTTCAGATGGTTCCCACTTTACATTTAGCGTCACAAAAACTTACAAAAATGCTTTATCACTATTATGTAATGTAAATAAAGTGCATACAAGCATTTGTACATCAATTAAAACTATACCTTGCATGCCATTTTCATATAACCTCACCTCAAGGGGAAAAAAACATCCTGGATACACTGCATCTGTCATGATATTATTTAAAACAGCATCTCTGCAAAGGTCAACAAAATTAAATCTAATTCTGACTCTAAAAATGCACTCAAAGACAGGTTTATGAACTGCAAGATGCCACAATATTACTTAAAATACCATAACTACAAGGTGAGATAGTTTTCAAAGATAGTTTTATAAACCTAAAATAGGAAGGCTATGAGGAATCCAACAGCATTGAATGAAAAAAAAAGCTCACAAGAAGGATGCCGTCAACAACAAGCATGTACGGAGAGTGCGTGGGACAGGAGGTGCAACAAAGATCACTCTGATAAGACTATCTCTTAACTTAAATTCAAGCTTTAGCAGTATCACATGCACATGGTGCAGTATCATCACAGTCCAGGATATACTGAACTGAACTCCGTCTCTTGCCTCACACACTCTGCTCACCATTAGAGGAAGAGAGGAAAAACAAAAGGGGTCATATTTACATATTTTGGAAGTTTAGGAGCCTGCCAGCATCACAGGCATTGTCAGCCCATGCCAGGTGCTTGTGTTTCCATTATTGTCCAAAACACTCTGTTACAATTGTGTTACCTGGGCATTGGGCCATACTTAGTTCAGAACAAATATAGCACTTTGCTTTCAAAGAGCTCAGCATCAGGATCAGACTTTTTTTTCCCCCAAATGCTTTCTAGCAAACTCAAGTGTCTTCATTCAGCTACTCTCTATCTGTGAAGTGTTGAAGAGATTTCTGAACAGCTTCTGACATTCCAGCAAATAAGTTTTGTAACTCAGCAAGTTGATTCTCTCTCCTCTCTCTCTGGTCCCTCTTCTCAATTGCTCTCTCGGTTTTGATAGGACAGCATGATCTTAGTTGCCCAGGTTTTGCAATGATTTTCTAATTTTACTTCAATGGATTCATTGTGTTCCAAGAAATATTTTAGGATTTCATCCTCAAATTTCACAGGTTCATCTCATTGAAAGTCTACAAAAGTAGGACTAATATGAGCTATTCTAAGTCTGTGATATTTATCATGTAATTAAGCAACTAAAAACAGGTGGATTTGAAATAAACACAGGTGTATTTTGTTAACATGCTTAATTAGATATTACAGCATAATTGAATATCTCACTCTAATAAGTTAAAACTGTTTTAGTTTATTTTTTCTGACAATATTTTCTCACATAAAATAACATCAAATTAAAATAATTAATTTTGAGTTTCAGTGGTTTTCTATAGGGCTTTCACACTATGGTTAACCCTGGGTTATCATCGTTCTAAACCCCACTTTTAACCCCTGATAAAAGTACATTTCACACTTGTAATTTAGAAGTGGGGTTAGCAATACTTTTGATCTGGGGTTATGAAACCCTGCTTGTACAGTGTGAAACAATGCAGTGTTAGAATGTTTCAGTTAGAGGCTTAGCAACTGTCAACAAATTGTGTGCCTCACATTCACATGCTTTGGACAGTTGTGGAAATACTGCATGTTAAACTGTCTTTTTGGCATTTGAGGGGAAAACTGTGAAATAGTGAGAGAATGGTGAGTGAATTGGAGTGAAGAAGAGACTATTTCATTCTTTTCTTTACAGTCAGAAAAGTCCATTCTGGAAAACTTGATAGTACAGTCAGGCAGTATATAATATGAGGATGTGCAATACTAGAACATTTTAAGTAAACATGTTGTGTGCTGTGTTCGCCCAATCAATCACACTGACACCACAAATATGCAAATAAGACAGTTAACTTGTGGTTTTGGAATGTACATTGTCAGCTTATGAATGCCCATGATTTATTGTTAACCCAGGGTAAGTTATGTGCAATGTGAAATGTGATGTACGACAAACCTGGATTCCTTTTACCGGGGTTTAGAATTAAGGGTTAACTATTCCAAGTGTAAAAAAGCCCTATTGATTCATTTCATTTGTCCATTTGAAGTCTGAAAGGCTGTCTGGGCTCAGTAAGCATAAAGACTACCATTCTGGATAAAACATGTATATCAGACAAATGACTCCAGAGGATACCACAGACACCGGCAGATGGGAGAACGGATGAGAAGGAAGTAGAACATGACATGGTAGAACAAGCTCCACCATTGGTTATCATGATAGCAGGGGCTGCTGACATTGGTTAATCCTATACCATCCACTGGCTGGAAACTGGAGGACAGAGGGAAATGACAGAAACACTAATCTGGCAGCAGAGACACAAGCATTAAGTGCCAGCTAAGGTACAGACTGTACAAGCAGTCTGAGACAATGCAGCACCTAATAACAGAGAAAGAAACAGACAGGAAAAGCCTACAATAAAAGGCCACACACCTGTGTTAAGTATGGACGACATCCAACCTACACTGAAAAAAAATGGTAACATCGAAATGAATCTCTTTTTTAAGTAACAATAGCAGGTTACCACTTTTTGCAAAGTGTGTAAAATGCAAGACTCAGAAACCTTTTGACATGGTAGAATGTATAGTTTGTAAGTAAAAACACTGCACCAATCACAGTTAAGTTACACCCAAACTGTATGAATATCTTCATGAGATCCCAGAAAATACAACATAGACCTATATCCAGTGCAGTCACGGGAATCACTAAAATATTGTGCTTAATCCTAAAACCCAAGGTTCTCTTTCTTGTCTTTGTTTACCATCCTCACAGTTCTCTGACTGAACACAGACCTCTGTTGTTTCAGAGAGGCTGTTAGTGATCTGCTCTGACAACAGATATCTGATTTAACATGGTGTAGAGGCCCATTTAGTTTGTCCAGGAGGCTTGATTAAGGCATTGATGCAAATGTCCAGGAAATTAAGCAATAAGGCAATAAGTGTGTGCGTGTACGGATGTGCAGCTACAGTAATTGTAGTCCAATGCCAGAAAGTAACTTGACAATGAGACCTGAAATGTGCAATTATTTTTCTCAGCCTGTTGCTTCATCAGTTAATAACAAATTTGGCAGCATCATGACACCAACAATATCCCCCATTTTGTGAGATACTGGTAAGATAATGTAAATCACAGACCACTACAGCTCCAACAGACTGAGAGAGCCTGTGTTTGATGTGCAAACATCAAATCTCGTACCGCATTTAATCTGCATCACATCATCATTCACCTGATTCAATTTCACCCAAACCACAAACATTACCTCAAATCAATTAAAAAGCAGCTTCTCACAGCTTCTTTATGGGAGGAGACCAAGCGGCAACCTTCCGGTCTCTCTCGTGAAGCCAACACGGAAGTGACACTAACTAACGAATAATCAGACGGCAGCTAGAGTCTGGTTTCAAAAGGGAGTCAGTCCCATAGACTCCCCATATTAAAATGCCCAACATTACAGCAGAAAAAAAAATGTTTACAGCCTGGTACAAAAAATTATTTTGGTCTATATAGCTAATTTTGCCCTTCATGACCACTGGAGGGGGTGAATTTTTTTTATACTCATAGTTTAACTTCTATTAAGCATTAAAGTTGCTGCATAATTAAGGGCGTGGCCACTTGAGTGACAGGGGATTGCCACTGCTGTCACCGGCGTCGAGCTACACTCTTAAAAATAAAGGTGATTCAAAAGGTTCTTCAAGCGATGCCATAGAAGAACCATTTTTGGTTCCCCAAGAACCATTCAGTCAAAGGTTCTTTAAAGAACCATCTCTTTCTTACCTTTTATAATCTGAATAACCTTCTTTCACCACAAAGAACATTTTGTCAAACAGAAAGGTTCTTCAGATATTAAAGGTTCTTTATAGAACATTTTTACACAAAAATGGTTCTTCTATGGCATTGTTTTTGGAACCTTTATTTTTAAGAGTGTAGGTGGGCGTGGTTTCGGCAACCAGCTCCCGCCTCTTTGCTCATTTTTGATTATCCAGGAGTGACGCGCTGCCAAAATGGCAACAGCCGGCTCCGCCCACTTTAGGCTTAAAAAAAATGCTCTTCTGAAACCTACAAGTGACGTCACGGACACTACGTCCATGTTTTTATACAGTCTATCGAGGAGACTCGTCTTCAAAAGGAATGACAAAGGTGGTGTCTTTTTCCTTCATACTTTGTGGCAGTCAACATAAAAAGAAGCGTTATTAATATTAATGCACAGTATATGAAGCGAAAAAGGAAAGCTGAGAATGTGAACTCTTCTATAAGCAGGTAAAAAAAATTACAATCTCTTTTGAAGGATAAGCTAATAACTTTGGTCAAATAAATAAATACAACAAAAATATTAAAAATAAATAAATACTTCACTTGGAGTTGTGGCTGTGTTTTTTTTTTTTTTTCCTGACTGCTATTTTCTCTCTGTGGTTTTTATTTCATGGTAGAAAAAAAGAGGTAATTTAGAATTTGCTATGTCTCAAGAACGGCTGGTGATTCAACTTGTAAGATCATAAGGCAGAGCTCACATTTAACTTGACCACAACAAAGAATAGCATTGATGCCCTCAGGCTAGCTGGTGGCTGTACTTATTGAATGCTCTGGGAAGCAGCCAGTCATGGATTAGATGATCGACCATGCCAGGTTTCAGCAACCAATAATACACAGTAGGGAGGAATGGGCTAAGCACCAGAATATACCCATATGCCAGTGTTTCCCATCGACCTAGAGGGGGGTACGCAGCACTGTTTTGCTGTGGCATACGCTCCACTGAGGGGGTGCCAGGCACTGATGGTGGTTTGCCAGCATATTATAAGCTCCACTCATGTAGACCTGCAGAGCTGGACTGTTTTAGAGGGGCACGCTTCTATGTTAACTGTCAATGGCTGCTACTGTTGATTTACCACTGTAGGTTTTTCATGAGCAAGAATTCTTTGTGTTCGGGGCCGGCACATTAAACACACCACCAAAACACACACACACACTTGCATTAGTGTTTTATGGGGACTCTCCATAATGGTTTTAATGGTTTTATTACTGTACAAACTGTATTTTCTATTCCCAAACCTACTTCACACAGAAAACTTCCTGCATTTTTAGATTTTTAAAACACTTAATTCTGTATGATATATAAGCTTTTGTACCCATGGGGACCTAAAACAATGTCCCCACAAGACCAACATTTACTGGTATTACTATACTTGTGGGGACTTTTGGACCAGTACACACGTACACACAGCACTCAGAAATGACAACACCTGTCTTAATCTATATAGATGCTCAGGCGACTCTACGGTTTGTTTCTGCCAGCCTCACAAAAGCAGCTCATTGCTATCAAGAAGTTTTATTATCTTTCCTAATCATATAGTTACAGTATATGCTTAGAGATATAATAGTTACAGGGATGATTAAATACTGTACAAAGCAGCTGTTTTTGTTCTGCTCTCATACAGTACCATTGAGACCATAGACATACCATTGTAGCGTCTGCGTAGAATCATGCATGATCTTGCACGGTTGTATGGCTGGAGAAGGGGGGGGGGGGGGGGGGGGGGGGGGGGGAAGGGGGGGGGGGGGACCCTTAGCCTTTTTGAAATTTGCATCTAAATTACAGTTTCTGGTCAGAGACTTTCGTTTGTTTTTTTTAATGGGGGTTTAAATTGCCAGATGGTTCCTCGCCGTCAAGGAGATTCTAACCAGTCCCCCCACTATCATCTCCCCATCTGACTTCAAACACTGTCCAAAGAGCTGTAAATGAGCCAGATGGGCCTGGCTGACCAAGCAAACTAACACACACACACACACAAACACACACACACACGTAAAGACCGTTTACTCTATACTCTACAAATATATCTGGTATATTGCATGTGTTGTTTGTACGTTTCCCTATTAGATTAGCTGAGTTACCACTCGTTATTTGTATTAGTTAAAGCCATAAAACATTGATATTCAGGTGTATGTATGTATCTTTGGTTTAATCTATTCTAAATGTTTGTTTCTTGGAATCAATATTATCTGCTTTTTATTCCTCAAACAATGCTGTACAGTATGTGATTGTGAAATGCATAATACGATTCGTACTATATTTTGGGTTAAAACTACAAAAATTCCAGACCGGCCATAAAACATGCAAATGGGCCATAAAGGGAAACAAAGGAAACTTCTCCCGCTCAAAATTCATGCCTCTGATTGGCCATTCCACCCAAAAGGTGGGTGTGGATAGGAACCATAAAAAGGCATTAGCCAAAAATGATCTCCGCTCAGAAACCCTCTTCGTTTGAGACAACAATTTTCCAAGACTCTCAAGATTTTCCTCTTGAGTTTTTATTTTCCGGCAGTTTTTATCTCCAAGTAACTTTAGTCGCTGTGGACTTTTCCTTCTTCAGAAGAACCAGAAGTAAACTTATCAAAGACCTCCGTTGTCTACCTCATCAGGACTCTTGTTCAGCAATCGAAACCAATGCAAGTAACCGCTTACAATTATTTAGATGCGTGTTTAAGTTTCAGCCCCTTTTTAAGGTGATTTTTGATTCTCTGATGATTCTCAAAGGTTGTGGTTAATTGATGTGAAATACTGCCATTATTTTGTTCTTCTCTCTCTCTTTTTTTACTACTTTTTGTTTCCATTCGTAATGTGTTTTGCTTAGTTAGTTATATGTTAGATATAGTTTTATTTATTAAATCCCTTATATTCATAATTGATTGCCTCTGTTTGCTGCTCACAGTTCGAAGTCAATGAGTGTGTGAACCCTTGCTACATTTTGCTAATATTACTGCTAGCACTGCATAAATAAGGACAATTATTCTTCCTTGGCCAGGAAAATAATCTTTCCTTGAATTGATAAATTATTATATTACCTGCTCAGTGGACGGAAAATCAAGCAATTGATAAGATGGTTCGCTTACAGTTATATGCGAAGATATATCTAAATAGTTATCCGTTAAGGAATAATCATAACACAGTTATGATTAGTCGTAAATATTTCCCTTTTGAGCTTGATTTACTACACCATTGACTTCTGCTAAATAAAACAGTGAGTTTGGTATGATAGACTTCAGTCCTTTAGACATAAATGATGATGCTGACATTTGTATTCTAAGAAAGAAGGCATTATGTGAATCACTGACTTGTTAACAGCTTTCATGATCTAAACGCACACCTAGCGATATAAACGGCATACTTTTCCAAAGCCTCCTAGTGGGTGTCACCCTGCCACCGGCTACATGCAAACTTTAATGGGTGGCAGTAGAGAAAATCACTAATGAACTGTATGTACAGCAGTGCCTGAGATCTTAATGTCTCATTAACTACTTCCCACCCAGCAAAACCTTGTTGAAAAGACGTCGAAAAGACGACAATGCCAGACGTCTAAACAACATTAAAATTTGGTTGAAAAGTGTGTAGCATTTGGACCAATCAGACACACAACTTTTTGTTATATTTAACAAATAATATCTAACACCCCCTCACCTAACCAAAGGGCCAATTATGAGGGTCTATTGACCCTTCCCCTGAAATGCATCTAACACCTCAGAAAGGCAGAACAGGCCTCTGGTTCCATGGCAACCAATGCTGATATCACTGGTTTTATTGCCCAAAGGAATGTGGGCAGAGAAACTCACTCATTTTCCTCATAGAAAAGACACATAATGCCAGAGGCGGACAAAGTACACAACTCCATTACTTGAGTGAAAGTACAGATACTGCTGGTCAAATATTACTCCATTACAAGTAAAAGTTGTAAAGACAGATTTTTACTGACATATAAGTACAGAAGTACTTGCTTTTAGACGTACTTAAGTACCAAAAGTAAATTTCCTTTTTTATGTCAATGCACTGTTTTATTGTTGTTGTATGTAATACTTGAAATAACTCTGAAGCAACTTACAATACATTGCACCAGCTGAATACACTGACTAGCTTGTAGTATCTTTGGAATAAAATCACTTCATGTAGCCCCAAGAGTGATTACTGATAAACTGTCTGAAAAAAAGAAAGTCACGTTTTAGAGAAGAAAAAAATCACCCACTGAATTTCAAAGCTGCTAACGACTTTCTACATCGAGGATCTTGATAGAAATGTAGTGAAAAGTACAATATTTGTCTTTCAAATGTAGTGAAGTTAAAGTCATAAGTTTCCAGAAAAAATAATACTCAAGTAAAGTACAGATACTCAAAAAGTGTACTTAAGTACAATACTCAAGTAAATGTACTTAGTTACTGTCCGCCTCTGCATAATGCCCAGAGAAATGGACTGTTCTCTAATTAATTAATAGGAAAAACTTTATTTGAATGAACACGCATATCCTTCAGGTCATTGTGTATATTGTTACTGTTCTTGTATATTGTCTTTTGTATTGTATACTGTTTTGTGCATGCTTATGATAGATCACTAGTTGATGTCATCCTTTCACTATATGTAATCTTACCTTGTTTAGTATCTAGGAATTCGTCTTCTGATGATCTAAACGAGAGTGTATATTATATGTTGGTACATAGGCAATATATTAGTGTTCTAAGAATCTTTAGTAATTTTGATTCAAGTTCCATATGCAAATTACCATGCTCTCACACAAAGGGTCATAAAACTCCCCAGTATTTCCAACCTCCCGCTTGGAATTTCAGCCTTTCTCATTGGACAAGCTCATCCTGAGAGGCGTGAATCTTGTCAGGCCTTAAAGGCCTCACATCAGTGACCCGCCTCCAGTCTGCGGTTCTGTTAGATTCTGAGAAGATGAAAATGTGAGCTACAACACTCCTAAGGACACCCTAAGTTCGCGCCAGGCTTCGGCCTTGACTTTCCATTCACCGAGATCCTCTGACTCAAACTGGTTCTTTTTCATCAACCAACATCAGCAAAGATCAACTTGAGCCTTCAGATTGCATCAGGACTCTCTTTCAGACAGACAAGACATGCAAATATCAAACTTAGTCTTATTAATTGATACATTAAGTATCATTTGCACCTTTTTACAAAGGTGTGTTTGAACTAAGAAACTGATGTTTCCTTCAGGCTGTAGATCTGCTGAATATCAAATGGTACCATAGCTTCATGTTTTTATTTATCTTCTTTTTACTGCCTAAGCTTGAAACTTTTCCTATACCAACGTATGTGTGTGTGTGTGTATGTGTATGTTAGACTAGTTTAAGTGTTTATGTAGTTAATAAAGTCTTACTTGTATCACACTTGATGTTGTTCATTGTTTGCTCATAACTAGAGTCCCTAATCAAGCAGATTTATGCTACATGCTCTGAGTAGTATTGTACAGGAAGAAAGTTAATTTCCTTAACCAGGAAATTAAGGTTCTTAGAATTAACAGACAGTTGACACTGAGAGGTCAAATGAATGCTTACAGCGGATCTAAATATTTATAATTAATTATAACTAGTTATGATTAATTATTCATATTTCCCCTTTGAGCTGATTCGCTACAAGTGAAAAGACGTCTATAAAAAGATGTCCAAATTACATCTAAATGTGGTTATAAAGTTAAAGTTGAAAATACGTATTTGCAGGCCTAATTACAACCGTGAATTCATTGATTATATTTATATTTCATATTCATAATTACTGTCAAAATAAGACAATTCACAAGAGTACCAAAACATTTATTGACACATTAAATACATCTTTCATGTAAAAAAAACAAAAAAACACTGATCACATCTTAAGCCTACATTTGATCAAACATACCGTAAAAACAGTAATATTGTGAAAACAGTAATATTGTGAAATATAACTACAAAAATAATTGTTTTCTATGTGAATGCATTGCAAAATGTAATTTATTCCTGTGAATTGAATTTTCAGCATCATTACTCCAGTCTTCAGTGTCACACGATCCTTCAGAAATCATTCTAATATGCTAATTTGTTTTTGTGGAAACCATGACATTTTTCAGTATTCTTTGAATAGAACTTGCAAAACCGCAGTTTGCCTTTCATGGGAACTTCTAACTGCGTCCTCTAGGGGTCGCTATGGGGAACGCCTCCTTGTGACCCGTGTCTGAAGCATTCATTGAAAAAACACCAACAACACATTGGCCGGTGACAGCCATGATGTCACTACCGGTGCGACTATAGTATAAATAGGTGCCGGGAGAACACATCATCCTCTTCTTCGTCTTCATTGACTGTTTTGTTTGAAGCGTGCATTTCTGTGGTAAGAGCGATCTCTTTCATTTATTATGGAGAGCACTAGCAAAGCGTTTTAGAGGATGTGTGCATCCGTGTTGCCGTTGCTTAACATCTGATGACACACACGATCTAAGCGTTATTTGTTTGGGCGAAGAGCACACAAGCACACGGTGTCCCCGAGGGGGCAATCGGCATGCACTGCGAGCGTTTTTCCAAAAACAGATCTGTTCTCGTTTGTCTCTTTTTTCGAGTAAAGAGGGGCAACCATCTGCTTCCTGCGATTCAGGACCCACCACTGCCGAGGCATGGAGGAGAATGAGCTTGTGGGGATCGCAGGTGGATCTGGCCGTTGAGTTTGAAGGGGGGTTTCCCTTTCACGATCGTCAGCTGTGCACGAGAGTGAGCCACTGGAGGATAATACAGCGGCCAGTGCTCTGCTTCGGGGTTCGGCCCATCAAAAGCAGGAAATGTCTGAGGAGGGCAGAGAAGCTGAGGCTGAGCTTTCCCAATCCTCCTGCCCTGCATATGATGCTTTACTTGCCGTGAAGCGGGTGAAGAGAGTGACGTTGCGAAATATATTGATGAACGTTATTTTTCTGGCCATAATCCTCCAGCTCAGGCGAGCCTTCCTTTCTTCCTGTTTTTCCATATAAAGATTTAGAAGGAATGGAAGAGGCCATTTTTCCTCACACATCCATCGATTCCAACATACGAGTTATGCCAACATCGAGGCAATGCGTGAAAGCGGTTATGAGAAGATGCCCCTATAGAGAGACGCTGGCCAGCTATCTCTCTATGGGTGAGACGTCCTCTCTTAAGACTCCCTCCTTGACATCACGCTCGGATGCCAGGGCATACGCAGCAGCAGAAGGTCGGGCTGTCGCTTCATGCACAGATGGTCGATGCTCCAAGCATATTAGGCTGACCTGCTGAAAGACCTGGATGAAGGTGAGGGCCTTTCTCCTGATGAGGTGGCTGAGTGCGCCGCACCACAGATCTCACTCTCTGTGCTATTAAGCGTGGCAGCTATAGTAGGTATTGAGAGATATCTGTGGGTGAACCTGGCAGATATCGGGAAAAAAGCAAGGGGCTTTCTTCTCGATGCGCCGGTTTCGCCTTCCATATTTTTGGTACCTCCGTTGAGACGGTGGTCGAGAAGTTCAGGGAGGCAAAGGTGCGCTTAGCGGCCTTCACGAATGTCCAGGTCTGAGCCCGAACAACCCAGGGGTCCTGGCCCATCTCAGTTTGAGGATCAGAGACGGGCACAGAAGGCTAGTGTCGCGGCTCGCGCTCCTCCCCCGCCCGCGGGTAAGGGTAGGAAAAATCGCGGGTCAAAGGAAGGTAGGTAAAAGACATAAGGGATGTGATCCAGACAGGGCGTCAGCGCTTTTGTCCGGATCAAAGTGATACCTCTGTATCTACTCATTTCCTTCGGGGGTCTTACATCTGCCCCTTCCTAATTCCCCTGTAACCACCATCTCTCCACCTGACTGAGGTTAGGTGGGAATTTCCTGCATTACAGTCTCCTATGCTGGACCTATGATGTTTGGTTGGTTCTATGGCTTCATAGTGACCACCTTACTGATGGTCCGGACCAGAGGCTTCTTCAGACGGGGCTCCGACGCGGGAACCATGGTGGGTGAGTACGATCCATTTCCGATCTTAATATATATGTTTGTATTTAATGCGCTGGTGGTTGTTTGTATAATCCTTCTGCTAGTTTTCTTTGCAGTGTTTCCCGGGACCTGTGTGTTTCTGTCCTTTTCTAGGTAGGTCCTCTGTGAGCACCCCCTCTGCTGGGTTCAGAAACCGGGTGCTCGACTTGCAGTGTTTATTTCACTCGGCAATATTTGTCCAGACGGTACGGTAAGACGGGTTTCGGCTTCATACTTCCTGGATTATGCGGCCAGGTCACAGGCTTCTGCAGGAGCCTTCTTGATCATTAGGCCCCCGGCACGGCACTGAAAACATTTACTGGACGTCTGGGCTGGGCTTATGCTTTCAGGCTGCCCTGTCTGGTCTACCGTATCTAGGTTGCCCTGAGGGGCCTCCCAATCACCAGGATATCCCCTCTTGCTGAGGCATCGAGCGGGAAGTATAGGTGGCATTTGCGAGAGCCTTCTTGTGTAATGCTGTCTCAGGCAGTGCTCCCCTCACCTTAGAGGGTTGTATTTGAGCTTGCCTCTCCCGTTTGGCTCAGTACTTCCGGGTATCTGTGAGCAGATGCTTGGAAAACTCTTAAATCCATATTTTATTGTAAGGAAAACGTTTATGCTTTGCCCACTTTCTAAAATCCACATAAGTGGTAAGTGTGCACGTTATGCTTTGCCCACTTTCTAAAATCCACATAGGTGGTAAATGTGCATGTTATGCTTTGCCCACTTTCTAA
>JADLZN010000559.1:0-52360 GCA_018155175.1 Sinocyclocheilus anophthalmus | reverse complement strand
GTTCCCTTTTCTCTGAGTTGGTTAGACCCCGGTACCTTGGGCTCCACTCATCTAGTGTGTCTCTGTCGACACACTCTGAAAAGTATCGCTCCCCTCACCATTGAGGGTTATTGTGAGCATGGTGCTTTCTTTCGAGCGTTTAATTCTCTCTGAGGAGTTGGATTCCTCGCTCCATGGGCTGTTCTCATGGTAGTATTAGCAGTGCTCCCTTTTTATCGAAGGGTTACCTGGAATGAGCACACTACTCCTCTGAATTCGGAGTTCTCCTCTCAAATGAGAAGTTTGAGTTCTCTGTTTTTCCAAAGCACCTGGAAACAGCAGCATCAGGCGAACTAGGCCCTACCTCTGCCTCTCTGATGCAGAGTTTTTTGGCTAGCTTGCAGTACGCTTACCCTTCTGATTCTACAATCACGCTGTAGGTCGAGCCCCCTCTCATTGAGAGCTGGGTTTGTGCTCCCTCAGCTAGGTAAACTACTGCTAGCCGTTCCAGCATTGGAACATGCTGTAGGTAGAGCGTACTCTCTCGACTGCGAATGGATGTGGCTTCCTAAGATAAAGTAAATTAGTTGTAGCTGTTACAGCTTGGACAGGCTGAAGGTCGAGGCCTCCTCTAATTGAACACTAGGGGTGTTGTCCCAGCTAGTAACGGCTAGCTGTTCCACCATGGGAACATGCTGTCGGGCAAAGCGCCCTCCGATTGAGAGCTGGATGTTGGCTCCCTCAGCTACAGATTTACTGCTACCCACTCCAGCAATATAAGCCTTAGATCGAGTTGATGACTTCTCAAACATAGCGTTTTGGGATGCACCATTTCCATCTATGGGCTGCTCTTTCAGAGTGCCACGAGAACCCCTTAGAACGGTATTTTTAAATCCATGTTATGGTAAGTGTGCACGTGAAGTCTTTGTACACTTTTTAAAATCCACACTGTGGTAAGTTCGCACGCTAGTACTCTGCGTTCTTTTCTAGAATCCTGTATGGTAAGAGTTACGCGCAGCATCTTCGTGCTCTTTCTGAGTGGTTTAAAAACCCCGGTTCCGCCTTGGGCACCACTCATCCTATGTATCCTCTGGATACCTACTTTAACAGGGTGTTGCTACTAGGGGTCTGTTGAGACCGTTCTTTCAGCATATACAGAGCATGCGGTAGCCCCTGTGTGACAGGCCAAGACTTAGTATGATTCTAGGCTCCTGGTCGTATTCCCTTAAAGGAATCTATCCTGATTCCAAGCCTTGAGCTCTACCCCGGGCCCAGGAGTTCTGGACATAACAGGTAAGTTTTCTTGGGGGTAGTAGCAGCCTTTGGCCGTAGGCGAAAAATGCACTGGACAGCCGTTCTAAGTCCCAGGGGGAAACTCCATGGCAATAGGGTAGATCGAAATGGTAATAGTGCTGCCATGGTTTCTGGCAGCACTCCCTCAGATGGTGTGCCGTGGGTATACGTACCATAGCGACCCTAGAGGGCAGTTAGTTTGAAGTTCCAATTGAAAGGGTTTGAAGTATAGGTTACTTGTGTAACCCATGTTCTCTGAGTAGGGAACGAGACACTGCGTACTCTAGGTTTCTTGCCATGCTGCGGACGCAAGCTTCAGACGAAGAAGTGGATGATGTGTGCTCCCCTATTTATACTATAGTCGCACCGATAGTGACGTCATGGCTGTCGCCGGCCAACGTATTGTTTTCAATGTATGCTTCAGACCAGGTCCGGCGAGGCCGTCCCATAGCGACCCTAGAGGGACGCCAGTGTCCGTCCATACTCAGGGAAACATGGTACATAACACGGAACCTGAGGAGTTCGATCCTGCTGAGAATAATGGCCCTTTACGGACGTTGATCTTGCTACATGCTCTAATGCATTAATACTGTATGAAAGTATTTTCTGTGGCCACGAAAATACCTTTTCCTAGAGTTGATATGAACTTACAATAAATGTTCGCTGGACGAACAGATTAGTTGATGGCAATTTAGTTCTGCTACAGTTACTACTTGCAGCTCATATAAATAATTGTAATTAATTATAATTAATTGTAATTATTTAAATACATTTACAATTACATTGTTTAGTCTGCTAATAAACAAGACAACTAGCTAGTGTCACATACTCCAGAGAACACGATGAGGATGATGAAATTAAAACAAGGTTTATTAAAATAACTCAAAAGATAGCAAATCAATCAATCTATAGCCAAAACAATACCAGACAAATGAAAGGTGAGAACATTGCAACTTAAATACATGGCAAATGAGGGTAATAATGGAAAACATTTTTGCTAATTAAATAAATATCCATGACAACTAAAGAATGGTGGGAAAACTGAACAAAGGAAGACAAAAAAATTGTAAAAACAAACTAAAAGTTCATGATGACTGAAAACAACTAAACAGAACCGTGACAGATAGTTATTCAATTCAGTTCAAGTTTATTTGTATAGAGCTTTTCACGATACAAATCATTGCAAAGCAGCTTTACAGATAATTAAGTTTCTACAATATATTTAGTAGTAGTTTGTCAGTGGTGACTATGTCAAATTGATGTACATATGGCAGAAATGTATGGTATAATTCAGTTAATGATGTAATCAAAGAGACGATGAACATTATTAACAGCAATGACTATATGTTGCAATCAAACTTGTAGCAAAATTTGGTAGTTTATGTTTTTTCAGGGTTTGCATCATCTGAGGTCCTCTGAGGGGTTTGCATCATCTCTTCTCATGTGTTCGGTCATCTCAGTTCTTTGTAAGGGCTGGATCCAGACTGAAGCTTGTGTAATTCCTAGTTACCACGGAATGTCAATCCTGTGGCAGAAACAGAGAAACAAATAGAGTACAAATAGTAGCTGCTGTTCCAACAAAGAAAAAAATGATTTGTTCATCCCAAGCTAAGGAATAATAATGTGCGTTTGATCAGATATAACTGCAGTACAAGATTATGAGATGCATTATTTGAATGCTTGGCCAAAGAGATGTGTCTTTAATCTAGATTTAAACAGAGAGA
This sequence comes from Sinocyclocheilus anophthalmus, assembly GCA_018155175.1. Taxonomy (NCBI): domain Eukaryota; kingdom Metazoa; phylum Chordata; class Actinopteri; order Cypriniformes; family Cyprinidae; genus Sinocyclocheilus; species Sinocyclocheilus anophthalmus. Next base: position 49,364 of record JADLZN010000559.1, on the reverse strand, counting down.
GTGTGTATGAACCCCCGGACGTTATCAGGAAAGTGATATTCCAGGTTTGGAGAGCCAAATTCAAAAAGCCTATACCTCCGTTAGTGGACTGGGCTACCTTAGATACTACCAAAGACCGAGTTTGGGACTTAGGGGGAGTTATGGATTGTAGCGTGGTTAGAAGGAAGTTAGGTATGCAGGAGCTAAACTATTAAGGGCCTTGTAGGTAAGTAATACTATTTTGTAACTGATACGGAAGTTAATAGGTAGCCAGTGCAGTGACTGTAAAATTGGGGTATCATATTTTCTTGACCTGGTAAGGACTCGAGACTTTGCATTTTGGACTACCTGTAGATGTTATGAAACGTGCAGGAGTGCATCTGCCTAACAGTGCATACAATAGTTCCAGTCTAGAGGTTATGAAGAATGACCTAGCATTTCTGGTCAGAAACAGTTAACAGGTTTTGTAGCTTGGAGATGTTTCTAAGATAGAAGAATGCTGTTTTTGTAACATGGGAAATATGATTTTCAAAAGACAAGCTGCTATCTATTATAACACCCAGATTTTTGACTGTAGAGGAAGTAACAGTACATCCGTCTATTTGCAAATTGTAATCCAAGAGATTCTGTGTACTGCTTTTGGTCCATTAAGTAATATCTCTGTCTTATCCGAATTCAATAAGAGAAAATCATTGGTCATCCAATCTTTTACATTTTTAACACACTCTGTTAGCTTAGATAATTTAGAAGTTTCACCTGGTCTTGTTGAGATATATAGTTGAGTCTCATCGGCATAACAGTGGAAACTAATACCGTATTTTCTAATAATATTACCAAGGGGTAAAGTATATTGAAAATAGCAGAGGACCTAGGACAGATCCTTGTGGCACTCCATACTTTACTGGTGATAACTGAGATGACTCCCCGTTTAAGTAAACAAAGGGTAACACTTTACTTGAAGGGGTGTGCATAAGACTGACATGACACCTTCATAATCATGACACGACGCACGTCATGAATATGAAGGAGGTTTTATGCATGTTTATGACAACTGTCATTAATTCTCATTCGCTCAGATATGTCATTTTTAAAGCAAAGATGACATTGTTTGAGATGCCTTTGTTATGACAGCTGGACATAAACCAATACATCATAACCTGTCAGTACCTGTCGTGACAACTTGACATTACCAAGACAACATAACCCGTCATAAATTTGTCATAAACATGACATAGCAGATTAATGATCAAACTTAAGAAATGACTTAACTTTATGGGTTAACATTACATTAAACAGTCATGTGGTTGGTTTTGATTTTGGCTGTCATGAGGCCATTATACTTGTGTCATGAATATTTTTCTGACCACTTTTATTCAGTGGTACAAATTGAATTTGTCATTAAAATGCCATTAAGTGTTAATACTCTGTCAAATTATTTTATGACAATGTCATGAATACTTTTCTTGACCTCAACTACAGTGGTACAAGTTGAATTTGTCATTAAGATGTCATTAAGTGTTAATACTCTGTCAAATTATTTTATAACAGTGTCATGAATACTTTTCTTGACCTCAACTACAGTGGTACAAGTTGAATTTGTCATTAAAATGTCATTAAGTGTCATTAAGTGTTAATACTCTGTCGAATTATTTTATAACAGCGTCATGAATCATCGTCAAATCATATTAAATACAGAGTATTAACAAATCATATTAAATACCTTAACAAAATGCAACAGACACGTCAAAAGATTATACTTAACTTTATGTATGTGAACAATACATAAAAGAATAGAACTTGTTCTTCCTCACACAGAGGGTTCTGAAATGTTCTGACATATAATGAAAAAGAAAAAAACTAACAAAAAATAATTACCAGTGCTTCCTCAAACAGAGGTTTACAAAATAATCTCAACACATATATTTAGTGTTTTGAAGGGAAAACAACAGGATAACTTGTTCATGAAAAAAAAATTAAGTGTACTTATGCATTATTGGGAGGAGTTGTCCACTTTTTTCTTTGCTGTGATGGTTTCAGCCATCTCTTTTGTTATAGCCCTCCTGCAGCGCTCTGCAAACTCAGAGACCTTCTCATTTATGTCGTCTGTGGGGAGCAGCTCCTTAAATGTGTCTGGATATGTGATTGCTAGCTCAGCAATTATAGATGTTCTTGCAATTGTGTTGCGGTCAACATTAATTTTGGCGAAGGCTTTTTTCATGGATCCAAACTTGGTGAATCTCTTGAGGGCATGCTTGTAGTGGCGGATGATTCCATCCATTGTGGTCACTGAACAAAAAAATAACCAACACAAACAAATAAATAAACTAGGGCTTTCAAAACAATTAATTATGATTATTCACACTTGTCTTAATTAATACAAATACTACAGAGACAATTTTTCTCTCGATTTGACTATGAAGTCATATAGTGTTATCCTTGCAGTATTAGATGTAGGTTTAATCTCAGCTAATGTTCTTTAAGATGCCAGACATCCCACCCTGTGATTTCTGGGCATCCGGGACATGCTATCGAAATGTGGGAGACTCCCGGAGCTTCTGGGAGAAGTGGTATGTCTGAGATGCTTCTGTAAAATGGTGAGTAACTCATGTCTTCTGTGAGGTGTTTGAGGTGGCGGAGCATGAGTTTTAGGAATTCCTGTCAATTGTCTGTCATTGTTACAAATACAGTATGTAATCGCAAATGTGATTAATTGTGTCAGCTTCTTTTCAGGCAACAGCAGATATAGAAGAATTATACTTACCCTGCTGGTTCACTGTGCATTCTCCTTTCAATTTACATAATAAAGGCTTTAATTTTTTGACATTAAAGACTTTTAGTTTTTCCTCAATTGCCAGACTATTTTTTCAAACAGAAAAAATTGTTTTTGTTTGTGTTTTTTTAACAACAGGAAGAAGCACCAAGAACCAGCACAGTAAGCTGTGTCCTTTCATATCTGACAGCCTATATCTAACACAACTGGCCTGGGTGAAGGATGCACACAGAATCAGCATGGAAATTAGTGTCTGTTCTTGTCTGCTTTAAAGGCTAGATATATGTTTATTTATTAAACATGCAATATAAATTAAAAAAGTGTTTTCATTTACCCATCCTCATTTCATTCAAAATCTGTATGAATTTCTTTTTTCTGTGAAACACAAAAGAAGACATTTTGAGAAATGTCTGTGGTGTTGTTTTTTTTAGTCCACCCCCACAATTGGAAGTTAATGACAAACCAAAATCTTTGAGGTACCAACATTTTTAAATATCTTATATCTAAGAAAAAAGAAAGTCACAAGGTTTAGAACAACATTGAAAGAGAAAATATGACAGGAATGATACATTGTGGGGTAAATAGCCCTTTTAACTAGTTTCCTGTTAGCGCTCTTTTAATGCAATATGAAAAATGAAAGACAGTTAAGTAATGGCCAACTTTAATTTAAGAAACCATCTCATTATGAAGATAATCAATGCCTGTGCTTACTTCTTGAATGGCTGTGTGAGTCAGTGTATTTTTTTTACTCTTCTTTTTCTGCTCCTCTTCTGAGGATGATGAGGAGCTGGAGTCTGGGGATGGAGACGTTGAAGGTGAAGATGAAGGAGGAATGTGAGCAGTCTTTCTGAAGCCTGTGAGAAAAGGGGAATGGGGCAGGTGGACAAGCAGAAAGATGTATAAATAAACAAAGTCCCGAAACCTAAAAAGCTAACTTTCTCAATGTAGGCCCAATTCTGGGTACTATCTGAAAGCAGAGAACTGTCTCACAGAAGAACACAGATAACAGGCTTTGTTTTATTACAGATAACTTCTATAATGCTCTCATTGTAGTTGATAATTAAAGTTCTGTAAAGTGAAACCGTTCTGTAAAGTCTTGTTTTTGAAACCAGAGCACAGAGCTATTGGAAGTGCTTGCCATTGGATATAATCAAATCAAATCAATTTTATTTGTATAGCACTTTTCACAATACAAATCGTTTCAAAGCTGCTTTACACAAGTCACAAAGCATCTATGAAAATGTCTATAATATATTATTAATGCTTTACATTTACATTGCAATATATGTTAATATGTGACAGACGGTTTTGACCCTTCTGTACTAATGTGATTAATAATTTATTTACTGCATTTAATAACCATGACTACATGAAGTTACTGACATTGAGGAGAAACAGCGAGAACTTGGATGTGTAAGGAAACACAGAACAGGATGTAGTCGATGTTGAGAGAGTTATTAATACAGTAAATGAGAAAGAGACTTAGACTCTTAACTTTTCATTAGAGAGACAAATATTATTTCACATAGCATTATCATCGTATGTGTATCATTACTGTGATTCAAATTTCCTTTTATCGCGGTTTAAGACCATAGCTATATCACCCCTCTCAAATTAATCTAATCAGAGAGCTACTAAAGAGTAATTTCATAATATATTTATGAGATTGGCAACTTAAATATGAAAGAAGAAGTGGTCTTAACTCCATCTCTGCACCATTAAATCGGTAATGACCAGTGGCTCCACAATGACAGCTTTTTGCTGCACGCCCTTCAGTGAGTTTGCACTTAAAATTAAACTTAGCTACACTTTTGCTCTGTGTGCTGTGATGAGATAGGAAGGAAAAGTTCATAGTGGCTCTATCACAGTTTCTCTGTCCTCCATGACTTTCACAAACATATGAAACTGCATGAATAACAGTAATTGTGTTGTCAATGTACCTGACTTTCCGGTAGATGCAGGTGCCCTCGGGGCTCCCTTTATTTGTGAAAGCAGGAATTCCTTGTCGTTTTTTAGCTCACTGTTGGCCTCTTCCAGGTATTTAATGTGGTCCTCAAGGTGTTCAATCTTCTGTCGATCCATCTTGGTCTGTTCTTTTAGTTTGGCCAACTCCAGCATTCCAGTTGGTGACACTGCACCTTTTTTAAATAAACAGATGTTTTTATATATTCTCCCATCCCAAGAATGTCAATCGTTAAGTTGTAAATAAAATTTAATTTCTTAAACAGAAAGATCCTTTCACTTAATAAGACCTTAGTGTATCAGCTAAAGTTGCGAGGATTATTTTGGTTTTGTGTGTATCTTACGGTGGCCGAGAGGTGCTAAACAAATCACAATTCTGAAAACAAAATAACAAATTACAAACGCAAATGCAAGTCTAAAAAACAAAATAACAATTCAGAAAACATTATAACAAGTCAGAAAACACAATGACAAATTCGAAAACAAAATAAGTCAGAAAACACAACGACAAATCCGAAAACAAATTAACAAGTCAGAAAACACAACCAGACAAACCGGAAGAGGTAGGTATAGAATGAGACAGCGCCATTGGTTTGGGATTACTCACCGCTGACTGTAAGAGACATCTGTCAATCAACGTATACAGGAAGAACCAGCCGAAGAACAGCAGAGTCGTGGTAGAAAGTTCGGAGATGGTATTAAAGTAGCTCAGTTTAAATGCATTGTATGAATTGCCCTTACTATGGAATAAAAAAATACGGGATGTATATTTAGATTTAGTTAAAATTGGTTGTAACACATCAGCTCCAGTGGTGCAGATGGATAAGTGCTTGACCTTGGCTTTTTGACACGATCGACCCGGGTTCGAGCCCACACAAGTCCCAAATTTTTTTTTTCTCCCTTTTCAAATCTCGTATTAGCAGTGGATTCTATTTACACTAAGTGCAAATACCGATTTACACTATGTTAAAATAGCAGGATTTCTACTATCAAGTATACTACTTGTTGCAAATAGTGGCAATTATCTGCACTTCAGTATTGTAGTACATATAAAACAGTATACAATAATAATGTATTGAGTGTAAATTATTATTTTAATTTTAATTATTAAATGGATGTCACCTTATTGGGACAATAAAGCACTCCCTACACCTACCCTAACCCTACCAATACTTTATTTTCAACTTTTTGATTATTTCCTTAATTTATTGAAAATAAATGCCTTTACGATGTGATACGGGATTTGAAAAGTCGGCAAAGGTGGGATCGAACCCTGATCGATCGTGTCAAAAAGCCAAGGGCACCCGCTTAACCATCTGCACCACTGGAGCTGATGTGTCACCACTACTTTTAACTAGACAATAGTTAGACAATTACTAGACACCCCGTATTTTCTTATTCCAGAGAAAGGGCAATTCATACAAAACATTTAAACTGAGCTACTTTAATACCATCTCCGAACTTTCTACCACGACTCTGCTGTTCTTCGGCTGGTTCTTCCTGTATAGGTTGATTGACAGATGTCTCGTCCAGTCAGAAATCCCAAACCAATGGCGCTGTCTCAAACTATACCTACCTCTTCCGGTTTGTCTGAATTGTCGGTTTGTTTTCTGATTTGTTAATTTGTTTTCGGATTTGTCATTGTGTTTTCTGACTTGTTATTATGTTTTCTGAATTGTCATTGTGTTTTCTGAATTGTTATAATGTTTTCTGAATTGTTGTTGTTTTCTGAATTGTTATTTTGTTTTTTAGACTTGCATTTGCGTTTGTAATTTGTTATTTTGTTTTCAGAATTGTGATTTGTTTAGCACTTCTCGGCCACCGTAGTATCTCCTTTTTGAACCATCTTTCCTTATTGACTTCCACTGCTTGACTTTTCAACGAAAACAAAATATCTCCAATTGTGTTCTGCTGCAGAAAGCAAGTCACCAACACCTTGGATGGCTTGGGGTGAGCCACTTAGCAGAAAATGTTCAGTTTTAGGTGGGCTATTCCATTAAAAGCATATGTCCTGGTGTGCTTAAAACATAGTGTATCAATGTAAATGCATGTTGCAAAATAAAAGCCAAGCACTTGCAAAAGAAACTGAGACAGAAATATATTATATATATAAAATAAAATAATATATTAATCCATGATGTAATAATAATAACAAAAACATCAATAATATGTATTATTATTATTATTAGACGTTTTGGCAAAGAAACAAATAATTAATTTTTACTTTGGTATGGCGAACTGTGTAAATGATCGTGCTTTTCGTTGGCCCAATTGTATTAATGGCTCTTGTACTGATTATTGCAATTTTAATATTGGGACAACACTACTTTATTATGCTACAATATACAAAAACATACAATATCTACAAAATAATAAAAATAGGAAATATGATGTGCCGCAATAAGCCATATACAGATTGAACACATGTTGGCAATCTACCGACAAAGTGGCTAGAACACATTTACTAAGCTAGTGTCAGGTTTTAATTTCAAGCACTGGTTGTTAAAGTATTAACACAAAAATTACTTACATAATTTCCTCAGTTAATATTTGACTGTCTTCTTTCTCTTTGGCCCAACAGGGACCTCATCCACATCTTATTGTAGGCCCTCATTCGCAATCGCATCATCCACAACTTGTACATCTTCTTTACCTTCCTTGTCCTCCATCCCCCCCACCATGTGCTCTTTTGCTGAAACGAGTTTCCATCTAAATAAAGTTGCGCAAAGCAAAGAACACAAACACCATGTCATATCAGCTAACGTTACATTTGTAAACTAAAAGTTCTGTACAACTTTGACTAGCTGTAGTTGTGTTAAAGCTAACTAACATTACATTTCTTAACCCTAGCTTTACCTATAACGGTATAGATTGATTATGTCAATGTTCCTGAATAAAATACAAATGTTACGTTTAAACCTCAAATAGCGAACTTCATCTTTTTTTTGATGCTCCTCTATGTTGTCTGTGTGGTCTGTTTTACGACAATTATAAACGCGGGACAGTTAGGTACGCACGTCACGCGCATAACTGCCAAATGTAAAGTGGCACGACATTTGAATGTGGTACAGGACAGAGACTGGTTGGGTTGTTGGCTTAGAAAGCAGTTACAGATGACCCGGTTATTGCAAGAACTCTTAAAAAATATTCGAAATTATGATAACAAGAAAAAAAGAAGAATAGTTAGATGGATGCAGAAACGGGGTATTTTGAAAAGAAGGATGCAATGTCCAAAATGCAACCGAAGCATGCGCCTGGAAAAATGCGATCGCACCGATGGGTTACGATGGTAAGCCAATCTGTCTGTAAATACATAAACAATTTAATGGATCATACATGGGCCTATATACATATATACATATATGTACCATCAATATCCACCAATTCTCACACCCCTTTGGTGAAATGGCTTGAGTTTATGTACAGGTACAGTATTTGTTTATTTGACATGTAAAGTGCACAAAAATAATAAATACTGTAAAATGTGTCACAATTAAACAACAACAACAGTTTCATCTGTAATCCTGTAGAGAAGATTAAAATCACACACACACACAACACCACACACACACACACACACACAACAAACACACACACACAACACACACACCACACACACACAACACAATGCAGAATAGAAGATCATTACTCTAAAACTACAGAGAAGCACTCACCAATGTTGTCAAATAGGATGCTATTATAAACCAGGTAAAACATAAGTCTATTATATACTTAAAAATTAACACATTTTAAAATGTAAATAATTAGCAGTTTGACAGTTTAATAGAAAATACATTAAAGATTTATGAATCTACTGTGTTTTACTCAACATCAACTCGTTGCATATGCCATGACACAGACTCCAATATTCAGAATTCACCAGGAAACATCCTGTTGTTGATTTGCCATAGGCAGCAGGTTGGTAGAAACGTTTTTTACGTCAGGTCAATATTTATCCAACAGCTTCCCCCAAAATTAGAAGAGAGTGGAGATGAGTTTTGTTTGCTTTTACCCAGTTCAGTGAAAGGAAATAGAAGGCCCAGGCCTTCCATGAGACAACGAGATACGACACGAGCTACGAGATTTCCAGGTGGGGCGAGCTGATCTATTGTCAGTAGGCGGATTGACTGGAAATTAGTTTCCTTCCATACAAGTTTGCACAAGGTTTGCAGTTGAAGCAACTTGCCATGATCACTGAGGGTATAGCAGGAAGCTCAAAGACACTGACAAGAATGACAAAAGTACTCAGAAAGGTTGTTGCATTAATTATTAGTTGTCTGTAATCAATAAGTAAAAAATTTGATTTCAAAGTTTTATAAGTCAAAACCCACTGTAGACAACTGGATTCAGCATTGCTACATACTTATTTGGTGCACTCAACTTTATAAAATTCCATACCATTGTTACAAGTCAACTTGTGATGTGTTATTTCTATATTTGAAGGTGTGCATTGCTGCCCTCAAGAGACTGAGGAACAGAGGAATGAGAATTGGTGGTCGACATCGATTTGTTGTTATCGACGAGAGCAAGTTTGCCCACAAACGAAAGGTTGGCTGTTTATTTGTATGCAAGTCTACTATAACTTTACTTCAAATGTATCAGTTTTGTCATGTTAGTGCAGTGCCAGTCTGAGATTATGGAAAGAGAGATGATGGAGAAAATACAAAAGAGAAAAACTTGAAAATGAAGTGTTACGATCAGACAAGTAATAAGACCAGCGTTAATATTGGAAAAGCTTTCCAGCGCTGGAGAGACGTTAGAAAGAGGGAAGGCCTTAAAACAGGTGCCAAGTCTGATATTTATATGGTAATATGGCTGCTGTGTATGTCCTTATAAGACAAAACTCATTAGTCTTCTGTGTTGAGATTGCAATGCAAAAATGTGTATTGTAAAGAAGATGGTATTGTACACTAAATGAGCCACAACAACATCACAATCAGTATGATCTTAATTTCACAAGCATGCCATACTACTATAAATGAGGCACATTGAATGGTTAGAGATAGCAAAGTGTTAATATTGGGAGAAATTTAATGGCAGTGTTTAAACATGGGATGAATGGTAAAAGGAAAAAAAAATGTTTGTTCAATTTGAAAACATACAATATATTAAGACATAAATATACCCTTCATTTATAATCAGACAATAAGTCTGTGAACAAAATATATTACAATCAAGGTAGGATGGCATTCCGCTAATCTATGTTCTATTAAAAAGCAATACAATGTAAAATATTTTTTTATGTTGTAATATATGACAGCTTTTGTACAGGAAAATATGAAAGTGAAACAATAGTTTGTTGTAAGGAAATTAAATTATGAAAATGGAAAAATTTAAGAGATAAAAATGCATTTTGCACCTGTTGGGCAATTATTTGTTATCAAGCCAGATAAGAAGGATCTGTCTATTAACTGTCCAAAAGGACTGGATTCCAGTGATTGAAAAAAATACAGCGCAACCCTTATTAAATAATTGATCTTGGTTTCTTTTTTTTTAGTACCATCGTGGCCGATGTGGCAACACTTGGCGTCGTGAACGCCAGTGGGTTTTCGGGATGCTAGAGGTTGATGGTATTTCCAGAAGACCCATTCTGAGACTCGTCAAGGATCGCTCAAGGCAAACACTTATAAGCCAAATTCAACGACATATCAGACCCAGAACATCAATCCTTACAGATGAATGGCGTGCCTAGAAGAGACAGCTTTCCCAGTATGGATATCGACAGTATTCTGTCTGCCATAAAAGGCACTTTGTTGATCCAGGGACTGGTGCTCATACTCAGCATATTGAGCATGCATGGCAGAATTACAAGTTGGAAATATGGTGTCATAGAGGAAATCGTACTCCTGAGTCATTGAAAACTCACCTCAAAATGATAAGAGTGGCACCACTGGTTAGGTAGACGCCATTATGATGGTGTCTTAGGTAGACTTATCCATGACGTAAAAAAGCATGTCAAGAAAATATAAATGTGCTGAATGCTGTAATTAACTGTTTTTGCAGTGATATGGACAAAACTGTCACGTATCCGGTCCATGAACTTGCATCTGCTAGCCATCAGAGGTCACCCTTCCCATTTCATTGACTCTTGCACTACACCCTGTTGCATATCACCCCGGACTACATATCCCATCATCCACTGCACTAACGACACACACACACTGTTGATTGCACAGCACTGATTGCACACAGCTGTTATCACTCACACATCCCCTATTTAACTCTCACTCTGATGCCATTGCACTGCCGAGTATTGTTTAGCATTTATCAGTTTGATAGCGACACTATAGAGCCCTCGTTAGCTGCCTAGTCTTGCCTTGCCTTGTCTGTGGGCAAACGGTTCTTGATCTTCGCCTGGTTTCCTGGATTCACCCCTTTTGTCTTGCCTCTTTTGATTCTGTCTGCCGATCGTCGACCCACGCTAGCCCTAGGACTATTCTTGTGTTTTGCCCGCCATATACCTGTCTGCCTTTATCTGACCTATGCCTGTTTCATGACCACGTCTCTGTCTTCTTCTAAATAAAAGCTGGCATATGGATCCGCACGTTCTCGTCAGACCCGTTACAGATATATCCGCCTGGGTCCCAGCAACGAACGGATTCCAGCAAGCTTTTCATGTGGGACATTCGGCGGTATGAACTGCAAGGTCTGTTATAACCTCGAGCAGGCTTGCGACGCGCTCGAGGATTAAGTACAAAGCGTATTAGATTCTTGAATATTTTCGATCGAGCCTGACTGTGTGGCAATAGCCTTTTGATTGTCCTGGTCGGGATTATCAATGATACAGTTTACGGAACACAATTTAATCCGTGAGGGGCCCCGTTGAATTCTGTAGAGGATTTATGGATTATGCTATGTGTTCTGTTGTTTCAGCGTTCACTGTGGGTATCGCAGAGGAACGCAACCCCGCACTCACTCGTGTAATGGCGGCCGCGCTAGAGCACGCTCACAAAATGGCGGACACAACAGAGCCCCGTTATGTGAAAGTTGATCTTCATGAACCAAGTCAAACCACAGTTGATCATCGTGAGTCAAGTCAACTCACAGTTGATATCAGAGGCAAATCCGTAGTACACTAGTTATTACTGAGTCTGGTCAAGTCACAGTGATCTTCCGGAAGTTCATAAGTCACAGCGGATCTTCATGAGTCAAGTCAAGTCACAGCTGATCGTCACGAGTCCAGTCAGTTTCCAGTTCATTATCATGAGTCAAGTTCAGTCACAGCTGATCTTCCTGAGTCGAGTCTAGTCACAGCTGATCTTCCTGAGTCGAGTCTAGTAACAGTTGATCATCACGAATCAAATCAAGTCACAGTTTATTATCACAAGTCTAGTCAAGTCACAGCTGATATTCATGAAGAGGTCTAGTCAACCCAGCTGATCTCCTGGTCAAGTTTAGTCACAGGATCTTCACTGAGTGGTCAGTCTATCAGTAGGAGGAGTTGCTCCACTTTCTTACCACGCACACGTGTGTGAGGTCAACTCGATTAAGAAGTACAGTTATTCTAGAGTACCAACGCAAGAAGAGGTAGCATACAACTGCGTTTTCATGAGTCCAGAAGTCTCAGGGAGGGGGCCTGCATGAATGGCAGGAGACGCGCGGACTGGCGGCGCACGCCGAGTGAGCAGCCCTTCGTGAACTGACTCCTTGGGCGAGTCCACCCAAGAGACAAGGCGATAGCGTCCGAGATATAAGAGGCTTATTGAAAGCGGACTTCGCCCGGCAGCCCCTCCCGGACGGCGCTCTACAAAGCGAGCGAGCGGAGGAGGAAAGCGAGGCAAACCCGACCGCCCCAGTTGTTCTGTCCAGCGCCACGTATGTCACAGCGACCCTTCTAGAGGTCGCGACCATGTCGCGAGCTATTCATCCGAGGCACGTCACGTCTCCAGCTGTATTCACCCCGATTAAGGTCAGCGATCAAGCTGTCATCCAGAGGCCCCGCCAAGATTGTAACGTCATGTCTGCTTGCGCACCCAGAATAGTACGGAGGGCGGGGTCGTCAGTATGTCACGAGAATTGTGTGTGCCAGGTCGTGAGGGACTGCACCTGCTGGTGTATTGCACCACGACGCAGTGGTATCACAAACACCCACGTCACTGTTTGAGCCCACCGTTCCCTGAACTCATTGCACCCGTCGCGAGCGACTTCCCATAGGGGGGTGCATTTAGGTGGTAATCTGGGGGGCCGCGATGATCCATCGCCGAGTGTAGAGGCAGCACAAGGCCTTGGGTGCACGGCTACAACAATCTACAGAGTGGTGGCGGCTCAATGCTGCAGAATACGTCCCACTGAGATAGCAGGTGTTCATGCTGTGATCCCAGAAGGGAGACGATGGGTGTCCCACTGGATAGTCTCTGCAGAACGGGGCGGAGCTAGGCGGCAGAACACTCACGAGAGGCGAAACTTGCTCAGTTCCTTGAGTGCTGGTGTGCCAGCAACGCACTTGCTGCGGTTCCGGACAAGGCGGCCATTACGAGATCTCTGCTCATCCTGTTACGGCTGACCAGTTCCTGTCACGGCCTATGGAGGCTGTCCGAGGGAATCACTAATCATGTCAGGACGGTCGTGATGAGAGACGAGAGACACGGTTTGGGAATCTTGGCTGCTTGGCTTCAGCACCGGGAAGTAGGTACGTTTGCGAAAGTTGGTGTGTCCGGTTCCTCTGACCAGAGGCAAGGCGGCTGCCTATGAAAGCGCAGCCCTTGCTATCAACCCCAATGTTCTGTACTGGTTGTCTTCTCTGCTCTCTCGTTTTTTACAGTCTCGCATGGTCTCCTGTTCGGTTGTGGTCAACGGGGGGGGGGTTTCCATGTTCCCCTGCTACGCCGTGGTGGTCTGCTGTCTGGCCCTGGTGGTCTTCTGCTCCACCGTGGAGGTCTGGATGTCGGGCGTGGTGGTCTTCTGCTCCGCGTGGATGGCTTATGAGGAGCTGTATGGCCGTGGTGGTCTTCTACTCCGCGTGGTTGGTATACTGTTATGGATTGGTGTCCTCTGCGCCGCGTGGGTGGTCTTTGCTCTTGCCGGGTGGTATGCTGTCTGGCCGTGGGGGTTCTTCCTGCGCGACCCGTGGTGGTCTACTGTCTGGACTGGTGCGTCTTCTGCTCCGACGGGAGAGGAAAAGTAGGTGGTTGCGTCTGGTCTGGTGGTCCTCTGCCCCACCGGGGTGGTCTACTGTCTGGTTCTGGTGGTTTTCTGCTCTGCCGTGGTGGTCTTCTGCCCCGCCGTGGTGGTCTGCTGTCTGGCTCTGGTGGTTCCCTGCTCCACCTGTACTGCCGGCTCCATCCTGGCTCTCTGCTCCGCTGGTTCTGCCTCAGTTCCAGGTCTCTCCACTTCCATGTGGACCTGACCCTCCATCCCTCCCTCTGTCCGCCTCCACTCACGCCACTCCGGAATCGTAAAAGTGTTGGAGGCGCTAGGGAAGAGCCCCTCTGTGGGGCAGGGGGGGGGCGACTCTGTCAGATCCTGGTCCATGAACATTCCATTGCCATGCCCACAAGACGGTCCCTTCCAAGAGGAGCAATTGACCGTGCACGTACAACACTGTTGCATATCACGCCGGACTAGTGGAGGAGGGTATCCATGTCATCCAGCTGAACACGAACGACACTCACACTGTTGAGGCACAGCAAGGTATTTGGAGCATCAGCTGTTATCACTCATCACTCAAATTCCGCCGTATTTAACGTTCAATCTATACGTTGAACATGCGCGAAGAAGGGAGGAGTCGATATAGGTCTGTGCATTTTATGACCAGGTTTGATAGCGACCCACAGCGCCCTCGTTAGTGCCTAGTCTTGCCTTGCCGGTGTCCTCACGGTTTTTTTGATTGCGTATTTTCCTGGATTTATCCCTTTGTTTGTCCCTTTTGATATTGTCTGCTGATCGTCGACCCCGCTAGGACCCCTGTAGGGAATTCTTGTGTTTTGCCCTTGCATCTAACTGTCTGCCTTTATCTGACCAATGCCTGTTTCATGACCACGTCTCTGTCTTCTAAATAAAAGCTTGCATATGGATCCGCACGTCTCGCGTCTCGTCAGCCCCGTAACAAAAACGTGAATGGCTGTAATGCCACCCATTGTATGTTTTCATCTAATTTTGGGGAATTGCTTATTTCACATGCCAATAACATCCAATTTGATCATTATGCTGTGTGATATTGGATTGATTTTATTTCTCTAACACATGTTCATCTTTTTTACGACATTTGAAATTGTCTATTATCAGACCTTCTGTTGGAGGAAACTTTGAAAACATTATGAAATTAAAAATATTCATGACGTTGTTATTAAATAATGTGACAGAGTATTAAAACTTAATTACACTTAATGACAAATTCAATTTGTACCACTGTAGTTGAGGTCAAGAAAAGTATTCATGACACTGTTATAAAATAATTTGACAGAGTATTAACACTTAATGACATTTTAATGACAAATTCAATTTGTACCACTGAATAAAAGTGGTCAGAAAAATATTCATGACACAATTATAATGGCCTCATGACAGCCAATATCAAAACCAACCACATGACTGTTAATGTAATGTTAACCCATAAAGCTAAGTGATTTCTTAAGTTTGATCATTAATCTGCTATGTCATGTTTATGACAAATTTATGACAGGTGTGTGTTTATTGGTGTCTAAGTTAATGTCAAGTTTCCTGAAGGTATGACAGGTATGTCTTAGGTTAATGTCAGAGTTGTCAGGACAGGTATGACAGGGTCTAGGTTGGTCTTGTAACTGTCCCGTTGTGCACGACAAAGCTTGACAGGTATGCGGTATTGGTTTATGTCCAGTTGTCTATAAACAGAAGGCATCGTACAATTACAAGTGAGCGGATTTTTGCTGTAAAATGACCTCAACGCAGCAGACTGATGACAACGTAAAGGACAGTTGTCTCAACAGTGCATACCACTACTTTCACTTATTCGTGACCGTGTGTCGTGTCATGATTTATGAGGTCAGTCGCTTATGCAACCCCTTCAAGTAGAGTCGTTACCAAAACAAATGCGTACGAGGAGTGGTATGAGAATCGGACAGGGAGGATCGTAAACCATCTTTACAGCTGCCCTTGCATACTGTTAGTTGGTAATAGATCTTAGTGAGTACCTTCGCTTCATGATTGTCGCAACTAAGATCAAGGAAAATTGTGTTCATTTCTTAACAAGTGTCGTTTATGTGCTATGTGGAGGGGTGGACGTGAAGGATTTTGCTCTGTCATCGAGATCTGTTTTTTTCTTTTTTTTTGCTGACCGAAGGAGGACAATGAGCGACGATCCACTGTTAGTGTATCTAAAATGTCACGGTCTCGCCCGTTTAAGACCGCCAGCGTGTTGAAGGGGTTTTCGGAAATGACCCGTAAGACCCGCACATGAAAGGACGAGATAGGGAGGCAGATGTTTGCGTTAATAATATGCAGAGAACGGATTTTATGTTCTGTTGTTGGTTTAGCTGCTCGCGCGGTGAAAGTTTACTTAGACTATCCTGTCCTATAGTTGTTAAAGCACTGCGAGTTTTTTTCTTTGGGCTGCTATGAATGGAACCTGGAAGTAGTAGACGCTGTAGACGGTAGAATCTAAATTGTTATTGATTCTGATGTCTCATATATTTATACAGTGGAAAGAAATTCATAAGTTATTACTATTAAACTGTGGGGAATATTTAGATTGGTGGAGTCTGGTTATTGTTAATCGAGCACTTTGCTAAATAAAAACCTGAAGTGTTTTGGTTATTTCTAGGTTTGCGGATATGTTTGGCCCTGGAGTCTTTTAGAGTCTGTCTATAGATGACATACGGTTTCCATGCAATTTAAAAACTTCCACGTTAGTGATCTAGGTCAGTACACACAAGTGTTAAATGCATCATGTTGATTATCAAAGATGAATGTTAAAATTCTCCTACAATTAGTGCTTTTCAATTTACCACGAGGTCTGAGAGGAAATCTTGACGACAAAAAATTTCTTTTAGGAAACTTTGGTCTTGACTGGCCTGGCGGGCGGTCGTATAACACCAGTAAGCTGCAGATGCAATGCGAGCTCGGATAGATTCTTGTGCATTTGACAGTGTCGACTGTAACCTTAAATCAGACGTATTTCGAATGAGTTAGACCGTGCTTCATCCGTTTGCTGATTTGTAACCATTGAGAATATCAGCTATAATATGTTTGCAAATAACTCGCCGCCACGACCAGGTTCGATGGAGCTCATGCTTTTATACAGTAGTCTTGGGGAGTAGACTCAGTTGACCCCTATATCATTGGTTTGAGCCAGATTTTCAGTCAAGCAGAGTAGCCTCACAAAACTATTATCTGTGATAATCAATTACATACACTGCTTTGGGTGCGAGGTGAATAATGTTTAGGAGCCAAGCGTTTTAAACAAGTCGGTTTTGTGTTCACTGTACTTTAGCTTTTTTCCGGGTTTTAAAGTCACGTACTCAAAATTTTGTTTGAGTACAACGATAGCATTAAGTACTGCAAGTACTTCCTATCACCGATTGCTAGCGGATAGGGGACTGGCGGTTATAGAAACACAAAAGCATTCATAGCCAGTATTGAGGACATGGCAGTACTAGTTTATATGGAGCGTACTGTACCGGTTCATGGGTTCACTGACTCATTTACTCTGTGTGTATGTGGGTGTGACGTGGGTTCGTGTGTCGGTGATTGATGAGCTGAGGGTGATCATGCGCCAGTGTTTAGCTCATAAGCGTCAGCGATATAACACCGGTGGCTATCATACTGTATGTGTGTCATGATCGCCGGTGGCGGGGTGAAGTTCCTGGCTGTGTCAGTTCTCTGTTCATGTATATTCAGGTTTATCATGGAGTTGGTCCAGGATTCACCCCACGGCACAGTGATGTTCTCGGGATAGCCACGGGGGCATCTGCGTCCCTGCGCTGCCAAGAGTGACGATCCGAACATGCCTTGTTTAACTCTTGCTTTTGGTTGGTTGGAACATTTCCTAATATAAACTGTTATATTTCACATTCGCCAATTGAATCCTCCTTTGGTACCCGTGACAGTAGCGTCCTGGAGATGTTGTCCGACAGGGGTTCTGCTCCGACTCTGCTGGGGTGCAGGCCATCAGCGCGAAAAAGCATAGGTCGCTCCCAGAAAAGTTTCCAATTATTAACAAAGAGCAGTTTCGTTTTGAAACATGACATTAACCATTCATTTAAAGCAAAAAGTCTCTGAACCTTTCGTGTCCTCGTCGAGATGTCGTCGACGGATTTGAGTGCTGGTACAGTCTCGATTCAGGCTCATGAAAGTCCCTCTTCAGTGTTTCCATCTGCCACAGCTTGGTGTTGTTAACCCCCGTGTGCAGCACGACCGCTCCAATGCTCTCGTTGCCCTTCAGGATCGCGGGTATCTGCAAAGAAACATCGGGAACATGAGCACCAGGGAAACAGTGAGTTTGCACATTACCTTCAGCTAACGTAGCATGGACGTTCCGGACGATGCAGTCTCAGACGATCACAGTGTTGCGTTCCATCTTGCGGAGGGGAGCGAAGCAGTACGGTGGTCCGGGTGGAGAATCAAAACACCGGAGGTGGTGGGCAGTGTTTATTGGAGTACTCGCGTCTCGTGATGGACACTCGAATTCTAACGCACGTCCATGAAGGAGCTGGCGTGATGCCGTTAGCAGATGCAGACCGGGATATTCCAGAGCAGTCTCGCAGCTGGGGCCCTGCTTCTCCACCAGGCGGTCGCGGATCTGCCTATCCCACAGCCTCGAACGTGTCCTCACCTGCACTGAAAGTTAGACACTCATCCGCCATTAAAGCAAGTAACAGTTAGTAAAACAATGGTAATGTGTGTGAATAGAATATTAGCAATGAAAGCGAGATTAGCGGCAACCACGATGGCCATGCTAACTGGCTATATGCTAATAGCGGACTCGGAAAATCAAAATAAATCTAGTGATAACAAGGCGCTCTGATGGTTTTGTTGTAGCATTATAGGGGATCTATACACATGTTTATAGAAAAGAAAAATATGGTGGTTATCAAATTTACTTTTAAGATAAAAAAAATATAGAGAAAGATTCACTGACGGAGCTCAAACTCAAAACACGCGGTAGCCTATGTATGCTCTTGTCCTATTTATTATTTTTTTTTAAATGCAATAGTAAAAATCATAAAGTCTATATAAAGTCCTTATGTAGCTGTGACAAGTATAGCTAATAACATATTATGAACTTGCCTGAACGGGACTGCCCAGTTCATATGCTACAGTAATATAGTTTATTAGCATGTAATGTTATGGAAATACGGAAAAATATTATGGAACACCCCACAGGGTTAATATCCTCAAAGGACTACTTATTATATATATATATATTATAGTTTATAATTACAGTAATATGTAGTGGGCTAACACTTAGAATAGGGAAACACATCTTCACTATTAACTAGAGTTTCCTGCTGAACAACCCTAATGGTTGCGCCTATTAAGTTCAGTAAGGTAGTTGACTAACGTATGGGACATGGGTTGGATTAAGGGGCAATTTGATAAATTCCGGATCAGGCGAATAAGGCATTAATATGTGCTTTATAAGTACTAATAAACAGCCAATATGCTAGTAATAAGCATGCTAATAAGCAACTAATTAATAGCTAAAATGTGATCCTTAATACTTACAAGTCCTTTGACATCCAAGAAATGAGAAAACATTTGTATACATCAGCTGATCACTGCGGGTCGGGGAGAATCTGTAGTGGAATTGACGTTACACAGTCTTTATACACCACTCAAGAAAGCCTTTGTTGCTCTGAATGTCATAGAAATGTAAATATAATCTAAGAGCTGTGTCAGCAAATCTATCATATGTTCCAAGGTGGATATTCCCAGGGTCAGACAAAATAATCACATTACATATAACTCTGCTTACCACAAGTAGTGAGAGTAACAACATAACAACAGGCACCACACTCTGTCAGGTCTGAGAAATCAGCAGAGTTCTTGGATGTTTCAGCAAATAGAAGTTCTGAAATTCACAAATTTTTTCTCTGAGTCAAGATACAAACTTTCAAAATATCTATAAAACAAATTTTCCTAAATGTCCTACCATCATCAGTGTGGATGATAAGACACATTTCTTTAGTTGTTGCAAATTCTGGAAAGACATCCTCATCCACGACTTTCAATCTTGTATTCTTTGGTATCAGAAATGTCTGCTGGACTACACCATAACATCAGAACAGAACATGTTATTTACAAAATAAATTACAAAATTACTGTTACTTACTCTTTATTAACTGAATACTAAACATAACTCACCTGTACTGAGAAAATCTGAGAAACAAACTTCTTCCAGTTTTACATACTACTTCCCTCCACGTTGCACTTTTATCAAAAACGTGACTTGACATTAAAGAGAAAACGTGTAATTTAAGATAACAGCTAATGTTAGTGTGATTGAGAATGCAAAAAATGTTTAAGCTGAAAACCACGCACTCTCATGGGTCACGACTGAAACGTATTTATCATAGCTGTTACAATTCAAAATATTGCTGGCCTACACTTTCACGGCTCAACTATAGCCAGGGTAAATTAGTAACCACGTATGTAAAACATAAGGCTATCTGACAGACATAAGGCTGCATTACTGGATAAAATATGTTACCTCGTCGGCATTAGTTTATGGAAACTGAACAGGATGTTTCTTGAGCTGAGTCACCACTTAAATTTGACGGCAAAACACTCGTTTTCAGAAACATGGCGAATGGAAAGATGGTTAGCTAATGTTAGCTCCTTCACATCGACAAAAAATAAAAAATAAATAAAAAGCCTGCACAAAACACATGCTCGGAAAAACGGAGAGAAACAAAGAATTACGTTCAGCACCAAGTTCGCCACGATCATTGACGTTAGTTCACAGTATATAACTTAGCTACGACAAAACGTATTTCTGTCAGAAAATATTGAACATTTTGAAATAGATTTTTTTTATATATAAAAACGTACCTACCTCACGACGAAATACAAGTACTTTGTGCTGCAGAACCAGGGTCCTGTCTTGGCGCACTTCTCAACATTTAACTACAGATATGGTGTTAAAACACGCTCCTGAACACCAATTAATGAACTCCAAAATAAAACACAGCCAAGGAGTATCCCATAACACAAACTGTAGTAAGAGTTTAAAAAATAAACTCCAGAAATCTAACTCTTTCACACTTTTTTGCCTAACTCCTGATTTTTCAACTCCTGAAATTTGCTGTGTGCCCTGTGCCCTTAGTGTAGTGTGCCCTAAGTTTACTGTTCAAGCAAGAGGGAAATTACACATTGATACTGAGGAAACACAAGAGTTTTCAGCTGCAAATCTATTTTATGGAGACATGTGTGAGGCAGCGCTGACAACAAGTATGTATGGTGTGTATGTAGTATGTGTGTGGTATTTCGATTCAGTGTGTGTGTGTGTGTGTGTGTCTGTATGGGAGAGAGAGTGGTTGGAGAAAGAAAGCATGTTCTGTTGGATAGTTCAAAAAATATTTTTAGAAAAAAAGAGAAATAATTTTGTAAATTTTATATATAGATTTTTTAATATAAGTTTTTACAAATTAATGTAATATAAGAATTAATTAATAGATAATAATTTAAATATAAATAAATCATTTTTATTTATTGACTTCAGTTTATTTATTGATCAGTGTCTTTGTGGATTTTGGTTATTTTTCTGTTATAGGAAGCTTTAAAATGACTGAAATCATTTGGCGACATGAAATGGAATTGTAATGTGGTCAAGACCTGCCTGTAATTACTTTAACAGTGTGTTTCCTGAAAAATAATTGCACACGTTAGTGACATGTTTGTCAACAAATCAGATTTAAGAATTCAAAAGCCCTGTAGTTTAAATGCTAATAAAATATATGGTAACACTTTATTTTAATGGACAAATTAATGCATGCATGCATGGCAGTTCATTCTTTTTCCATCATGTTTGGACTTATTGTGTTCGTAACATTGCCAAATGTATTCTGGTTGTGGTTTGGAAAGTGAGAAATGCACTGGTAAAACATTAGTGACAATTTTCTATCTTTGTGTTTGGACTATGCAAATAAGTTCCACAGGAGGAAAGAAGGGTGGGCCACACCGTGTCCCCCACTCTGATGGAAACAGCCAATCACAGCCTGGAAATGGAGAAGCGCCAGATTGCAATCTCCTCCTCATCGGAAAGAAATAAAGGTACCTTCCCAATAGACACTCCTTGTTCTGAGTCTTGTCAGGGAAAACACACTAAAAGAGCAAGTCCTGAGTCTTTCATCCCGAGAGACTGTAACAGATACCTCCTTTCTGAGTCTCCGGCTTGTTACAGGGAAGGCAGCAACAGAAACAACCTGTTCTGAGTCTGAGCCCTGCATGGTTGAGACGATAGCAGATCAGCCTCGGGCCCGTGAGGGAAGAGGCAATAACAGATACGACACGTTCTGAGCCTCCGGCCTGTGAGGAAAGAGACAATCTATGTTGTCGACGCATTCTGTCTCCGGTATGAGGAGGAAGGGATTCAGAATGTCCTGAGTCTCCATCCTAGCGAGACAAAGCGGATATGACAAGTTTGGAGTGTCTAGCCCAGAGAGGCAGAAGACACAAAGACATGGAAACAAGGTTAAGTTCCAGAGAGCAAACCTTCACCTCAAGGTACTTTTGCATGCGTGTTCCAGGCAAGTACCTTCTGCACCTATTCCAGGTCCACATCTGCGTGTTCCAGATTTTAGGACCCTTTGGTGCTCCAGGAGATCAGCATCCAACAGTGCTTCGTGTTCAAAGCTATTTAACTGGATTCTGCTCCTTTCCCCACGCATTGTCACTGCTACCGGATGCTCAATCGACTCCACAGAGAAAGTAAATATCACTTATCCAAACCTCTTCCAGAGACCTTGGCATTGTTGTATATTATCAATAATTGATTTTTCTAATTTACATTAGATATTATAGCTGATTGCAGTTAATAGCATATCTTTCATGTATTTGTTTGATGCATAATAAGGTTCTTCATCTCACTGCCAGGTGCCCATAGCTGGAGGAGCGGTCTCTGGCCATCAGGAGAAAAGTAAAAGGCCATCCACCATTCTGTCTCCTTTCTCTCGCCTCCTCTGTCCTTACCCCAAGGTGTTGCCACAACCCCCTTGACACAGATTTTATTCAAGAGACGTGGTAAACAGGCAGGGTCAAACAACAGCAAACAGGTATATTGAGGGCAAAACAAAAGAGTAATCCAAATAACAGCATTGGTCAGGGCAGGCAGCAAACAATCAGATACAAAGAAACAGTCATGATCAAAACACAAAGGCAAGGCAAGGAGAGACAAGGCAACAAGGGTAGTAACACAGGAGAACACGGCAATGTGGCAGGCTAACAATACTGAGCAATGAATGAGTGAAAAAACAGGCTATAAATAGGGTGAGACTGATGGAGGTAACAAGACACAGGTGAATGCAATAAGTGATCAAGAATCCAGGCAAAGGATTATGGGGAATGTAGTCTGTGAGAGTGGCAAGAGTCAGGGGTGGAGTGCCCTCTGGTGGAGTTCATGGGCACTCCAGGTGGAGATCGTGACGGATACTAGTAGGGGTGGTGATATACTATTAGGGGTGGTGTGGTAAAGTGAATTAAGATCTGGGCTGATAAATGTAAGGTTGTAGTTTCAAACCCCACAAAGGATTATTCATAAACTATCATAGATGTGTCCTTGAGTGAGACACTTAACATAAAGTTGTTTCAAAGGGACTGTTCTTATAAATGTGCCTTGTAAGTCACTTTAAATAAAAGCATCACTTTGAATTAAAAAGCATTTCCCAAATGCAAACAAATTATTGAATTATTCAGAATTCTGTTACTTATATAAAGTCTGCAGATATAATCTCTAAATGAAACACTTTCTGATGCAAAACCCGAGCTTTTAAGCTCAACTGTGCATTGCTGTTTTCAGATGAGAGATGCTTATAGAATTGTAAAGTCTTATGAAAATGATAAATCCTGCATGAAATCATGACATCAAATATTCTGTTTAGTTGCGCAACTTACATTTAAATTGGCTTCTTAATGTGTTACATAGTCATTATTGACTGAATTTCAGAGATAATTTTATCAGATGAGCCACGAGCACTTTTTTATATGTTCTACATTTCATGTATTTATGTAACACATATTCTACATTAAAAAACTAATTTAGAATGAACAATAACTGCTGTACAAAGAGTAAAAAAAGAAAGAAAAAAAAACCTACCTAATGCAGAAAAGCCGCCTCTTTTTCCGAATTGTGCAGATGAATCTGTTCTGTGACACTTGATAAGTTTTATGGCAGTAGAATTTGGTATTTTATTTGAATACTCTAAATTCAAATTTAATTGAATACAAATTTAAACTCAGCAATGCTATTTACTTTTAACTTGCTTTGTGAATGCAAAGTGCTCTAGGTTAACTTTATTTTCCCTTTCATGTAATAAAAATAGGACTGGTTCTTGTATTCTGTATGAACTTTTTTTCTGTCAGACTTTTGTTGTACCAGTTCAGTTGTGGTTGGAGCTGAATTCTGCAGGACAGCCCAGCATTGAACACCCTTTATGTAGAACAGAGAAGTATTTGAGGCTAAGCATATCCCATCATTCAATATGTTCATGTGCCCTGAAATCAAGATAATTCTAAGAAAACTTTGTGTAAGTTAAATTAATTAGATTTTACATATTATGTGGCAGTAAAATGTAAAGTGTTGCCCATTTTTATTGGTAGATATGTTTTTTTTTTTTCTAAAATGATTGCAACTGCTTTTTATCACTTATTAGAAGCATCACAATTAATAAACTGTGTTGTCTGTTACATATAGTTGGTTAATTTAAGTGCAAAATATTGAAAATCTAAATATATAAATAAATCTCACAGGAATGTGATGTAAGTAGATAAGCGATCAAGTGCAAAGACCACCTGTGTGGATACTTGGACAGTCTCCAAGTACACATTAAGTCATATGATCCATGACAAGACAACACAAACCATGGTCATTTGTTCTGCTGGTGGATGCTGTGGACACTATCTGATTCTAAAAACTGTCTTTTTCCATTGACTGACCAACATATATTTCTAATATTTCATAAGATGTTAAGTTGAATGGGAACACTTTACTTGCACTTTTATTATTATTATTATTTAATTATATTTTTTAAATTTTTTGTCGACCTTAGACAAGGGACTGGTGAGAGCAATGAATAGATTGACGGGGTGTTGAACCCATGATGTATTTCTCTTCTTCCTTTTCTTGAACCTCAGCGCTACCTTATTTCTTCCTCTTCTTCTTATGCTGTTCATGCTGTGTTCTCTCAGTCTGTCTTTCTCTCCCTTCTTTGGATTTCGAATCATGATCGCCTGTGCTGCAAAGAAAATTCCACCTACTCAGAGCTGCTAATGTAGTCACTGACAGTGCAAGCTTATCCTGCGCTCTTTCTCTCTCTCTCTCTCTCTCTCTCTCTCTCTCTCTCTCTCGCTCTCTCACACACACACACACTCTCACTCACGCTCTCTCCACTCTGGTCCCACATAAATAAATAGCATCAGAAGGATGTGGGAGAAGAGAGATGTAGCTTCCAGTGGAAAAAGAACAATGTTGAGGCAACTCTCCCCTGTTTATCTTCAGCGCATGCTTCCAGTCTGGGGATTACAGGCACATTCCCTCTGGATTTCTTGCCCACTGAAGGATGCTATGTTCTGACGACGCTCCTGCCGTACAAACAGCGAGGACTACTGGACTTGTCTCACTGTTTCTACCTGCCTGCCAGAGAGCCACTGATCTAGCTAGGCAGAGGAGCCCATGGAGTCCATCCCTGTGGTAGATGGTCCACTTCATATTTGTGCTTGGCAATAGACAAAGAGGCAAAGAGATTAGAAACATTGGCAACCGATCAGCTGCATGGTTTTCTGACTTTATCAAGGCTGTGATTTTTGGCATCTGATAAAGAGGTAGGACTTCTTCATGATTTAGTGATTTCTGTGCTTTTGAATGCACTTTTTGTACTTTCGTTGCTCATGATGGTTCTGCAAATTCGGAATGTGCTATTTTGGGATATTTTCAATGCATTGCACATAAAATTAAAAGATTCAAAGTTTTGATACCATCTGAATTGATACCTTCCACCTTTCATTTTTCCATAGCTGTGGTGGAAACTAAGAGGACCCCAAAATAAGGTCCTCAATGCCAAAAATGACTTCAGTGGGTTAGAAGAGACTTAAAGACATTCAAGAACCCTCATTGCAGCTATATGTGTTGCTTTAGACTTGCTGAGAAGAACCACACGGTGATTTCTTGCAATATTGTGGTTGTAGGTGATGTGTGATGCCTGCTGAGGTAGCTCATTACTCTGAGCCAAGAGACTGAGGCTACACATCGGCTGAAACCAGTTTTGTTGCTCTGCCAAAACATCTCTGTCACACTCACAAATGCCAAACACGCCATGGCGTATTTCCCATCCTCAATGGCAGGCTGTTTTTTCTGGTTTCTGTAAAAGTTGTAGTGTTGTATGGCAGATTCTTTTGTGTTCAGGGAGTTGTCGCTGCTTCTCAAGGATCTGATGTTGACAGAAGGCACTTTTTGTCACATTGGTGTCCATGATTTCTTGTTGAGTGTCATCCAGCCTATATCCACTCTCCTACCCACATGCCTCTTGAATCATTATATTCCCCTTTTCTCCCACTTAAGAAGGTACTTATTGATGCTAAAAGTCATTGTGGAAGTGCGCAGGCATCTTAAATGTGTACTTATAGGGCCAAATGTGCCAATGATTAGCTTGTAAGCAAAGACAGACTAAAACGATGTAGAAGGAATCAGTTGTGCTAGAGATCTAATGAGCACCTGATGGCAGGTTGGCATACTGTCTGGCCAGGGATGGAAAAATCCCTCCATAGATTTGAACAGAATTAATTACCAGAGAAAAGGAAATTAGCTGGTTTGCTCACCTGCTTGTGACTTGCACAAACCTGAAGCTGAGCATGGCAGTTGAAAATAGGATAGCTTTTTAAAACCATCATGTGATTGCAACATATTTAGAATGTATATTTTGAGAAGAAAAATGTTAAAGAAAAATACGTTTATAAAATGCTCTTTAACTTTATTTTTGCATTAATATACAGATATTGTTATCCTGAAAGGCTTGAGCTGTCTTGAGTCAATTCAATGTATAAGTTAATCAAGTTGGATACAGTTAAACTAGAAGTACATGAAGGTCAGTGTTACATTATAACATTCTATATAACTCTAACATTTGATGAATATAACAACATACCTTAACAAATACTAGACATATTTTAAGATTTTGAAGGACAGGCATTGATATTGACATCAGACTAAATGGAAACACATATCAAGCTAGACAAATAGGAATTGAATGGACATATTAAAATGTATGCTGTATGCATATATACAACTCAAAGTAACACTTACTGAATGGAAAACAACATCAGTGAAACACAGTTTAAAAACACATTTATCCACCCTTTAATATTAAAAGTTATGGCAAATGCTTTCTGGGATGCCCTCTGACCATTTCTCCATATGCTTTCCAACAGCCTAGAGGCAGCTGATGCATTAATGCTGAAAGGTAAATTGTAATATTGCTCCCAAATAATAATAATAAAAACACTGATACATTTTTCTCAATAACTTCTGTTACATTTATAAAATTTTACAATTATCCCAGTTGTTCCCTAAGGCTCAGCTGTACATTTCAGTCCCTGCTGCTTTCTTTAACTTGTGTGAAATGAGTTCCAGTTAAAAACCTTTATATTAGCGTACAAGCTAAGTGCCACACAGCACATCTGCAAAAGGGCTTCTATAGTGATTATTAATTCTGTTTGGGTGGGAGGCATGTATATCAACAGCAGACTCCACAGAGACAGGAAATGGGAGGATTATTTTTGCACTATAATTAGTCTACTACTAGCTCCGACTTAATTGGTGGCCCCTAGTTTGCATTTGATGTGTTGAGAAGTAAAAAAGGCTAAAAGGAGGGTGAAACGAAATTAATATGTAAAAAACTAAACAAATCTGTCAACATTGTTTTGAATTGGTGCAGGAAAAGTCAAGGCAGAACGTGAAGCCAGTAGGAGCTGGGTCTGTGCATACAGATCTGTTTGAATAAATATGTAAGCTGAGCCTACAAGACTATGATGCATTAAAAAAGCAGACACATTTGACTCTTAAGAAGATCCTCAGAAATGTACACCAAATTTGGTTGCTGTCATTTGCGTTTCAATTCAGCTGAACGCACATGTGTGTGCACATAGGTATGTGTATGTGTGAGATTGTTTAGATTTTTATTATTATTATTATTATATTTCACAAACACAGGTTGTCTTTATTAATGTATGTTGTGTCATGCTGATGCATTTGGATGGGTATTTAAGCCTTCTAGAGCAGATGCAGTACAAAAACTTGGTTTTCTTGTCAAATATAAATATTTATCAACTGCTCTCTCTTATTTATAAAAACAGTGGTAAAGTCCCTGGTCCACTATACAGGTGAAATGGAAAGTTTTGATTATCTGTAAAATAACATCTGTTATTATCTGTTGTTAATACTACTACTACTATACTATATACTATAATAATAAACTAAAAATAATAATAACAATAACAACAATAATAATAATAGGTTTACATGTAAATGTTTGTATTTAAATATTATTAAAAAAAAGTAGAGATATTACTAAACATGCAACGATAATAATAGTATATATTGTGAAATTTATATTTAAAATGGTTGTTTGTGTTCTTATCATTAATAATAATACTCAATATATATAATAGTAATAATAATAATAATCCTTCACTAAAAAAATAAATTAAAAACAAGTCTTAAGATCTTATTTTTCATGCAATTTAAGTTTTAAGTAAAATTGCTTTAAGTAAATGATCTTTCTTTAAAGATATTTTGTCTCATTTTCAGAATCAGAATCAGAATAACTGATTAACAATGATTTTTTTTTACATTAATCAAGCAATCATTACTATTATTCCTGTTTCATATTGGATACAGATCGTATCAGTTCTGAAATATATGGCAATGAATGCAAACAATATCTTTAATAGATTGGCCTATTAAATTCTGATGTCTGGTCAATAAAACCCGACAGTGAAAAATGACATGCACTTATTACCTGTCAAATCTCATGAAGACTAAAAGGCCAGTAAGTGTCCCGTTCTTTACATCCTTTCTCAACCAAAATTTTAATTGATACATTACCCTTCATATGATGTCTTATGTTTGCCTTGGGATTTATTCAGGAGAACAACGTTTGACACATCTGTCCCCCATAGCGGACAGCATGTGAATTCATTTTGACTGCCAAAATGGTCAAATTTGTCTATTAAAATGCCTCTACTTCCTGTGAAAAGAAGTCCTTCTCTGTTTGGTTAGTTAAATCCGTTATCTTGCACAAAGCTGTCCAGCTGGTCTATATAGGAGAATGAAACCTCTGTCAACCTCCCCATCTGTGTCACAGAGATGCTTGTACCTTTCGGAAGGCGCCACATGAAGAATCGACTCCCACGTACACACGTCTGGGCCCGTTGAAAAGCGGCAAACATGTGGGTGCAAATGCTTTCATTATTTGATTGCCATCTTTTGTGTAACGCCTGCTGAATTCTTGGCTATAATAAATGTGGCACATGGGCCTCAGGCATGGCATTAAGTGCACAATAACTCTGCGTATCATTTTGATGCAGACCTGCACAGCTGCGCGACTGAGATCTGGGGCTCCAAGACTGACACAATGTAGAATAAGGGTAACCTTATTATACTGCCAACATCTATTATCCTCCAACTCCATGATTTGCAGGAAAAAAGGGTGCAAATTATACAGTTTGTAGGGGTCTCACCACCTCAATTAAGGTTTGATCAACCCCAAAGGATGTCAAAACAAAAACTTTGAGAATTCTAAGTGTCTTAAACCTACAAAATAAGTACATCACAACAAAAAAAACTGTGTTAGGGAGCTACGTACAATATGGGTTGCATGGGACAATTCTCGACAGATCCTTGACCCTTCTGAAAGCATTTTTTTTTTATAATGAGACAATAGGAGCCCTTTGTAAATACACAAATAATCAGGGGTTTATGTATATTTTCAAGCATGTTAATGTAAGCAAATGGATTATGGATAATATTGTCTATGTGAATGATGGTCATATTTACCTGCTGTATGGTTGGCTGCATTGACTAATGAGTTTCTGGAATTAGATTTTTTTTTAACCCTTTATTCTTTAGCATTGAATGGTTTAAGAGATTTAAAGGGGTCATATGATGTTGCTAAAAATAACATTATTTTGTGTATTTGCTGTAATGAAATGTGTTTATGCGGTTTAAGGTTCAAAAACACATTATTTTCCACATACTGTACATTATTGTTTCTCCTCTATGCCCCGCCTTTCTGAAACGCGTCGATTTTTACAAAGCTCATCGTTCTGAAAAACGAGGTGTGCTGTGATTGGCCAGCTATCCAGTGCGTTATGATTGGCCGAATACCTCAAGCTTGTGACGGAAATGTTACGCCCCTACCATACTGTGATGATGCCCTGTCAGGCCGGAGCGATGATTCAAAAACATGAAAACCCATTATAAACGAGGCATTCGTTGCATCCAGTGGGGACATAATTACAGATTATAATGACTTATACTGTCTTTTTATGCGTTGCGTTGCATCGCGCCGCGTAAACATAAAACCATGTCTGCATTTGTGATCAGAGAAATGACAAACAAAAAGTCCTACTCTACACAGTTAAGTTGTATTTACAACATTGTTCCAGAACACTTCAACCCAAATATATTCAGATGTGTGCAGCACATTTTATGGAGGACTGTTTCCTGATCCTGGTAGAGTAGACTACAATGCCAGCTGTTCTGACTCACATACTGTAAGTAAGTTTTTTTATATTTAAAGAATTGATGATTCAAACGCGAGTTTTGGGCACAAAATACAACTTAACCACTGATTTCTAGTCGTGTCCATTTTTGGAAAGCCAAACGAAGTAGTTTTGCTTTCACAACGAAACACAGCGTCACACATGGTGGCCTAGAGTGAACGGAGGCCGGGGGCTAGAGTGAGGAACGGCCGGCGGCCTAGAGTGAGTGGAGGCCGGTGGGCTTGAGAAACGGCGCGGCCGGCGGATTCGACGAAGGAGCGTCCGGAGGGCTTGTGGCAACCACGTGACGACCCCGGGCTGGACTCCGCTTTGTCCATGGTGAAAGCCGATCCGACGATCCACAACACGAAGTTGATTATTTTCCTCAGCGACCAGCACGGATCAGCTCCAGGCAGACCCAAGCGATATCGTCCATTTTTGGAAGGTCAAACAAAGTAGTTTCTTTTTCACAACGAATCACACAGCGCCTTCACGACATGGCGGCGGCGGCAACAATACTACAGCGAGAATAAAAGTTACGCCTTCTTTCTTTGCGTGAACATTTGGGCGGTGTTATGCAAATCTTCCCACATCGTGACGTAGGTATGTGGGGGCGTGTTAGAACGAGCCGTTTTAGGTAGGCATGGCTGACTCTTAATTTTTATAAAGAATATCTCTTTGGATTTGAAACTTTAGTCTGTGCAACTTTACAGATCTTCTTTATGCACCAAGAGCTTGTAACACTCCAAAGAGAAAGGAACAATTTTAATCGCATCATATGACCCCTTTAACATTCAAACAACGGATTACACCTGCAAACTGCAGCTATTTTTGTTTATGTGAGCACAATTTTATTATCAGTGGTGTACAAAATCAGAATCTGAATTCAATCTATATATGTAGCAACACTCATTTTATTACGCTAAATCAGTAGCATTTTTATTGTATAATAAAATAATCAACTTTTTACAACAAGTCATTAAGTCCCGATTATTTAAGCCAGGATTGTGTCAAAACGGATACACTACCATTCAAAAGTTTGAAATCATTATGATTTTTGAGAGAACAGCTGATAAAAAAAAAGAAAAAGAAAAAAAAAGATTTAATTAAATATGATTGAACTGACAATCTTCGGAATTACTAGTCTAGGCTGTCAAATATCCACGTCTCTATATATGACTTTGATCTCCACACAGGTTGTCTATGTAATTTGGGAATGTCTGAAATATATTGGAGCAACTGCTGTCTTGTGCTCTTACCTAGACCCATATCATGGTTCAGCAGTACCTTCAGCATCAGGTGTCCTGTCTAACTGCTGAAGCCTGTCGGATTTGTTGCTGAGAGGCTTTTTTTAATTTTTTTCAACCACAGAAAATGTGTGCTAACCAAATCTATAAATAACAAATCTGAAATACACAATAGTAGCAACATTGATTGCTAATGTCCTTCCCTAATGCAGCTGTGCTGACTCAGAAGCTGCCAATTTTTCTATATTATTATGGCACTCAATCAGATGTCTACCTTGAGGTTGATGCAGCTTTAAAGTTGTTGATGTGACCAAATATCACAAATGCTTAAAAAAAAAGTGAAATGCAGTTCACAACCCATTGATTCATCCCCCCGTACTACATTTCTCACTGAAATATACAAATCCCATGAAAAAGCAGACTGCCTTTTTTTCCTTTTTTTATTTTTTTTTTTTTTTTTTTTTTTTTCTTTTTCCCCTTTTTTTTTTTTTTTTTTTTTTTTTTTTTTTTTTTTTTTCCCACCCTTTCTACTGTGGGAATGCTTTAACTTTACAAATTACATTTCTGCACAAACTAGAACGTCTATGTGGTCCTATGTGTTCTCATCCCTAGACATTACAACACTCACTTTACAATGTCCTGCCCTATCACACAAACATCTCTAGTCATGATCCTGCCAGCTACCCCCAGGATCTTCTCAGCCTAATGGAATGTAGTCTTCTCACACAGCGGCACACTCACAGAGCAATTATGCCGACAGATTAATTTAAGGCCGGCCGCAAGCTCTGGCAGTGGACAGACAGTCCATTCACCCTTCATCAGCCTCGCCGGCTTTCTCACTGTACAATATCCCCAACAGGAAATTATAATTTCAGTCAGAAAGAACAATAAGGACTGTATCAGATGCTGGATGTCATTGTGTTGTCCTCAGCTGAAGAAATATGTTATGCAACTATCACAAGGCTCTTTTTAGCCAATTTGAGGCTGTCTGGAGCCACCTGGCAGGTTGAGTGCTGAGCTTTCAGTAGCTCTGTCGTTTGTCTTGCTCCTTCTTTTTCTGTTTGTTCAGTGCCACAGAATACTGAACAAACAGATCCCTTGAACCATAGCAATCTGCGTCTCCATAATAACACAACACAAAGGTTGAAAAGATGGGAAATTCAGGTTTAAAACCCCCACATTGAGTACTTTAAATAAGATAGTCAGACAGTGAATGGTCGATAGCTATCTGTGTCCCCTATTAGGAAATATCTACCCATGGTTCTCTTTTGTGAAAAAAAGTTTTGTGTCTCATCTTCAATGAGAAAAATGTGTGACATGACTTGGGAGAAATGGGTGTTGTGTATCAGGACGTAGCCAGTTGGTTGGTTGAAAAAGAAAGGATTAATGTCAACCATCTAAGAAAGTTTATTCAAATACATTTAAACATCTCTTGCAAAAAAAAAATAAAAATAAAAAATGGTGTGTGTGTGTTTTCATTAGGCATTGTGGAGTATTTATTTTAAATTTTTTTTTTTTAATTTTATAACATTTCAATCATTTATTTAAAAAAATACTGCTGACAAATTTGATTTACTATTAACCTACTTATTAGAGTCATTCATTCAGAAATTGGACTACACTGGCTGTGCTGTAAGTTTTTGATTCACTAGCTCAGAGTCATTTGTTGGGAATCAGAATACACTGATTGTGCAGTGTTTTTGATTTACTAAAGAGAACGTCTCTAGGTTATTTATGTAACCCTGGTTCCAAGAGGGAACGAAATGCTGCATCGAAAATGCTTTGGGAATGCCCCTGTGTGCCCACGCTCTGAATCACATGTGAAATCAGTCCAATGGAATGGTGAAGCATCACAGGCGCATTCGAAACAAGCAGCGTTAGCTTCTGATAAGTTGAAGCAAGTCACTCACAGGGATGCAGAAAGTATGGCAATGCGACGCAGCTTCTCGTTCTCTCTAGGGAACCAGGGTTACATACACAAAGTGAGTTGCCCCATCGGGAGAACCCTATGGTCCTGAGCAGGCCATAAGGGTCTCATGTACAGCAGGCCAAAAGATATCACGTTGGATGCAGCTGCCATCAGACCTAACAGTTCCTGGAACTGTTTGACAGTGAGTGACTGCCTTCTCTTACTCTCTTGACTGCCGTGATGATCGACTCAATCTGAGCAGGAGACAGACGTGTCTGCATCATGGTCAAATCCCATACTACGCCCAGAAAAATGGTTCTCTGTAATGGAGAAAGCTCACTTTTCTTGGCGTTCAGTTCCAACCCCAGTTTTTTCATATGGGCGAGGACGACATCTTGATGAAGAGCTGCCATCCGCTCTGATTGAGCGAATATCAACCAATCTTTGATATAATTCATTATGCGGATGCCCTGGAGTCGCAAAGGAGCCAGAGCAGCATACACACACTTGGTGAAAGTGTGGGGTGAGAGTGCAAGACTGAATGGAAGAACCCAATATTGGCTACGCCCCCGAAAGCAAACCTGAGGAACTTCCTTCTTGGGAATGATGAAGTACCGGCAGTAGAACCCGGACTCTGTCACGAGGAGGGACCACCTCGATGGCCTCCTTCCTCAAGAGAGTGTTCACTTCCGGTTCCATTACCAGAACCTGCACTCTGCAGGACCCATTCTGAGACATTTGGCAGAAGTTTCCACGGTGCCAGAAAGTCGACTAAGGGAATCAGTGTCTCGATACTGACCTCTGGTGTAATTGGAGCGGCTAGTTCGGTAGCAGAGGACCGGCAGGGGACAACCTAACTAGCTGCTCTGGAGACCTCCTTAGAGGTAGCGAGCCTCCCAGATTCGCTACATTTCCAGATGGATGCTGAGACATGCGCTCGCTGGAGACCACTGTGCCCTGAAGCACCAGGGGTGGCAGGGTTTACAGACCGGTATCCTGAGTAGAGACGGGCACTGTATGAGGAGGTGTACACCGCTCTTCCCCAGAAGGGCCTGCCCTCAGACGTCCTAGGCCATAGGCGTCAGAACCTTTAGTCGAAGACTGTCTAGCGAGAATGATGGTCCGCAGATCCACTTTCTGTTTAGAAGTTTTCAGCCCGGGAGCGCCGCTCTGACTCCAGATATTCTGAGGGAGTATGAGAAGCGATGCTCCCCGAATGAGGAGCTGGAACATGGCTAGGGCTGCTCCCGCCCAGCAGCCCCTGAGACCTGTGTCCAGCATTGGAAAATGTCGGGGCCTAGGGGTGATGCTGCAATGAGAACAGATAGCCCGCAGGCGTCTGTCCCACCTTAGACATTGCCCTATAAACCTACACATTCAGCCCGTCAAATAGAAAACGTTTTAAAAAGGGCAGATGAGCTGGAATGAAAAATGGTTAAACCCATGCTCTCAACACAGGGAAGACAGGGAAAACCGGTAGGTCCCGACATACCAACTCCTCATATTTTGCTGACCACATCAACCTCCTCAGAGGAATAGAGGTATAACACCATGCTCTAATTTGAGAATTTTTTATTTACCAAGAGAGCGCTGTATTTAGAGAGCGAGGGAGGAGAAAGGGTGTGGCCCATCTCCGATCCCTCTGCTGAATAATAAATATATATAAATATTTGTATACAAAATATATATCTAACTTCTCAAAGCCAGATGATTATTCCTCAGTCTTAAATGCAGCCAAACCTGGTTGGTTGTTTGCAGCCAAACAACCAGACATGTGAACATGGTCTGATTATAATATATGATGTAATAAAAAGAATCGTGATACATAGCCTGCAAATGCATTTATACATTTGCACATGTTTAGGGGAAAGAGAGAGGAAAGGAACCTCCCTTCTGCTCACAGATTCCCCTGACATTATTTGCTGCAGACCCGTAATGCCGAGGCAATGCGCGAGTCGCTCGATTCTATATTGCATAAGACTTTCTTCCCTCGAGAAGAAATGCCAGCGGGAGCAGAGCTAAATATCCAAGGTAATGCACACTTGCGGGCTTCCGAACCTCGAGAGAGAACGCTAGATTCATATGCAATCGCCGCCGTGGCTCAGCAACAGCGGGACAGGAACCGTAGAGACTGCAAACACGGACACAATCCTTGAAGTGTGCCAGGCGGGAGTTGATTGCGTTTAATTTATCCCCACCCCAAACAACTCTATAATATATAAAAAAAAAAATGTTTTTACATTTATAACAGCCCAAGCATATCTATGTACATATAGAATGCTGCACCAAACAAATCCATAAGGGGAAACATGTAAACAATAAACCAACTCCATAGCGGATTCTAAGTGATCAAGGGCTTAGGACGTTCCAATTCAGCCCATTCCAAGGGTTCTGCCAGTAGTGGGCACTCATGCGACGTAATCAATTACGTACATCCGAGTAAACGAGACGGAGGGAAGTTAACGAGTGAAGGGCATAAAAAAAGTTAACTGGAACGCGCTCTCGAGTTCCTGAAGGGGAATTGATTTATTAAAACGCATGTGTGGGAACTAAACAAACCAGTTTTTTGTTTCCCAACCCTAATGTTCACTTTAAAGGTGCTTTAAATGATTTTGCTCACTTTTCTAGATTCAGGGCCCATTCACACCAAGAAAAATAATTCTAACTATATTAGTGTCCACACCAAGGACGAAAAAAATTCAGTTTATTCTAAGCATTAACTGCAGTTATGTCATGGGCTGCTTTAAATGGTTGAACACTTTAAAGCAGGATGGATTCTGTTTGGCTGTCAATGTTTTTAACATTCATCAGCTTGAAAAAAATTGCTCTGAAAGTGATTCCAAACAATACCATCCCTTTAAGTTGTTATTGTTATAGTTGTGGTGTGGACTTGTGGTTTGGTGTTAAAAAATGGATTTACTAAAGACACGCAGTAAAAAAAATTAGCAATGAAAATGCATGGACAGTTATTTTTGCAGCTGATCTTATTGCATTTGTATATCTGGTTCTATATCATTACCTTGGTGTGTCCTTGGTGTGAACTGGCCTTTAGCCACCAAAGGCCTTTTCCCCACCCTCCAAAGTTATGTCAGCCAACCAGATGTTAGCAAACCTGGACATACAAAAATTAGAACGTTTCTAAGTTTCTTGTTTTCAAGTGACTTTTTTTTACGCTTCACAGAGACTAGTGCCTAAAAAGATGTGATTTCCACAGTCACCTATTTCAGTTGTATGTGTCACACAGGGACATTTTATGTGTGATATAAAAAAAATCACGTACAGCACCTTCAGATAATGCAATATCTTGTGTGAGAGTGTAATTCGGTATTGTGCAGAGGCCCATATACCATGGTGCCATGACACCTACATTGTATTAGACTTTCCTCATCTGGCTAATTACATAAGGCAATTAATTGGTCTGAACATATTCATAATTACCCTTGGTAGACTAGACTTATAAATTCCCCTTGTAAGCACCATGTCTAAGGATTACTAATTTAGCCTGATGTTTCCTTTCCTTTTCATTGCTTATTGATTTCAAATCCATGACTCTGAAATTAAGGAATGGGTGCCTTTTGAGTCCAATTAAACAAGCCGAGTATGGTCCAAGGAGGAATGATTATGGCAAATAAGAGCATTTTCATGGGCTTGTGTATAGCAGTCAGATCACCTCTGGAGGATAATGCTAGCAGGAAAGGAAACCCAAAAATGCTGCCCTGGGTGTAAGATCGAGTGGCTGCATAATAATCATACTGTAGCTTTGAGAGTCTAGCACAGAAGAGGCACAGGTTTTATTATTATGAGCTGACAGATAGGCAGTTCATGCATCTTAAGTGTATAGCTTTTCTTTTTTCAGTAGTCTGCCATGGTTAGAGATGCTGAACATGTCATATACAGTGGTGCAAAAAAGTATTTAGTCAGCCACCAATTGTGCAAGTTCTCCCCACTTAAAAAGATGAGAGAGGCCTGTAATTTTCATCATAGGTATACCTCAACTATGAGAGACAAAATGAGAAAAAAAATCCAGAAAATCACATTGTAGGATTTTTAAAGAATTTATTTGCAAATTATGGTGGAAAATAAGTATTTGGTCAATAACAAAATTTCATCTCAATACTTTGTTATATACCCTTTGTTGGCAATGACAGAGGTCAAACGTTTTCTGTAAGTTTTCACAAGGTTTTCAAACACTGTTGCTGGTATTTTGGCCCATACCTCCATGCAGATCTCCTCTAGAGCAATAATATTTTGGGGCTGTCGCTGGGCAAAATGGATTTTCAACTCCCTCCAAAGATCTTCTATGGGGTTGAGATCTGGAGACTAGCTAGGCCACTCCAGGACCTTGAAATGCTTTTTACGAAGCCACTCCTTCGTTGCCCAAGCGTTGTGTTTGGGATCATTGTCATGCAGAAAAACCCAGCCACGTTTCATCTTCAATGCCCTTGCTGATGGAAGGGGTTTTCACTCAAAATCTCACGATACATGGCCCCATTCATCTTTCGTTTACACGGATCAGTCGTCATGGTCCCTTTGCAGAAAAACAGCCCCAAAACATGATGTTTCCACACTCATGCTTCACAGTAGGTATGGTGTTCTTTGGATGCAACTCAGCATTCTTTCTCCGCCAAACACGACAAGTTGAGTTTTTACCAAAAAGTTTATTTTGGTTTCATCTGACCATATGACCTTCTCCCAATCCTCTTCTGGATCATCAAAATGCTCTCTAGCAAACTTCAGACGGGCCTGTACATGTACTGGCTTAAGCAGGGGGACCCGTCTGGCACTGCAGGATTTGAGTCCATGGCGGCGCAGTGTGTTACTGATGGTAGCCTTTTACTTTGGTCCCAGCTCTCTGCAGGTCATTCACTAGGTCCCCCATGTGGTTCTGGGATTTTTGCTCACAGTTCTCGTGATCAATTTGACCCCACGGGGTGAGATCTTGCGTGGAGCACCAGATCGAGGGAGATTATCAGTGGTATTATATGTCTTCCATTTTCTAATAATTGCACCCACAGTTGATTTCTTCCCTGAAAAGGGATGGCACTTATCCCTCTTTTCGCCCGACACAGATTCTCAGTCTCTTACTCATCGCCCGAGGTTTCGCCATCCGGCGAACTACCCTCAAGGTCTGTGTTTAGTGGGTCCATGCTGCGTCCAGATTCTCTGCTCCTTTGCTCATGT
Source organism: Sinocyclocheilus anophthalmus (assembly GCA_018155175.1). Classification (NCBI taxonomy): domain Eukaryota; kingdom Metazoa; phylum Chordata; class Actinopteri; order Cypriniformes; family Cyprinidae; genus Sinocyclocheilus; species Sinocyclocheilus anophthalmus. The sequence continues at coordinate 10,429 of JADLZN010000559.1, read as the reverse complement.
GTGTGCGTTTTGGAGACTCTATTTTTTGACTGTTTGAGGTTGTGGACAGGTGTTTTTTATACTGATAATGAGTTCAAACAGATGCCATTAATACAGGTAACGAGTGGAGGACAGAGGAGCCTCTTAAAGAAGAAGTTACAGGTCTGTGAGAGCCAGAAATCTTGCTTGTTTGTAGGTGACCAAATACTTATTTTACCGAGGAATTTACCAATTAATTCTTTAAAAATCCTACAATGTGATTTTCTGGATTTTTTTTCTCATTTTGTCTCTCATAGTTGAGGTATACCTATGATGAAAATTACAGGCCTCTCTCATCTTTTTAAGTGGGAGAACTTGCACAATTGGTGGCTGACTAAATACTTTTTTGCCCCACTGTATATGTTCCTTTCAGCAGAGTACTCTTTTGCTTTCAGAAAATGCATCTTGAATAAGGTTTGTATATTTTGCTGTATTAGCATTTTAATATTATATTTCATGTATAAAATCAAACAAAATCAAGCTTATGTTTATGTTTAAGTTTGTGCTTACAATAATAAAAATGCTAATGGGGTATAAAATAAACTTAATTCAAGATATGTTTTTGGAAAATAAAATCTGATTTATTATGCAATTTGCTTCTCAGGATTTTAGGTTCTCAAATTTTATTTGAAAAGATGTTTTGATATTTTTAATATAGTCAAAACCCAGAGACACTGAAAAGGCCTAGTATTTCGCATTTTCTGCAGGTTTCACATGTTGAGGAGCCCCAGAGGGTGTGAGAATCCTTCCTCTCTGAATTATGTTGTCACGTTTGGAAAATGATGTTTATATTTTATCCCTGATGTGCTTTCACAGCCTCTGTCTCTGTTTTTCTGGCTCTTGGCCTAAGCCTTTTGATTTCTTCTCATCTCCCTCCCTGTCCTTCGGTGGAGCTTTCTGTCTTTACTTTCTTCTTTCCTCTTTTCTCTCTCTCTGTCCTAAAGGTTTGTCTTTGTGAAAAATACCCACTGTCTAATGTAGTTTATTTCTTCACCTCAGCTCAGGAAAATATCATTAATCAAAGATGTCAGGTCTGATACCACAGAAGGTAATTTAACGAGACATTTGGGTAAGACTTTATAATAACTTTCATTAATAAATCATTAACAAACATTACATAATGTTTAACTAATCATTACTTAATATATATTCACATATCTAGAAATATGAGATTATGTGCTTGTTAATGTTAGGTAATGAACTTATTAAACGTTACCAAATGATTAACAGATCACTATTTAATGAATATCGAAATGTTTACAAATGTCATTAAACTTTCAATTCATATGATAATGGATTTTTCATATGATAATGGATCGTGGGGAAGTCGTGGCCTAATGGTTAGAGAGTCAGACTCATAACCCATAGGCTGTGGGTTCGAGTCTCGTACCGGCAGGGATTGTAGGTGGGGGGAGTGAATGTACAGCGCTCTCTTCCACCTTCAATACCACGACTGAGGTGCCTTGAGCAAGGCACCGAACCCCCAAAACTGCACCCCGGGTGCCGCAGCAAAAAAATGGCTGCCACTGCTCCGGGTGTGTGTTCACGGTTTGTGTGTGTTCCCTGCTGTGTGTGTGCACTTTGGATGGTTAAATGCAGAGCACTAATTCCAAGTATGGGTCACATACTTGGCCACATGTCATTCACATTCACATTTAAAAAAAAAAATCGCAAATGATTTGACCAGATGGTTACCATGTTTTTATTTGATTATGATGTATATCTCCATTAATAAATCATTAACAGACATTATATAATGCTTAACTGATCATTAGTTAATGTTTACAAATGTCATTAAACTTTCAATGCGTTTTAAAAATCTACAAATTATTTTACAGAAATTATACAAAATTTACAAGCTTATTTGTTAATGTACTTTTGGATGCTTACAAATGGCATTAAACTTCAGTTCACATATTAGCAAATGCTCATTTTTACATTAACAAATGTTGTAAAAATATAAACTTATAGGCACTTCACAAAAACTATTCATGTAATAATATCAGTAGCTCATCATCACAGTCTGGTAAAGGTCACATATGTGGTCTTTGTATGTTGCTTGACTTCTACTATTTGCACATTTTAATCTTATTATAATTGTAATGTTTTGAAGTACCCAGTCTAAAGTTAGAACACTATTCATAAATTGTAAATGTTTTAACATTACTAATTATTATTACCTTAGGAGCAGTTCATTTTGATGGAAAAAAAAAGATCAAAATGACTGGACTCACCCTTATTTTCACACTTTACAAATAATTTATTAAAATTTGTTCATGGTTTTTGCAAGTACCAATCTTAAAGTGGAGACTATCTCATTTGATTGAAATCGTCACTTTTTTTAGTTCTTTATTGGCATGGGGACTTTTTTTAGCACTTTAACAATGTTTGTGCAAAGGGTGGTTGAGTTAAGTTTAGCTAAAATGCTGGTAAAGACTATCACACATGTATTTGGGTTTTTAGCACCTCAACATATATTACATTACTATTGGTTCATTAACAGATAGTAATTGATAATAAAGCAACAGGAGGGGGTGGGGGGAAACAAATTTTCAAGATAAATACTACATTTATCAAAACAATGCCCATATAACAGACTGACTTGTGTTCCCTTATAGTAATCAAATGACCCATGTACACTTGTTGAACCGTACCAACTTTTAAAACCTACCCATAACCAAACATTGTCATAACATTACTGTATCACACATCCCAATAGCAGCAAGGTGTTGTGCGATTAACAAAGCTTTAATTAGTGTTTATCACATCTGTTAAAAGATTGTAGTTTCTTCTATGAAATGAAGTTTAATGACATTTGTTAGCATTTTAATTTACATGAAATGTTATTTATTAGGTAATGTTTAATGCATTTATTAGTAAACATTAACAAGCACATAATCTCATATTTCTAGCTATGTGAATATATATGAAATAATGATCTGTTAAGCATTATCTGTTAATAGTTTATTAATGAAAGTTGTTATAAAGTGTTACGACGTTTGCATTTAGGCACCCAAATGTAAAAACATAGTGTAAGTTTCTTCAGTCCCAAAGCTAAGATCTATCAAGGTCTACACTTGATTGACTCTTCCATATCCCAGAATGCAGTGTGTTAATGACCGTGAATGATGGTGGTCAGGGCAGATGAAAATCAAAAATGACCACCTGGTTCACACAAGTGTGCTAAACGTACACCCATTGTGCCCAGCTGCCATATAATTAGAGTCTCCTGGCTTTTATTTCTCAACCCAGAAAATCCATCTTTCCCCTGACAGGAGAGAGAGGGCAAAATAAAAGAATAAAGAAAGAAACACCAAGTGGACGAATGGAAAAATAATTATGAAGAAGAGAAGTGAGGGGGGGGGGGGGTGGCCATCTCGAAACATTCAGTATCAGCTGTCTTTAGATTTATTGATGGTGTTCTTCTGCCTCTCTTTCTTCAATTGGAAGTCTGTTGGTGTGCTCATGAAGTAGGTGAAGAAAGAAAACATATTTTGCCCAAGCCTGACAGAATAGACAGTGTGGGAGAAGAACAATGTTGTCAAGGGTAAGTTTGCTAGTTTTCTCTTTCCACTGTGTTATTTTTACAATCACATCTGTGAACGAGGTATAGCATTTCATTTAGCATTTCAATTAGGGATTTATTTGGTCTTTACATATGTTAGTGTTTCTTTGCTACAACACAGTGTTTAGCAGCTAACCATGTGTAGATGTGTTCCGGGTGTGCTTTGGGCTTAATGTGATTTGCACAAGTAGAACATATTCCTGGAACAACATCCCTTTCATTTTAGCCCCCTCTGATTTTGGGGTTACAATGCTGTGAAAAAAAAAGAAAAAGCAGTTTGAACCTCTTTGATTATTTTGTATCTTGTATTGTACCTAAATACCTAATGTGTCACAATGAGGAGTCTCGAGATCCAAGTGCGAGTGAGAAACAATATAGTGAGAAACGGTTTATTGAGAAACAATAACCAGAGAGAACAGCTGGAAAAGACCGCAATCATGAGCCTCAGCGGACATCAGACAGCATGCTCTAGTGACAGTGAGGGATCTCCGATCCAGTGCAGGAATCCGAGGATTGCGGAACGATCCAAGACAGGCTGGACAAGAACTAGAACACCGAGCTGACAGAGAGACAGGACATAAGTTAACGAACCGACAAACACACAATGAACATAGAGCCCTATATAAAGGCAATGCAAATGAGTTGCAGCTGGCGCGCTCTGATTAATGAATGACGTACACACACGCAGGACAAGACGCAAAAAGACCGCACCGGACCCATGAACCGTGACATGATGGTGCACATAGGCTAATTGGAACCAGGTGCTTACCGAAATTTTGGCGAAATTAAAAAAATGAATTACATACATTAGTCACTTAGCAGACGCTTTTATGCAAAGTGAATTACAAATGGGAAATTATATATTCTATATAGTATACTATATATATATATATTATATTACTATATATATTAATATCTATATATTATATAAATATAATATAAGCCTCCTGAGGACCCAGCTAGGAGTTTTTGTCTCTGTAGTGGAATTATATGTAGTGAATTTCTTGAGACCTCATATGTCAACAGTTGTAAAGGTCTGGATGTCTCCCTCTCCTTGGTTTTTAGAGATGGCTGACATTAATTTAGTGATAAAGTTGTACATCCTTATGGAAATATGATCATTTTTTGTAATTATAATTTAAATCTGATAAATTTTCAAATTGTTTGTCACAAATCAACATCTCAGGAAAATGTTATGGGGTTTCAAATCAAAATGTGACTTCCTGTTATGAAACAGGACATCATTTTATACATGTCCACTGTAGAGGACACCAAGACTAAAATCATGTTTATTATACATTTTGGGAGACAAAATAATTGAATAGGAAAACAAATTATATCAATATTCTTATGAAATATTATATATTATTATGAACATCTGGCCAATTACTACTCCCATTATTACACTTCTTTTTTTAACATGCTGTCCCAACAGCACTTTAATATGCAAATTAAATACAGTGTATATATAACATTGTGCTTAATGGGAAAACCAATTTATGAAATTTTTACACACATATTGCATAAAACAAAATGGTATATCAAATAATTTTGTTATATATTCTATAACATAGTTGAGAACCATCCTTAAACAAAGTTAGTTATAAAAAAAATACTGAAACCTAAAAATTGATTGGTGATTTTAAAAAGATTCCCATTGTTTTTGCCTTTTCATGTCTGCTCTTGTCATTTTATTTTTAGAAAAAATGAGTCCTGGTGTCCTCTACAGAGGACAAAGCATAACTTATGAATAAACTTATTCTTATGCTCTAAACAATGTAATGACATGAAAAAAAAATAATTCACAGAGTTCTTTATTCTGGTTCTCAGGAATAGCCAGATTATATATAGATATATATATATATATTAGTGCTGTCAATCGATTAAAAAAATAACTAATTAATCACACATTTTTCTGAAATAATCGCAATTAATCGTGATTAATCCCACCTAACATTAAAGTTTTAAATATACTTTTATATTGCAATAATTTCACATTCAATCTTCAACTTAATGTAGAAACCACATAAAGACATTATATTTTATATTTGTTAAATGGCATCTTTTTTATGACTGAAGGCAAGTATCAATGATACCAATACGGATGTCTCTATAAAATTGCCCCCCCCCAATATTTAACCATTGACTATAGCCATTAAACATTACAGTATAATTGGAATCCATTATTTTTTAACATTTAATAGGCTTTGAAAAATATAGCTTTTAATTTAAGTGAACTTAAAATAATCTTCACATAAACCCATTACAATAAATGCCATATTTACCTGTGCCCTATCATCAGAAATATACAGGAAGTGAAATTGAAGTTATCAAACACTAAAATCTAAATTAAATATATATGAATCCTTAAAGCTATAAAAGTTATTTTTCCTCTTTTTTTCTTTGTCCTTTGATAAATAGACATCACAGCAGCTGGTTATTTGGTTGTTTTGGCTGCTATTTCTTTAAGAGCTTATCGCTGCTCTTCATATATATTTAATATATATATATATATAATAGTATATATATTATATAATATATTAGCGATGTCAATCGATTACAATTTAATAATCTATATTAATCAAATCCTTTTTCTGTGATTAATCGCACACTTCGTGAGATTAAGCATAGACCATTTATCTTGTTTCAAATTTTTATTTTGTCATAATTTGCTATATTCAACAAAGTAAACCAAAATATTGAAGGGTGATTCTCATAATCTATATTTTCTGCAAGCTTTTGTCAAGATAAATTTAGATGTCTTTCCAAAAAAGGACACTTATAAACTCCAAAAGGACACCAAATAACCAAATGATATAAGGAGCCCATATAAGCACTTATGAAAGAAAAAAAATCTGAATTTTAAAGTATGTGTACAGTGCAACAGCAAAGAGCTTTTTTACTTTTATAGAAGCCAAGTTGTGATACTGAACAGGACCACATGAAGACCAACCGACAGTTGACTGCATATATCTACTACAGTACAATGATCCATTCAGTATAACTAAACACAGCAACATAAACATGACAAATCAAAACATTATCGTGAATGTGTCTGGAAACAACGTGAATGTACGGAAATGTCTGTCCCTGTGCTGTGCATAAATACAATGTGCGATCAGTGCATCAAGAGCACTCATACATGCATTATTATAACGGACTCACACGTGCTTACTGTATGTATGACTTCTGTAGCACCGCAATATCATACATTAATTGCAGTTTTCAGCATCAAAACTTTACTAGCGGACTGTTATACAGGCGGAGAAACGTATAGTTTCAGTTTGCAATTCTATTATGGCAATACCAGCGTGGGATTAGTTGACAATCAGTTCAGACTGTACACAAGGAATTAATATTCACTAAAACGCAACGTGGTTCTGTTCTATCTGCAGTCTCGGATGTAATCAGCCTGGTTTTCTTTATATTAGCGCTTTTTTGGATGGATTGTTTGAATGCATTCGCTTACTGGATTATTGGACTGAAAACTTTCCCGGAGTTTAGCAGCTTAAAATTATCTAATCACAAGCAGAGAAGCAAAATTGGGTTAACAGGTTAGAATAGAAATTGTTATTCAGTAATTTTGCGTTAATTGTGTTAAATTATTTTAACATGTTAAGGAGTATAAAATGAATGAACATCCGTAACGCGAGGAGACAGCCCTATATATATGTACAGTGGGTACGGAAATTATTCAGACCCCCTTAAATTTTTCACTTTTCATTATATTGCAGCCATTTGCTAAAATAAATTAAGTTAAATTTTTTTCCTCATTAAAGTACACACAGCACACCATATTGACAGAAAAAAACAGAATTGTTGACATTTTTGCAGAGTTATTAAAAAAGAAAAACTGAAATATAACATGGTTCTAAGTATTCAGACCCTTTACTGTGACACTCATATATTTAACTCAGAATCATCCTTGAGATGGTTCTACACCTAAATTTGAGTCCAGCTGTGTTTGATTATAATGATTGGACTTGATTAGGAAAGCCACACACTGTCTATATAAGACCTTACAGCTCACAGTGCATGTCAGAGCAAATGAGAATCATGAGGTAAAGGAACTGCCTGAAGAGCTCAGAGAAAGAATTGTAGCAAGGCACAGATCTGGCCAAGGTTAAAAAAAAAATTTCTGCTGCACTTAAGGTCCTAAGAGCACAGTGGCCTCCATAATCCTTAAATGGAAGACGTTTGGGACGACCAGAACCCTTCCTAGAGCTGGCCGTCCGACCAAACTGAGCTATCGGGGGAGAAGAGCCTTGGCGAGAGAGGTAAAGAAGAACCCAAAGATCACTGTGGATGAGCTCCAGAGATGCAGTCGGGAGATGGGAGCAAGTGGTAGAAAGTCAACCATCACTGCAGCCCTCCCCCAGTCGGCGCTTTATGGCAGAGTGGCCCGACGGAAGCCTTTCTTCAGTGCAAGACACATGAAAGTTTGCTAAAAAACACCTGAAGGAATCCAAGATGGTGAGAAATAAGATTCTTTGGTCTGATGAGAACTTTTTGGCCTTAATTCGAAGCGTTATGTGTGGAGAAAACCAGGCACTGCACACACACCTGTCCAATACAGTCCCAACAGTGAAGCATGGTGGGGTGGAGGCATCCTGCGTGCGGTATGTTTTCAGCTGCAGGGACAGGACGAATGGTTTCAATCGAGGGAAAGATGAATGCGGCCCAGCACAGGGATATCCTGGACGAAAACTTTTCCAGAGTGCTCAGGACCTCAGATTGGGCCGGAGGTTTAACTTCCAACAAGACAATGACCCTAAGCCCACAGCTAAAATAACGAAGGAGTGGCATTACAACAACTCTGTGACTGTTCTTGAATGGCCCAGACAGAGCCCTAACTTAAACCCAATTGAGCATCTCTGGAAAGACCTAAAAATAGCTGTCCACCATCGTTTACCATCCAAACTGACAGAACTGGAGAGGATCTGCAAGGAGGAATGGCAGAGGATTCCCCAAATCCAGGTGTGAAAAACTTTTGCATCTTTCCCAAAAAGACTCATGGGTGTATTAGATCAAAAGGGTTCTTCTACTAAATACTGAGCAAAGGGTATGAATACTTAGGACCATGTGATATTTCAGTTTTCTTTTTTAATAAATTTGCAAAAATGTCAACACTTCTGTGTTTTTCTGTCAATATGGGGCTGTGTGTACATTAATGAGGAAAAAAAAAAATAACTTAAATGATTTTAACAAATGGCTGCAATATAACAAAGAGTGAAAATTTAAGGGGGTCAGAATACTTTCCGTACCCCTGTCTATGATTATACAGTGGGGCAAAAAAGTATTTAGTCAGCCACAATTGTGCAAGTTCTCCCACTTAAAAAGATGAGAGAGGCCTGTAATTTTCATCATAGGTATACCTCAACTATGAGAGACAAAATGAGGAAAAAAAATCCAGAAAATCACATTGTATGATTTTTAAAGAATTAATTGGTAAACTCCTCGGTAAAATAAGATTTGGTCACCTACAAACAAGCAAGTTTTCTGGCTCTCACAGACCTGTAACTGCTTCTTTAAGAGGCTCCTCTGTCCTCCAATCGTTACCTGTATTAATGGCATCTGTTTAAACTTGTTATCAGTATAAAAGACACCTGTCCACAACCTAAAACAGTCACACTCCAAACTCCACCAAAGAGCTGTCAAAGGACACCAGAAAAAAATTGTAGACCTGCACCAGGCTGGGAAGACAATCTGCAATAGGTAAGCAGCTTGGTGTGAAGAAATCAGCTGTGGGAGCAATTATTAAAAAATGGAAGACATACAAAACCACTGATAATCTCCCTCGATCTGAGGCTCCACACAACATCTCACCCCGTGGGGTCAAAATGATAACAAGAACTGTGAGCAAAAATCCCAGAAACACACGGGGGGACCTAGTGAACGACCTGCAGAGAGCTGGGACCAAAGTAAAAAAGGCTACCATCAGTAACACACTGCGCCGCCAGGGACTCAAATCCTGCAGTGCCAGACGTGTCCCCCTGCTTAAGCCAGTACATGTCCAGGCCCGTCTGAAGTTTGCTAGAGAGCATTTGGATGATCCAGAAGAGGATTGGGAGAATGTAATATGGTCAGATAAAACCAAAATAGAACTTTTTGGTAAAAACTCAACTGTCGTGTTTGGAGGAGAAAGAATGCTGAGGTTCATCCAAAGAACACCATACCTACTGTAAAGCATTGGGGGTGGAAACATCATGCTTTGGGAATGTTTTTCTGCAAAGGGACCAGGACGAATGATCCGTGTAAACGAAAGAATGAATGGCGGCCCGTAGCGTGAGGATTTTGAGTGAAAACCTCCTTCACCTCAGCGAAGGGAATTTGAAGATGAAACGTGGCGGGGTGTCAGAATGACAATGAGCCAAACACACCGCCTACGGGGCAATGAAGGAGTGGCTTCGTAAGAAGCAATTCAAGGTCCTGGAGTGGCCTAGCCAGGCTCCAGACCTCAATCCTATAGAAAATATATGGAGGGAGCTGAAACTCCATGTTGCCCAGCAACAGCCCCAAAACATTAATGCTCTAGAGGAGATCTGCATGGAGGAATGGGCCAAAATACCAGCACCAGTGTGTGAAAACCTTGAGAAGACTTACAAAAAACGTTTGACCTCTGTCACTGCCAACAAAAGGTATATAACAAAGTATTGAAATGAAATTTTGTTATTGACCAAATACTTATTTCACCATAATTTGCAAATAAATTCTTTAAAATCCTACAATGTGATTTTCTGGATTTTTTTTTTATCATTTTGTCTCTCATAGTTGAGGTAAACCTATGATGAAAATTACAGGCCTCTATCATCTTTTTAAGTGGGAGAACTTGCACACTTGGTGGCT
>JADLZN010000558.1:0-132260 GCA_018155175.1 Sinocyclocheilus anophthalmus | reverse complement strand
GTACGATTTTCGGAAGCCTTTTCTTCTCAATTTGCCATTTCTTTTAAATCATCTTCTTCTGATATGAGCCCTGAAGAGTTAATTTCTTATTTTAATTCTACCTGTGTTAGTATCTTGGATTCTATTGCTCCCTCTAAACTGAAATACTCCAAAATAAGAAATCAGCCTTGGCTAAATAGTGAAACTAGAGTTTTAAGACAAAAATGCAGGCAAGCAGAGAGAAAATGGAAACAAAATAAATTGCAAGTATCCTATAAAATTTTAGACGCAGTTAATTTTCATTTCCTCTTACAGTTTGCAATGAGTTTGCAATGAGTTTTTTTTATTACTAAGATTCAAAATATTCGCTCTAATATCACAAATTCTGGAAATGCCTCATTTGCTGATCACTGTAATTTAGCTACTTTAACTAACTTTGAACCTGTGTCTCTATCTGACCTAATAGATATTATCTGTCATATGAAACCTGCATCTTGTTCGTTGGATCCGATTCCCTCATTCTTTATTGTAGAAGTACTGGACACTATTGGCCCATGCATCCAGTCTATAATTAACAGTAGTCTTATTAGTGGCTGTGTCCTATAATGTTTTAAATACGCAGTGATACAGCCTGTGCTTAAAAAGGCTACTCAAGATCCTCTGGTCTTAATTCATTATCATCCTATTTCTAAGCTTCCTTTTCTATCGAAGGTACTGGAAGGTTGTTTTTCATCAACTTTCTTAATTTCTAAAGAATAATGATATATTAGACCAGGTTTCAGTCTGGGTTTAGAGCTCAGTACAGCACAGAATCTGCTCTTTTAAAAGTGTTAAATTATCTGTTACTGGCTGTTGACTCTGGAAAATGTGTCGTTTTGGTTCTCTTGGACTTAAGTGCAGCCTTCGACACTATCGATCACTCTATTTTGCTGAAATGTCTTGAGCAGTATGTAGGCATCAGGGTAATAGCTTTAAACTGGTTTGCGTCCTATCTTGAAGGGAGAACAATTTCTGTAAAAATTGATAACATCACTTCCTCTTCTGCTGCTGCATGTAAATGGGGTATCCCACAGGGATCCGTTTTAGGCCCTCTTTTGTTTTCTCTCTATCTTCTTCCTTTGGCTAATATTTTTCGTAAGCATCAGACGTCGCATCATTGTTATGCAGATGACATACAGCTTTATCTCCCTGTTAAGTCTGATGAGAATACGTCTCTTCAGCCATTTATTGTTTTAATGAAGTTAAAAGTTGGATGGCGGATAACTTCCTTCAATTAAATGACTCTAAGACTGAAGTGTTGGTTTTTGGACGTCCGGATTTTGCAAATACCCTCTCAAAGACCTTGGCTCCTATAACTAACACCGTAGGTTCTCATGCAAGAAATTTCTGAGTTATTTTTGACTCGGCACTTAAATTTGGCAAACAAATAAACTCAGTTGTCAAATCTGCATTTTTTTCAGCTTAAATCTGCATTTTTTTCAGCTTAAAAAGTAAGGCTTTCCACTTGATGCATTGCCAAAATCAAACCTTTTCTTTCATTTAAAGATTTAGAAACTGTAATCCACGCATTCATTTCATCCAGACTTGATTACTGTAACTCATTGTATTTAGGGGTCGCTCAATCTTGTCTGTCTCGCCTTCAGTTGGTCCAAAATGCTGCGGCCAGATTTTTAACAAAAACTAGGAAGAGGGAAAATATCACTCCTGTTTTGGTTGGTTTGCATTGGCTTCCCATTGAATATAGAATCCAGTTTAAGGTATTACTATTTGTTTACAAGTCCCTCACAGGCTTGGCACCAAACTATTTATCTGATCTTCTCCAATATTATCAGACCAACAGACCATTAAGGTCATCAAACACTTTGTTGTTGTCTGTTCCTAAGACACGTTTAAAACTTAAGGAGGATCGGGCATTCTCTGTGGCAGCACCTCAGTTGTGGAATAACTTGCCTCTTTACCTGCGATCGGCCACTTCTCTTCAGGTTTTTAAATCTTTAGTAAAGACATATCTTTTTAAAAAGGCTTATTGGAGTAACTGCTGTATATAATTGTATTGTGTGTATATTTAGTGTTGTGTATTATTTCTGTCACCTTTTTATTGTATATTTGTTTTATGGTTATTGGCTTAATTCTACTTCTCTGTGCAGCACTTTGGTCGGTTCTGTCGTTTTTAAATGTGCTATATAAATAAATTAAACTGAAACTGTTGTTTCTTTTCAGTCCTAATTATGCAGCAAATGGCTCTCAGTTTCTCAGACTAGAGAGCTATTATCAAAAATGTAGTGAAGAGAACTGATATACAGTACAAGAGAGATGTGTTTACTATTTAGCTGCTTATGTTACATGAATTTGTAAATTACTAGTAAATTCATTTTAGCATGCTGAAATTATGGACAGGAAGGTAGCTGTGTTGGGAATGCATTGTAGTTGCACTTGATGCATTGTAGTCACATCACACGTACAAGCCTACATGAATGTGTTGTGGTGTGGGAGAGTTGTTCTTTTGTCAATAATTAAATTAAATCAATAGAAATAAACTACCACTTTAGGAATAAGACATCTCCCAATTAACTATTTACTATTAACTAGCTGCTTATTAGCATATTTGCTATTTATTAGTACTTATAAAGCACATATTGTGCATGACTATATTCTATATCCCTAATCCTACCCAACACCATTAATAAGCAGCAATTAGGAGTTTATTGAGGCAAAAGTAATAATTAATAGTTAGTTAATAGTGAGAATTGCACCTTAAAATAATTGTTGACCAAAAATAACACCCTGACATTATTAGTAAATCAAAATGAACTTTATCGGTCAGTGCACGTTATTCCACAGAAAATATTTTGTCTTTGTAAATACTTTCTATGCCTCTAAAAATAATCATGGCAAAATTGCAGTAATTTAATCCCGATTTATGTTGTTGTAATAAATGTTACAGCAATAATAGCAGATAACGATACATTTTAATTAACTCGGTCATGTCATAACGGTGTTTTTTTCTGTCAGTTTTTCACACAATATACATGTTTTAAAGAGAAAATGTCAGCATTAACAAATAAGAAAAGCATTGCACGGGTTTTATAGTATTGTACAGAAAACGTTTAAAAAAGAAGCCATGAGCTGGCATACTTGTGCTAAAACTCATTTTCTTTACAGATGCCTTCAACAGACTCTGAACCCGCTCAAAATTTAAAACATAATAGGAATATTGGAGAACCGGTTGGACTGATGTTAACACTGTGAGCTGCGCTACCGCTCGAAACTTATGTATCACAAAATATTTCATACATTTCATAATGTGAATCTGAAACCAACCAATACTGAGTGAGTGGGTCCACAATAATAGAGACATTCTGTTATGGAGCTAGTCTTTTTATATCAGCGCTGATCTGAAAAACTGGTGTTTATACTTTCCCCTACATGTTCTCCTTCCTTAAGCAGTTCATTTAGTTTGAGCAAAGAAACCTTAATTTCAGATCTCTCATTTCACATTGAAATGAGGTAAATCATCCACATCCGCTTGGTACTTCCTGGATTTCAGGATTTGGTTCTTGTATATATATTATATATATATATTTATATACAGTGGGTACGTAAAGTATTCAGACCCCCTTAATTTTTCACTCTTTGTTATATTGCAGCCTTTTGCTAAAATCATTTCAGTTATTTTTTGTTCCTCATATGTACACACACACCCCATATTGACAGCAAAACCCAGAATTGTTGCATTTTTGCAGATTTAGTAAAAAAGAAAAACTGAAATATCACAATGGTCCTAAGTATTCAGACCCTTTGCTCGGTATTTAGTAGAAGCACCCTTTTGATCTAATACGGCCATGAGTCTTTTTGGGAAAGATGCTACAAGTTTTTCACACCTGGATTTGGGATCCTCTGCCATTCCTCCTTGCAAATCCTCTCCAGTTCTGTCAGGTTGGATGGTAAATGTTGGTGGACAGCCATTTTTTAGGTCTCTCCAGAGATGCTCAATGGGTTTAAGTCAGGGCTCTGGCTGGCCATTCAAGAACAATCACAGAGTTGTTGTGAAGCCACTCCTTCGTTATTTTAGCTGTGTGCTCAGGGTCATTGTCTTGTTGGAAGGTAAACCTTCGGCCCAGTCTGGGGTCCTGAGCACTCTGGAGAAGGTTTTTTTCAGGATATCCCTGTACTTGGCCGCATCATCTTTCCCTCGTTTGCAACCAGTCGTCCTGTCCTCTGCCGCTGGAAAACACCCCCACAGCATGAGGCTGCCACCACCATGCTTCACTGTGGGGACTGTATTAGACAGGTGATGAGCAAGTGCCTGGTTTTCTCCACACATACCGCTTAGAATTAAGGCCAAAAGTTTCTATCTTGGTCTCATCAGGCCAGAGAATCTTATTTATCACCATCTCACAACTCCATGCGGGCTCTCATGTGTCTTGCACGGTACTGTGGAGACTTCTTCCGTCGGGTGCCACTCTGCCATACCCAGTACCCCGACTCTGTAGGGCTGCATGATGGTCTGGAACTTTCTACAAACTCTCTCCCATCTCCCGCGGCATCTCCGGGCTCAGCCACACTCGATCTTTGGGTTCTTCTTGCTCCTCTCTCACCAAGTTTCTTCATCCCCCGATGCTCAGTTGGCCGCGGCATCTCTAGTCAAGGGTTCTGCGTTCTCCCAAACATCTCCATTTTTAAGTGGATTATGTAGCCACTGTGCTCTTATTAACCTTAAGTGCACAGAATTTTTTTGTAACTGGGCCCCCCCAGATTCTGTTCTCCTGCACAATTTTCCTCTGAGCTCTTCAGCATCCTTGACCTCAGGATTCTCATCTTGCTACAGACATGCCGGTGAGCTGGTTAAGTCTTATATAGACAGGTGTGGTGGCGTTTTTCCTATAATCAACGTCTCACTCTGTATAAATCAAACACACGCTGGACTCAAATGAACTGTAGAACCATACCTCAGGTTGATCAGAGAAATGGTCAGCAGCACCTGAGTTAATATTGATGTCACACACAAAGGGTCTGATACTTAGGACCATGTGATATTTCAGTGTTTCTTTTTTAATAAATCTGCAAAAAAATGTCAACAATTCTGTGTTTTTCTTCTGTCAATATGGTGTGCTGTGTGTTCATTAATGAGGAAAAAAAATGAACTTACATGATTTTAGCAAATGGCTGCAATATTGTTAAGAGTGAAAATTTTAAGGGTGTCTGAATACTTTCCGTACCCACTGTATATTATAATGTGTAATATATATCGGTACATACATAATGTATATGGAATTAAATGACTCTAAAAGGAGATTTTGAAAGTCACGGTGGCAATTTCGAGGAACTTCAGACTGTATTACGAAAAAAGAAACGCAACAACTATGCATTTATTTGGCTTTTCCAGCAGTGTGTGTGTGCAGTAAGATGTACTTTTGAAATATGTTGTAAAATAGTTTGTGTATAGTGGTTATATATAATATATACACATGAACATGCTATTAGTATTTCCGCTTATTGTCCGAATGATGTGCCCCAGTCTACTTAACAATGCGCTGTGTGTGTGTTTGTGTGGGTGTGTGGGTGTGTCTTTCAATTGTTTCAGTGTGGTCCTTATGAGGACCAATTTGGACTATAATACAGTGGGTTATGACATAGGTATTACAACAAGAAGGTGTTTTATGAGGACATTTTCAGTGTCCCCGTACTTCAAAAGGCTTATAAATAATTCAGAATTGTTTTTTTTTTGAAAATCTAAAAATGCACAACGTTTTCTGTGAGGGGTATGTTTAGGTGTAGGGTTGGTGTAGGGCTATATAAAATATGGTTTGTACAGTATAAAAACCCTTACGCCTATGGAGAGTCCCCATAAACCATTAAAACAAACCTGTGTGTGTGTGTGTGGTGTGTGTGAGTACAGTTCAGTGCATTTCTTACTTAAGACATGGGAGACGTAGAGTCAACGTCATTGTCATTGCAGCCTTTGACAGTGAACCTTGATTACACAGTGAACCACGTTCACACGTCCCGCTCTTTAAAGACACACTTTAACGTGAAGCTTGCTGGTAGACCTTCTCCCCGTGTTTTCAGCGAAGCTTCTCATACTTTGCTCTTCACTACAGTTTTTTGAAAGCGAATAAGAGGGGACACTGTACTGGCGTATCATCTGTCACAGAGCTCCGCTGTCTTCTCTCCTAATGTAGTCGCAGTTTATTTGTGGTAATGTTGAACTCTCCTCAGCTGTCCGCTCACGTCCTAACATTGTCAACTCCCATTGAAGTAACCGTCAGTTTTGCTTTGAAAATCGCTGTCATGAACCTGCATCAAAGGATGCACAGATTTAAACGTTCTATTATAATCAACGCACTGCTTGGCAACAGCAATTTCATTCATAATGTATCTGGATCTTTGCCATTTTTAAATATAACATTTAATTTTGTTTAATTTAACTGTATACTTTTTGTTTTAAAAAGGACAATTCAATTCAAGTTTATTTGTATAGTGCTTTTTACGATACAAATCGTTGCAAAGCAACTTTACAGAAAATTAAGTTTCTACAATATTTAGTGGTAGCTTATCGGTGGTGACTGTCAGTTAATGTATGGAAAAATCTATTAAACACACAATCAAACAGACGATGAACACCATTAACAGCAATTATTATATGATGCAACCAAACTTATAGCAAAATGTAAACATTTAAATGTGCAATTTTTTTTTTTTAATATGTATGCTTCCAGTTTGGGATGCACTGATACTCAAATTCTGGCCCAAAACTAATAAGCTGATAAATATTATTTGACCAATATTAAAACTCTACACTATTTTGTACAAATATGTTTAATTTAAATTAAAACACTAAACACTAAAATCAGTCCTTTTAAATGCTACAAGCGAATTTAAGCATTATACTTTACAGTTTCAAAATGGATATTAATTCATGTTGTGCTAAAGATTACATTTTATTATTTATTTACAAATGATTACAGATTATTAGTATATTTAAAAATCAAATTTAAGTGAGTGTTAGGTAATGGTAAAGGTAGTCTACACACAAATATTTAGGCTTAAATGTAAGATTTATTTATTTGAATAGCATATTCAACATCCATACATTTGGATTACACAGTTAAAACATGCGTTACTATTAATCTTAATGTGATGCATATTTGTCAGTCATACATAAAATAAAAACTCGCGTAAGATTGCCTGCAATCACGTCACTATAAATGCAAGCATAATAAATACAAACATAATCATGCCATTGTTTATTGATTAACTATTTGCATCGGTTATTTTTAATAATCTATTTACAAAAAATTATTAAAACGGCTTAGAAATACAGCATTTAATCTTGTCCATTGTGAAAAACTGCATTTTTCAGTTTTAAATGTAGGAACAGGGTGGCAAATATGGATAGGTTGTTGTGAACAAAGCAATATTCAGTTAGTTAAATGTTGAAAGAAATTGGATGTCCTGATGATAAACTATATAAACTTTTACGAAAATATTTATTTATTTTTAATATATTTATATGTTTTACCGTTTCATTATGTGTGACTGACAAATATGCATAATAAGTTTGTTAATGTTAAAACGGTGTAATATCCCATATGGCGGAAATATCTATATAAGCTATATGATATATATGATCTAATATATATATATTACTAGATTATATATAAATTCAAAACACATAAATATCAATTAAGGCCTTGTAGTTTTGAGTGTTTGTTAAAAATAATGCAAATAAGCAGGCACACTTACCTAGCAAATTCTCTATTTGACTGATAACCATAGGAAAAGATGTATCATGCATACTCAACACACGTTTGTGCCAGCCAGCCTTTGCTAATAATCGGAGTGTTGAATTGTTTACGCTGCCCACAATTGCCCTCATCCTCTTTCAACAGGTGCACAGAACAGACAGACTTTCACAAACCTGTGTTTGATTGGAGACGGGGACTGTGACCTAGAGCTGCTTATGTTTACATAGATTTCTTTAAGGTGCCAAAATTAATCTAGCCTTCTAACAGTCTCAAACTAAGGAGCTTTGTGAGTCTGTCAATACCTGATGTGTTTCCATCATCACCAAATGCTCACACTGCTCTTTGTTACAATATGTTTTGGTTTCAGTGTGTCAAGCGCTCACTTCACGTGCTCCAGCCTCAAGGTTTTGCCATCTCATCCACCTTCCCTCACTCTTTCTTGCATTCTCTCCGGTCGCTCTGTGAGATTTTCTCTTTTTGTCGTGTATTCTCACGAGATTTGCAGTGCCATGACATACAGCAGTGAGGTGACTCATGGACTTCTATGGACACTTATTTATTGACATTAGCATTATATTTTGTATTAAAATAAATCAAGTTATGTTTTAAAGAGTATGTTTATGGATTTCTGGACCAATTTTTTTGTTTGTTTCCCGAAGTCTGTGACCATTACTGTGTAACCTCCCCTCGCCCTTGGGTGCCATAGCAGGACGCCCTCTTCAGGTTGTGGGTGGGACTTGAGGTCCCTTTTAACCCAGGCCAGCTCATTGCCGGAGATGATTTCATCAAGAACCCCTCTGTAATATTCCATAACATTTGACTTGGTTGCAGATTTTTTTTAAATGTTTTTTTAAAGAGAATATATGACTATAATGATAATAATAAAGATGTTTGTGTTATTATTCATTTACAGCTTGCCAAGAGATTTACTATGTCTCCAAAAGTGCTTTTCACACTTTACTCAATGGGTTTAATTCGAATACTTACGCTATGTCCGAAATCACATACTGTGTAGTACTGGTTTGAAATTTTGAAATGTTTCTATATAGTATGAATAAGGGTAGTAATGAAATTCTAAAGTCTGACATTTCTGTATGCGTTTTTTTTTCGTATTCGTCATCCTTTGCTATCAAAATGCTTGCTACGGATGCGAAAATGCAGAACATCGAACCTGATCCAAATTGTTTTTGACGGACGAAAGTTTCGGAGGCAGTGTGCAAACGTGATTAACACAACGTGAGGTCGTATTTATTTTTAACGTGCAAAACTTTTGGACTCAGGTTGCAATGAAACTTAAAAACGACATCCATCATGCTGTTAGTGTCACATGACCTACTAGTGTCTGTTGCTAGTAGGCCTCATTGAATTGTAGCATGTCCATTGAGTGCAGAAGTAATAGATTACCTATTATACTTTTCAAATATTATGAATTCGGACATAGGCCTACTACTTAGTTTTTTTTCACATTCTGTATAGTATAGAAACAGACATATATGGACACAGTGTTTATGCTGAAAGTATAGCCTTTGAAAGTCTACTCCATTTCATAGTGTGTAGAAAGATTTATTAAGTTACTTATGAGGGATAAAGATGTCTTTGTACTTGTATAGAGTTGATTTTATCCTCTTAACCCACTTCACATCATAGTGGTGCTCTATGTAATTGTGACCTCTGGTAGCTTTGTTTTCAGAGATGGTGGACAAAACCTATATATATATATATATATGATTATTTTTTAACATAGAGAACCAATGACTTGTTAAATACTCATTTTTATATTTTCAATATATGTGTAATAAATATCATTAATTATAATATAATTAATTATCAATGCTTACGATAATTAGAAGAAAATGATTACAAGATTATATAATATCTCATATATATGCGAAGAGTATTTTTTTAATTATATATATAGATTAGATATATATATATATATTATAGTGCTGCAATAGATTAAAAAATTACTAATTACGCAAGTTTTCTGAAATAATCGCGATTATGCCCGTTAAAAGTTTTTAAATATACTTTATTGCAATAATTTCACATTCAATCTTGAAATCAATGTGCAAACAACAAAGACAGTATATTTTTTAATATTTGCTTAATGGCATCTTTTTTATGACTGAAGACCATAAAAAAAACACGTGACGAGCATTCCCGCAATCCGTTTGCGGCCTAAATGCAAAGAAAAGAAAAAGAAAAAAAAAAGATGAAGCCCGTGCATCACTTTCAGGTAACTACGTTCATAATCCTGTGAAAGTTTTTTGGATGTTGACGTTAATAACGTGTTTTAATGTTGGTAATAATTTCACCAACGCATAATATTCTCTCTCAATTTCCATGTTCCCTCACGAAAATTAGCCATGGTTTTAACACAAATAAAACCAAAAATCATAGTTCTTGTAGCCATGGTAACCGCAAATTAACAATGGTTTTGTTACTTCAATAATCATTTACAAAGAAGTATTAAGATAATATTTTTGTTGTTATAAAAAGAGACCTAAGCCAACAACAGCCTTTAAAATGACTTACAATGCATTATATAAAAAACGATGAGGCAATAATGATTGGCCAATTAATAATTATATGGTTTCATAGAATAACACCATTAAAATACATAATGCAATAGCCAACAAAATAAACAATTTATGTACATTAAATGTTATTACAAATGCCTGCAAAGGGAGCCAAAGGCCTAATTGCTGCTGTTATACTTACAGGATGATCAAATCCTTGTTTAATAGGCTATTGACCAAACATTTAATTCAAATATCAACTTAATCTTTAATTTTTGGCCACCTTTTTGCAATAGAAATGCTACAGCCTCTATAATTTCTTCAACAAAAAACATGTGGACATCACAACCCTTACAAAAATGAACCATGTTTTTTTTTTTGTAGTAAAACTGCTTAATTTTCTTTTGCGTGATTTCTGAATGCTTGAGACTATAAAATTAATTAGACAACTGTATTAATAAAGTCATACCTATAGGTAACTGTCTAGAGCTACAATTATAATTAGTAAATAATACAATTTAATTACAATTTAATTATTTACTTTTATATTTTATTAAAGTACTATTTTGACCCCTTATAGTAGGTGTTTTTTTATTTTTTTGTACTTCATAGATTTGAGGGAGGGGGCACAACAATACAACCCTGCTTAGGGCACCCATTTGGCCAGCAGCGGCCCTGGAGCTGCCGCTGCTGAGCGTGACGCGGATTCTACACGCACGTATTTCTCTCAAATCTTTTTAACTTTTCTGACCCACTTCAGGTCTTAAAGTCTCTTAATGAGCTGACGAGTTAAATCGGATCATCGTGTTAGATGATTGAGACAGTGCTGGGCTGCTCCAGGAAAGTTTTGAAAACCATTTCAGAGACATGTTCTAAAATGTGACTGTATATATACAAACCCAATTCCAAAAAAAGTTGGGACTCTGTACAAATTTTGAGTAAAAAAGGAATGGAATAATTTTCAAATCTCATAAACTTATATTTATTCACAAATAGAATATAGATAACATATCAAATATTGAAAGTGAGACATTTTGAAATGTCAAGACAAATATTGGCTCATTTTGGATTTCATGAGAGATACACATTCCAAAAAAGTTGGGACAGGTAGCAAAAAGAGGCAGGAAAAGTTAAATGTACATATAAGAAACAGCCGGAGGACCAATTTGCAACTTATTAGGACAATTGGCAACATGATTGGGTATAAAAAAAGCCTCTCAGATTGGCAGTGTCTCTCAAAAGTCAAGATGGGCAGAGGATCACCAAATCCACCAATGCTGCGGCGAAAAATAGTGGAAAGGAGTTTCTCAGAGAAAAATTGCAAAGAGTTTGAAGTTATCATCATCTACAGTGCATAATATCATCCAAAGATTCAGAGAATCTGGAACAATCTCTGTGCGTAAGGGTCAAGGCCGGAAAACCATACTGGATGCCCGTGATCTTCGGGCCCTTAGACGGCACTGCATCACATACAGGAATGCTACTGTAATGGCAATCACAACATGGGCTCAGGAATACTACCAGAAAACATTGTCGGTGAACACAATCCAACGTGCCATTCGCCGTTGCCGGCTAAAACTCTATAGGTCAAAAAAAAGAAGCCATATCTAAACATGATCCAGAAGCGCAGGCGTTTTCTCTGGGCCAAGGCTCATTTAAAATGGACTGTGGCAAAGTGGAAAACTGTTCTGTGGTCAGACGAATCAAAATTTGAAGTTCTTTTTGGAAAACTGGGATGCCATGTCATCCGGACTAAAGAGGACAAGGACAACCCAAGTTTTTATCAGCGCTCAGTTCAGAAGCCTGCAACTCATGGTATGGGGTTGCATGAGTGCGTGTGGAATGGGCAGCTTACACATCTGGAAAGGAACCATCAATGCTGAAAGGTATATCCAAATTCTAGAACAACATATACTCCCATCCAGACATCGTCTCTTTCACGGAAGACCTTGCATTTTCCAACATGACAATGCCAGACCACATACTGCATCAATTACAACATCATGGCTGCATAGAAGAAGGATCCGGGTACTGAAATGGCCAGCCTGCAGTCCAGATCTTTCACCCATAGAAAACATTTGGCGCATCATAAAGAGGAAGATGCGACAAAGAAGACCTAAGACAGTTGAGCAACTAGAAGCCTGTATTAGGCAAGAATGGGACAACATTCCTATTCCTAAACTTGTGCAACTTGTCTCCTCATTCCCCAGACGTTTGCAGACTGTTATATAAAGAAGAGGGGATGCCACACAGTGGGAAACATGGCCTTGTCCCAACTTTTTTGAGATGTGTTGATGCCAGAAATTTAAAATCAACTTATTTTTCCCTTAAAATTATACATTTTCTCAGTTTAAACATTTGATATGTCATCTATGTTGTATTCTGAATAAAATATTGAAATTTGAAACTTCCACATCATTGCATTCTGTTTTTATTCACAATTTGTACAGTGTCCCAACTTTTTTGGAATCGGGTTTGTATATTACATGCATGCACAGTTTTAAGGCAGCTTTAATCGCCTTTTTGGTAACTTCATGACTTAACTGACCACGACATTGCATGCACGTAGATTATTTCACGCTTTGATATGAAAGGATACAGGCTACAGCGCGTGCCGGCACCTTTGTGCGTGCAATTGAAGAACACCCGCTGCGAGCACAGTACCGTTTCCACACTCCCTTGACTCGCGCCTGGCGCTGAAGTGAAGAGGAGCGCGCGTCAGAAACGTCTCCCGTTCTCAGTCGTTCTGCAACTGAATAAATGCACTTCTTGTCAAGAGAAAAAGTGACAGAAGCAGCAGTTGTGAGGTGGCCAACCCTAGCCCCTGCGTTAATTGCGTCTTTTTAAAACATGAATCGCCTGCCAGTAAAGCGCTAATTTGACACCACTAATATACATGTGCGGTTACTTGTGAAAAAAAAGTGTTGGCACCCTTCCTGATTTCTTTTTTTTTGCATGTTTGTCACACTTTAATGTTTCAAATCATCAAACAAATTAAAATATTAGTAAAAGATAACAAGTGAACACAACATGCAGTTTTTAAATGAAGGTTTTTATTATTAAGGGAAAACAATCCAAAACTACATGGCCCTATGTGAAAAAGTGTTTGCCCCCCTGTTAAAACCGTGGTTTATCACACCTGAGTTCAATTACTCTAGCCACACCCAGGCCTGATTACTGCCACACCTGTTCGCAATCAAGGAATCTCTTAAATAGGACCTGCCTGACAAAGTGAAGTAGACCAAAAGATCCTCAAAAGCTAGACATCATGCCGAGATCTAAAGAAATTCAAGAACAGATGTGAAACAAAATAGTTGACATGTATCAGTTTGGAAAGGGTTATAAAGCCATTTCTAAAGCTTTAAACCTTTGGGACTCCAGCGAACCACAGTGAGAGCCATTATTCACAAATGGCAAAAACATACCCCAAGAGCACAGCGACGACTCATCCAAGAGTTCACAAAAGACCCCACAACAACATCCAAAGAACTGCAGGCCTCACTTGCCTCAGTTAAGGTCAGTGTTCATGACTCCACCATAAGAAAGAGACTGGGTAAAAGTGGTCTGCATGGCAGAGTTCCAAGACAAAAAAAAACGCTGCTGAGCAAAAATAACATAAAGACTCGTCTCAGTTTTGCCAGAAAACATATTGATGATCCCCAAGACTTTTGGGAAAATACTCTGTGGACTTACGAGACAAAAGTTGAACTTTTTGGAAGGTGCGTGTCCCATTACGTCTGGCGTAAATGTAACACTGCATTTCAGAAAAAGGACATCGTACCAACAGTAAAATATGGTGGTGGTAGTGTGATGGTCTGGGGCTGTTTTGCTGCTTCAGGACCTGGAAGACTTGCTGTGATAAATGGAACCATGAATTCTGCTGTTTACCAAAAAAATCCTGAAGGAGAATGTCCGGCCATCTGTTCGTGACCTCAAGCTGAAGCGAACTTGGGTTCTGCAGCAGGACAATGATCCAAAACACACCAGCAAGTCCACTTCTAAATGGCTGAAGAAAAACAAAATTAAGATTTTGGAGTGGCCTAGTCAAAGTCCTGACCTGAATCCTATTGAGATGCTGTGGCATGACCTTAAAAAGGTGGTTCATGCTCGAAAACCCTCCAATGTGGCTGAATTACAACAATTCTGCATAGATGAGTGGACCAAAATTCCTCCACAGCGCTGTAACAGACTCATTGCAAGTTATCGCAAACGCTTGATTGCAGTTGTTGCTGCTAAGGGTGGCCCAACCAGTTATTAGGTTTAGGGGGCAAACACTTTTTCACACAGGGGCATGTAGTTTTGGATTTTGTTTTCCCTTAATAATAAAAACTTCATTTAAAAACTGCATGTTGTGTTGACTTGTGTTATCTTTTACTAATATTTAAATTTGTTTGATGATCTGAAACATTAAAGTGTGACAAACATGCAAAAAACTAAGAAATCAGGAAGGGGCCAACACTTTTGCACACCACTATATACATATACATACTTTGTCTCAAAGGGCTAGTTAGATTTTTAGTTTCATTCAAGTTAATTAAATAAACAGTTTTTCAATAACTGTAGAATATATTGTAAAAAAAAATCCAGCTGTGGTTGCCGGAATTTTACCGTAAAAAATATGGTAGCAATGTTTTAGGTTTTACGGTTTTAACTTAAATATACAGTTAAATACCATAATTTCATTAAATGATATAATGTTAATATACCAACCTAAATCTGATACCTTTGTAATACACTGATAACCACAATGCAGTGGTTGATGAGCAAAGAGAAGTCAACATGATGAAACAAAGCTCATCCAAGCAGCTTTTTAAATAATAAAGTATAGAAGGGTGCCACAGTGTCATTCAAGGAGACAACGACCAGGAACGCATAAACACTAAGAATCACTATAGATGGGTAACACACAGAAACTGAAGTAAGGCAAAAACATCATTTACAAACAGTAGGGTAACACCACAACCCTAATATACGAAAGCTGATAAGCACGACGAAATAGAACACGAAGAAGAACACAGTTATCTGTTTCAAACTCAACAAAAAAAAACATCAAATTTTGAAATGTAACGCAGGGAATTCTTGTAATGTCAATTTACGGTTATTCACTGTTTTTTTATACGGTCTTTTTCACTTCCAAAACGGTATACTACCGTAAAATTAAATGTACCCTAATAAATGTAATGTCCAATACAGTTTTTCACCGGATATAGTAGGGGAATTTACCGTTAACAATTTAAACAATTTTTAACCTGCTTAAGCTTTGTTATCGTCTTTTACCGTTAAATTTCTAACGGCAATTTTGTGCAGTATAGTGTTTATAAAGTAGAGCATGGATTCATGATAACTAATGAGCCATCTGTCTTGTATGGGAAGGAGCTAATAAATTAACATGGTGAAATAAATACGATGGGCGTTCGAGGAGTTAGCACCTGTGTCTCATAATTGTTAGACATGGCAAGGAATGTTAGATACCAATTGTTAATAACTTTATTAAGCTGGGTATGAGAAATACGTTAAATTATAAACATATGTATAATAAAACCATCATATTTAAAAACATGATATTAATCACATGACAAAATATATTATTGTTACGTTTGAAAGCCTTTCTAAATAGATAGGCTTCAGAAGCCTGGCAGAGAAATCTGAACTTTTTTGAAGAATAAATGATATTGTTGCATTTAGGAGTAAACATGAAAAATACATTAATATTTATTTTGATCAAAATAAACAAGGAAATAGCTAAGGTACCAACTTTGCGAACTGATTGTTTTGAACAAGAGTCAAACGTATTATGGGTGCAGTGGGTCCCTTTACCTAAGCCATGAGAAGCATGCTATGTGGTTGGTAGAAATCTCTTCTTGCCACCTAATACATTTATAACATTTCTTAAACAAAACAAAATGTGTTACTCCATCTATGTTACATTTTTTTCTGCAATCACTATGGATGCAGTGAAATGCACATTTTCCTTATGGCCCTGTTGTACGTTAGTAATCACTAACCCAGATTGAAGCATTGTGATATATAACTTAAAATAACATTAACCCAGGGTGCACAATCACACAGGCTTAATTTCAAATGTGAAAAGTCCATAGGATGGCAATATGATATATTGTGCCCCTCTAAATAGCATTTACACTTAACTTGACCCCCCTCTGCACATCTGGTTTTACTTTAAGGAAGTTGACTGGGATGCAAGCAGCATTTGAGGACTTTTCTTTAGTATTAAGAGCTCTAGATGATAGAAATATGAATTATCTTTCCTCACATTGGCTTCTTAATACCAGTTGTTATCATTTTCACAAAGGAAAAGTCCTTTTCAGATAGGACTACTGAGGTTTCCTGTGAAAATTCTCATTATTATTGTTGACTCGATCCTTTCAACAGCAGGACTATCTGTAACCACATACAGTATGTGAGAATCCTAAAATGCTCAGGGATTTTCCCTGGCTTTATCGTTCTTGTTGCCGTTGAACATGTATGGAAATATTGTCATATTGCCAAAACAAACACAGGCAGCAGACAGGCGGTTCTCGGTTTCTGCTGTGTAGGTGACCGCTGACTCAAACAACCAACAGTGTACAGTACAAAAGCTTTACGCACGTATCAGCACTGTTCAGACATCTGTGTTGCATAAAGTTTAGATGTATGAAGGAAAAAAAACAAATGGCTAAAAATGCGAGACGGAAATACCAACACAGAGAGACATTTTCCCTCCCCCTTCAAGTTCTACAAACATTCCTGGAGTCAAACACGAGGCTCGGTTCACGCTGCCATTACAACAAGAATCTGGCGGGAGATTTCACTGATAAGAGCCGAGAGAGTCTCGTCATCTGGACAGAGGTGATTAGCTCTTCTCAATAAAACAAAGACCTTTAATAGACCTATACATGAGAAACTTGCTCTCAACTGCGACTGCATAACAATCTGCGTACTTATATTCGCCATTTTTGTACATGCATGTTATATTATTGTGACTTCTCCAATCATTTAGTCCACTTAACCCTCTGGCGCTTCTTATGGCGGTCCTTTGTATACTTTAATTAAATGAATGTACTGTATTTTAGTTTGATAATGTTTTTATTTATTTATTATTATATTTAGGGGATTTTTATACAGTAGTTATAGTCCAATTATTAGCCTACTTGTTAACCACTTTTTGAGGACCTGAAAATTTAATTTTCAACTTAAACTCGTAAATCCTTTTTTTTTTTCCTCCTTAAATCTCTTTCCGGGTTCTTACTTTGGCACCTTTTCCAAAGTAAAATTCAAGCACTTTCAATGTGCATTTTCAAGAATTTCCAGCATTTTAAACTGTGGTAAATTACATGTTTACACACAAACACACTTGAGTTTTTTTTTTTTTACTTTAAATCAGATGTTATTGTGCTATTAAAAACCACCTGTCTGGATTGCATTGCCTAATATAAATAGCCAACATACAGTATATAAATTATACATTTATCTGCAGTATTTTTTAAAAATAAAATGTAAGTTTTATTTAATGGCAATATTTATGGTATCATATTAATGACTGATACCATAAAATGACTGTAAAAAAAACATGATTTGCGGTTCAAAAACAGGTTTTTCACAAATAAATAAAGTTAGAAAAAAAATTAATTCCCGTCAGGAGAGATCTCCTCTCTCAGGCGGAGGGTACGATCGCCAACCCCGCCCGGTGCTGTGGAAGTTGTGGGTGTGGCCCCTTAGGGGGCACAACTCATAGCATCTGGTCTCTCAACCGAGGTTGTTGAGACCATCCTCCAATCTAGAGCTCCCTCAACGAGGAAACTGTACGCCCTGTAGTGGAGGCTCTTCACTGCATGGTGCGGAGACCGCCTGCTTGACCCAGTTAACTGCCCGATTGGTACAGTGCTGGAGTTCCTGCAGGCCCGATTCTCCACAGGGTTGACCTACTCCACCTTGAAGGTCTACGTGGCGGCTATAGCGGTCACACCCCTCTTGATGGTCACTCAGTTGGCAAGGACCCCCTGGTTACACGTTTTCCTCCGCGGTGTGATGAGGCTGAGGCTTCAGGTACGATCTCGTGTCCCTCCTTGAGACCTCGCTGTGGTGCTAGATGCTCTCTGTAGGCCTCCCTTCGAGCCTATCGAGGAGATATCGGATCGTCTTCTTACATTAAAGACTGTGTTTCTCTTAGCTGTATCTTCTCTAAAGAGAGTTGGGGATCTGCAGGCCCTTTCTGTGGCCCCTTCTTATCTTGACTTTGCGCCTGGTCTGGCCAAAGCTTTTTATACCCTCGTTCGTGGTATGTCCCCTAATGTCCCCTCCTCTACACCACGGCCTGTCGTACTCCAGGCTTTTTATCCTCCTCCTTTTAGGGAGCCCGACCAGCAGAGGCTTAATTGTATGTGTCCAGTGCGAGCACTGGACGCTTACGTCCACAGAGCTGCCCAGTGGAGAAAGGCGGACCAACTGCTTGTGTGCTATGGTCCCCCTAAGAGAGGTCATCCTGCTTCCAAGCAGACCCTCAGCCGGTGGATAGTTGATGCCATTACTGTTGCCTATGAGTCCTCTTATCTCCCCCCCCCCCCCCGCCCCCCCCCTCACCATTGGGGGGGTCAAGGCTCACTCGACAAGAAGTGTGGTGGCCTCCAAGGCCTTTCTGGCAGGAGTTCCTATGCAGGACATCTGCAACACTGCATTATGGTCTACGCCCCTCACTTTCGTCAGGTTCTATGACCTAGATTTGCGAGCCACTCCAGGCCCCTCTGTTCTCTTGCCATAGCCGTGCCCTTTCACACCAGTCCGGATTTTGCAAGTCTGGCGGCGTGGGCATACTCGTTTCCATAGCGTTTTCCGATGCAGCGTGAGTTCCTGAAGGGGAACGTCCCAGGTTACGTATGTACCCATGGTTCCCCGAAGAGAACGAGACGCTGCGTCTCAAGGCCATACTTCCGGCATCCCTACAAGGGCTTGCTTCACTCCTAAGAAGCTAGCGCCGGCGGCACCTCACGTGCTTTTATAGCTTCCTGGTCATGACGTCACCTGCCGCGGACGTCTCGCCCATCGTTCGACTGATTACACATATGATTCAGAGCTTGGTATCGCTGAAGGCGTTCCCCTAGCGTTTTCCGACACAGCGTCTCGTTCCCTAGGGGAACCATGGTTACATACGTAAACTAACCTGGGACTTTCATATTTGATATAGTAATGCAGATGATGGTCTTCCAGAATGACAGAAAAGCACCTTAAAGTGTTTAAATTGCACCATTGCTACAACATAGCAGTGCTAATCACTCTAAATGACTCAAATATCATGGTTCCAATCGCCATTGGACATCAAACCGGTTGTGTTTGTCTTTCAGGGATCACATTTGAATACTGTTTTATCTCCCCGGACCAAATTTAGATTTAAAAAAATAAAATAAAAAAATAATACTGTAATTAATCAGGATGCATTAACTTTTTCCCAGTGACGGTAAAAACATTTATACTGTTACAAAAGGATTAGGTATTTGGGTCAAAACTGTTATTTGGAACCTCTACATTAAAGCCTCCTAAAATAACAATGTATGACAGTTTCCGCAAAGATTGATTCAGTACCACTTGATTATAATAATAGATGTTACAAGTGAATCAGCATATTTAATTATTTCTGAAGTATAGATACTGTGCTGAAATTCAGCTTTGCAGCATAGGACTATAATTACATTTTAAAATATCTAAATATCAAACCATTATTTTAAAGTTGTACTATTTCAACAATAGTTGTTTGGTTTTTTACTGTATTTAAGAGACTTCAAACACAAAAAAAAAAAATAAAGAAATCTTACCAACCCCAGACTTTTGAGCGGAGGTGTGCATGAGTAAATGAGCAGATTTTAAGAGAGTAATGACTAAATTTAGTTCTGTTCCTCACCTAAAGCTATCGTATCTCTTCAGAATAATTCCAAATATGCCGTACAGTCATACAAACCACTTTTATAAAACTATGTTTAGCTTTTTTTTTTATTATTCAACTGACTGTTCGTGTTCCCAACTCAAACACACACACACACAATAACACACATTCAAACCACAAAATATTCTTAGCCAAATTTACTGAGACAGAACAGTCCAATTATTCATACAATACATATGAACCTTTAATTATGTACCACATTCTGTTTTTCCTCCTCGTCTGGTTCTCTCTACAAGAAGCAAACTAGCACCTACACTAAGGCTCAAATATTAACTAGAATCCTTCAAGTCTTTCTAAACTCTGGAAAAGCAACCAATCATTCAAGATTTGGTTAAATAAATCATCTGCAAAGTGCAAAAACTACATAAACATATGAAAAGCACATGTTCCCCCACAAAAAAAAAACAATATATGTATGAATGTGTACAAATTCTTTCAGCAATTACTTGGCACTCAGAGCAGAAAGGCACAAGCGCTATCTCAAAAGGCAAAGCAAGACTGAACAAGCCAGCTGACTTACTAGGTCTAAGTTATCGGCAGTGCGTGAAAGGCAATAAGATTACACCAGTAAAAAAAGAAAAAGAAAAAATACAGAAACAGCTTTTTGAAGAAGCAACACTCATTACATATATTACAAAGCTATGAAAATGCATATATAAAAAAAAGACATCAGGTTTGTTTTTTTCTCAAAAAAAAACACATTTCCTTATACTATGAATTCAGGTCATCTCTTCATATGAAGAATCCTGCTCACGTTAGTCTTTAACAAAACTATGAAAAGAGAAAAGAGAAAACAAATTAATATACAGTACTTAAAAGATATGTTTTTTTTCTATAAATGAAGAATAACAACTAGTGGGAAAAAAATTTAATTGCTTGTTTCCTAATAATTATATCAAAACATCCTTAACATTGACCAGGAAAATCCCAACATATATTTATTTGATTATAATATTTTTTCAATTTTGTTTTTCAGATATTCGGAATTTGTAAAATTGTGTTTACAGTGGTTTACCTTTTTAAAGACGAGTCTGTGCCATTTTGCTGTTTCCAGAAAATGTAAACAATTCTTTAAAGATAAACAACACGTTATGAATCAAAAATGTAAAAGGTAAGATACAAAAAATAAAAAATATTGTATTATTTATTCTTTTTTTAAATACCCCTTTTCAACAAGTTCAATATTTCCCCCCTTTAATGGAAGTGTGTGATTTCATTGTGTTTTCAACGCCAGCGATAGCAACAATAAGAATATTTTATTTTTATATTAGTATATATAATATTATATATACATAAATGAATATTGAAATTATTGAAATATTAATGATAGAAAATTGTTAATTTTTTAAAAAGAAATTTGACCACCCTCTTTAACTCATAACCATTTAAAATAAAATATGTAAGTATTGTATTAAGTGTGTGAAACTGACAACTGCCAGAGAACACCAGCATTTATTACTTCTTATCTTACAGCTACTGCGATATAAATCTTATGACAACTAACCCCGGTCTCCCCTGCATTTTATCTTGTTCTATTGCCTTCAGCTAGTTTGAAATAAACCTCATTAAATTGATTATTTCCTTATACCCAATTTATGCAGTCAGTTATGCTGGTAAACCTTTATTGTAAAGTACAGCTGTGAAGTTTGCCTACAGTGAGTAAATACTGCCACCGTGTGGCTACATTGCACAAGCATGTATTACCGTCAAATAATGGATGTGACAGTTTTATGGTCTTCAGCAAGCCAGATTACTCATGTCTACTGATGGCTTTTGCACTGCCAGATATATAGAAAGATTCTCACCTTCCACCGGTTTCCACACTCGTTGCACAGCACAAAGGTGGTCATGGGTTCATCTGCGCTGCGTGTCTGGACCTGCGGAGAGAGATTGTGTATTCCTGCTCGTTTCATGCTTCAATGCAGTTTAAGCCCACTTGCAAACTTCCTTTCAGACATGTGAGCGAATCAAAGACTTGTGCGAATTTGCTTCGAAATGCGGGGCTGTTTGTGTTTCAGAAACTTGATCCGCCCGGTTTTCTTTTTTAAAATATGGCTTAAGTATACAGATACTTTTAGAAGGACTGTATTTGTAACCTGTCAAGCTTCAGATCGAGAGCTGTTTTTATAATGACGGCAAGTTTAAACATTTCTGGTCTGTTATAACAGCATACCTGAGTGTAAGTGCAGTTCTTGCCCTTGCATTTTCCACAGATGAACATGTCAGTCTCTGTGCCGCCCACTTTGGAGAGCTGATGCTCTCGAATGGACTCCTTGGTCAGCGCTTTCCTGATCTCTTTAAGCTCAGCGCTTGCCATCTCCTGCCAAACACGCAATTAACACAAACACATTTCACATCCTGCAGAGAAGCTGCAATTTAACATTTCGCAGGCCAAAGTCAGACCCAAACGTACCTCTGCGGTCATGGTGGAGATGCGGTCTGGAGAGATGTTGCCGCACAGGACGTTCCGGCGTAAGTCTGGGTTTTTCTGGTCCTTGAGGTTGGAGATGCGACTCCTCAGTCTGGTTTTGTACTTCATGTCAGTGGACTTGAACTCCTGGTAGATACGTGTCATGAAGTACAGTCAAGAAAGCAGAAACCCGGTTGCATTATTTTACATTTTTCTATAAAGATGAAGCATTTTTTTTTTGTTAAATGTTCAAATATTTTCTACTTTCGCAGCAAGAAGACTAAAAGTAAAAGATTATTAGCTGGCGAATGGAAACGTAACCAAAAGGTGTAAATGAAAAGTGTAAATACTGTGGCACAATCAAAACATTGCACTGTTTGCTTGAGGTAAAAGTTCAATGTTTGGCTGGCGATCATGGCCTCTACTGGTAGATGTTGTAATTACACAATTTACAGGCAAAATACAGCTTTCTCTATTCCAAGTTCTGTATTCTGACAAAGTATGAATCACCAACATTTTATATACTACCATGGTATTCAAACGGATACAAAAGTGACAGTAAAGACATTTATATTGTTGCAAAAGATTTCTATTTCAAATTAACGCAGTTTTTTTTTACTTTCTATTTCCAATTCAGGGCCATATTACACTTTGCTATTTACAAATAAAATATTAAGCAGCACAACATTTTCATATTGATAATAATTAGAAATGTTTCTTGAGCAGCAAATCAGCATATTAGAATGATTTCTGAAGCATCATGCGACACTGAAGACTGGAGTAATGATTCAGTTTTGATCACAGAAATAAATTATGTTTTAAAATATATTAAAATAGAAAACAGTTATTTTAAATTGTAAAAATATTTTACAATATTACTGTTTTTACTGTATTTTTGATCAAATAAAAGCAACCTTGGTGAACATTAAAAAAAAAAAAAACTAAACTTTTAAACATAGTAGATGTTTTATAAGTGCCATATTTTGAAGGGCTCTTAAAAGCATTATATTTTTCTCTATGTGCTGCCTTTTACAGCTCGGGATAGTCACTAGGGAAAGGTCTGGGATTGTGTGTTCTTATGGTGCCATCAGCTATGTGATGTATTTTTTCCTATAGCTCCAGATTAACTTGGCTCATTTATGGCATATCATTAAGGGACTGGCTCAAAAACAACTGGCAATGAGCAGAGACGGCAGATTTCAAATCACATATTTGGTCCCGCACCTTCAAATAACCATTTTCAAGCTTAATAGGAATGCTACTGCATAGCTTTCTCCAGGTTTTCTATCTAGACCAGTGTTGAGCATCCCGACATAACACTAGCTAATGTAGCTTTTGGTAATTAAAAGGATATAATCTTCAATCTGTGCTGCCAGGTGTTCACAGTCTACACCGATCGTCTGGTAATCACCTGAGAAAAAAAAAAAACACACACAAAGCATAAATCAACTCAAATTAACTCCAATATTTTAACTATACTTTTAAAATGTTAAATCCACAAATCTCCCCCATAGTCATCTTTTGCAAAAATACATTCAATAACAGTTCATTTAACATTTTAGTTCCCTTAAAGGTCCCATGGCATGAAAATTTCACTTTATGAGGTTTTTTAACATTAATACGAGTTCCCCTAGCCTGCCTACGGTCCCCCAGTGGCTAGAAATGGCGATAGGTGTAAACCGAGCCCTGGGTATCCTGCTTCGCCTTTGAGAAAATGAAAGCTCAGATGGCCCAATCTGGAATCTTCCCTTTATGTCGTCATACGGGGAAAGGTTACCTCCCCTTTCTCTGCTTTGCCCGCCCAGAGAATTTGGCCCGCCTATGAGAAAATGAGCTACTACCTTGCGAGGCGAGCGCAATATTTTTTTTTCCTCGAGAGACATCATGGCTTGCAAACGAGCGAAGCATGGCAGTTGCCCCGCCTCTCTCCTCCTCATTAGCATTTAAAGCTACAGAGACAGAAATGGCACATCCTAAGGAAAGCTCATTGTGGGACTGGCTCGTAGTGGCTGAAATTCTGCACCAAGGCTGAATTTCGCGAAAGAGACTTCAGATACAGTACTAGGGACCACTTAGGCCTATATAAAAGCATCCAAAAAGCAGCATGTCATGGGACCTTTAAGTTGTGAAGTGCAGTGAACTTTCTTTCATATTTGAGTGAAATGAACTTATTTTGTAAATTGTACTATTAGCTTTTACAGTGCATTAATAACTAGTTGAACTGGTTCAGCTTTTACCATCAGTCTGTAGGGCCGCCACCAGCAGCTCTTTGCATTTAGTGCGCACGCTGTCCGTGGTGACGGGTGCAGGTGGGAAGATGGTGAATTTGGGGGTGACTGGGGTGGTGGGAGTTTTTGGTGTCTCCGGCTTGTTACTAGACAACAAAAGGTAACAATATTTCACAGTTTGTACAACTGCTTAAAATAATATGTATTGTAAAAACACAAATACATCAAAAATTGAGTGTTTCATTACGTTTTATTTATATTTTAAAAAACAATATTGTTAAATATTTGTGAAATATACTATAATAGGTTTAAAGAATCTAGAAGTTGCTATTAAGAGTATAGATCTGTTTATTTTACATGTTTATTTTGTTTTACATCACGTTCAAATAATTTTTTTCATAATGACTCATTTTCAAATAGTTACCTAATTTAGTAAATATAATGTAAAATAAATATTGTTGTCATTGCAGCAGGTGTTATTTGCCATCTTTAAATTAAAAAGTGTGCTATATATACTGTATATCAGCTTTATGCAGGCTGAAATATTTTTTGTCTGATACCCTGCTCATTTTTTTTTAAATGAAACATGCATGGATGAGTTGTTCACAATAAGATCTATAATATGCATTTCGAAAACAGATAGGATGAATTTTAATTTCAAGGCAACTTTAATGGTTAGAATTCACACACCTGGTGTCACTGGATCCAGGACCCGGTCTTAGAAGATAGGCTGGGCGAGATACCTCAAACCTTATTTAAAATCAAAATACTTCTCCTCCGATTTACCCTCAGAACCATCTGCATAAAAGAATATTCACACAATCCAGCATTAACATCAGAACACATGCTCATTGCGTTCACTATCACCAAGTTAACATCCATAAGACAGTAAGCAGTTTACATTAGTGCTGTCAAACGATTAATCGCATCCAAAATAAAGTTTTTATTTACATAATATATGTGTGTGTGTACTGTGTGTATTTATTATGCATATATAAAGACACACATACATCATATATTTTGAAAATATTTACATGTAATTACATGTATATATAAATCAGATTTAAATATAACCTTAACTTTTTTCTTAAAATATACATCATGGGTTTTATTTATATATAATAATTTCATTATTTAATAATAAAATCCCCCCCCGCCCGTATTGCTAAAATGTCAAGTTTTCTTCGACTAAAACTAGACTAAAATATTTAGATTTTCTTTGACTAAAACTAGACTAAAATGTTGAGACTTTTAGGTGACTAAAACTTGACTAAAACTAACTAGATAAGGTTACTAAATTGATAAAACTAACCAAGGACATTTACCATGGGACTACGACTAGACTAAATTGAAAAATAATCTGGACGAATTACACTAGTTTTTGTTTCCATAGATATGTGTGTGTGTAACTGTGTATCATTTAGTATATATATATAAAATACACCACATACAGTAATCTATTTTGAAAATATTCCTGTACTTACAAGTATATCTAAATATATTTAATATATCCCTATAAACTAACATTTTTCTAAATAGATACATGCATGGGTGTGTATTTATATATACATAATAAATATACACAGTACGCACACACACACATATACTATTATGTTGGATGCGATTAATCGTTTGACAGCACTACACAGCAGCTTCATCCCACCACTTTTTAGAAGGAAATTCTACGGTCTCCTTCTCAATCACTGTCATTCACTCCAAAATAAGTGAAACACCATCTTTTTAAGCTGTGTGAGTGTGAATAGGAATGCAGTACCCAGCAGTTTCTTCCAGGTCTTGATGAGAGATTTGGCCAGTGTCTGCACCTCCTCATCCGAGCTCTGCTTCCGCACTGCATTCACTGACATCCCGATCCGCGTGGACTGCAGCGTGCGACGCAATGAAACGGAGGGAAGATCACGTTTGTTACATTAAATATATCATTGGCCTATCACAACATCCAATTTGTGATACATTATAACTCAATCTATACATATGACACAAGTGTTACAGATAACTATTAAATAACAAATTATGATGCTTTGACTACCTGATCATTCTTCTGCTATAAAATGCTCAGAAAAGCGGAGATCATTATTGAATAAAAGAACGAGCAAATGACCTCTTAAGATTTTCAGCTATTTAAATGCAGTACAATAGGCATGATAACCTTTACTATTTTAATCACAATAAATCAGGGACTGATCTGGAAAGACTAAAACACAGCTCTGGGGTGTTTGAATTTCTCCTCAGGGATTAATTTAAAGCCTATTTGTCTGTACATTAACTCCTACCATACTGAATATATCCATTCCAGGGTTATTAGTTAACTACATCTGAAATGAAAACCATAAAATCATTCATTACCTGAAATAAACTAAGGGTTAACTGAAATAAATATTAAAAAAAAAAAATCTAATTTTCAGTTGTTTAACTTATTTAAGTAACTAAAAAAACTAAAATAAATTTGAATACAAACGATATAGAAATATTAAAAAAAAAAACAAATACAAAAGACCCAACAAAATTACTCAAACTTTAACTAAAACAGAACGCATAAAATCTTTTAAAACTAATATGAAATAATAATTAAATTATAACAGCATCTCAATTGATACTAAAATAATAGCTAATGACAATCCTACAGTAAACGCACTCTTAAGCCATGCATGTAAAGCAGACAGTTACAAATATACTGTATACATACAGTAGTGCATTTGAACCACTGGCTCTGTTCAGAATGGAATACTAGCATGTGTACACTAGTATTAAAAAAAAACATAAAAAGTATGCAACATTCAATGTTGCATACTTTTTATGTTCTGCATCTGAGGTAAAGAAAACGTAGTACTTATGAAAATTATGGAACTTTTGGAAATACAATCAAATAATGAGAGAAAATATATGTCCAAATTATTCATTCATCAATCCATTGTGGTATACAGTATTCTGTGCAATCTGCTCTGATGTATGCTGCACTTTCTGGACAATGTAGTAGTAGGTCATCCAGATATTCTACACCCACGTACATTTTACATAAATACGGATTACATTCTACACACTGCAAAAATAGTATGAGCAGTATGCCATTCCAAACATAGCCAATGAGAACAGCAGCATGGGATTCCCTGACTGGAAGAGAAAGCCATGATTATGTAATCCAAGGCAGCACATGCTCTGCCCACAGACGCCGTCTCCAGTCCTGCTGAGATACCTGTAGGGTCTCCAAAGACATCTTCATGTTCCTCAGCTCCCGAAGCAGGTCAATGGCACCATCCTGAAGATACAATCACAACGAGGAGGAAGGACAGTTACACAACAACTTCTCAAACGTAAACACTGGCTTCTTCAACTAAAGGTTGGTTCATAGAAAAACACAGCCAGTCTGCACACAAATGCTGTGTTTTGGGGACAAAACTGGGACTGACTGGTGTGAAATGTTGGCTTAAATGAGTCTTTTGTTCGCGCTGGAGAAATTTGGAGAACAACCAGCTGCCAGCTCATCACAGTAATGTTACACAAACGCTTCAAACATGAGAGTAAAAGCTGATTTTGCACGAGGAGTGACCAATAACAGCCCGGCGGGTGTCTGGATGAGGATGAAACCGGTGATAATCACACACAAGAGTAACTAGAGCTCGTTCTTGTTTAATGTAGACAAACAGAAACGAACGCGTGGATGAAATCAACAGTTCTCTCGCCTAACGTTACCTGTGTTTCAGAAGCTATAGCAAATGTGTCACACTTACAGTGTTTTTCTTATGCACCATTTTGTCCAGCTTTTTTGCGATGCGCTCCACTTCTTGGTCCTTCACCATGTTTACAGGTTTAGGGCTGTTTGATGGCGCCCGATGGCCGTGCCTCCATTTATGTGGGAAAATATGCGCCTGTCTGTGTGTGTGTCTGTTTTAGTGGCAGTATGAGAGGGATCTGCTGCCTTTCTCTCCGCTCTAGAATGCTGTAGAGCGATGTTCGAATCGCGAGCGAGTCGTTCTTTTCGGTTGAATCGTTTCACAGAATCAAATGAACCTGTTCCGGTATGAACGATTCATTCACGAATCAGACTGAATCGGTAAGAGCAGTTCTCGAGTCAACTCACCGACTCTTTTTCAGACATGAGCGCGAAAAGTGAGCTGACAGTGCGAAAGGCAAGTTACCTTAATAGTGGTAATATTACAAATGAATTATGTTTTCAAAATGTTTAGGAGTTAATTGGATGGCAGTTTTCCAACATAAAGGTTTAGGACATTTTACAGGCCACGCCGAGATGTCATTGATCACCTGATGACAAATTGACGTTGTCACGTCAAAAAGTCACTGACTC
This sequence comes from Sinocyclocheilus anophthalmus, assembly GCA_018155175.1. Taxonomy (NCBI): domain Eukaryota; kingdom Metazoa; phylum Chordata; class Actinopteri; order Cypriniformes; family Cyprinidae; genus Sinocyclocheilus; species Sinocyclocheilus anophthalmus. Next base: position 103,124 of record JADLZN010000558.1, on the reverse strand, counting down.
GTTTCTTAGAAGCGGCTCTTTGAACGCACTGTTCAAAAGAACCGAATTCTCGGAAATGAATTGAACCTCCCATCGAGTCTGTGTTGAAGCAGGGTGTTATGGGAATTGGAGTTAATATGAATAACCGCAGAAGCAAAGCAGGCAAACAATGTAAAACAGTATTTCTAACAATTCTAACTAACAGTTCTGATATTGTTGTCCAGACCATTTTCGTAAAAACATTTCGTAAACAACTTTGACATTTTGTTTGGGTAATAGCCCTTTAATTGAATTCAATATTTACGTTTTTTACAAGTTTAATTTAAGAGTCTGCCCTTTAAAATGAGCAGCTAAAAGATAGCTACAGCAGAAATGTGACCTTATCAATGGTTGGCTTAACCTAACGTTTACAGTTCACCAAAAAAAAAGTTCATTTGTAAAGAGCTCACGTGATCAAACTGGCATGAAGAAAATTATTTAGGCTACAAAGCAATTTATTTACAAAACTGTGCAATTACAGAAACAAACAACAACAGCAGGTGTACAATAAGTGTAGATAAAATATTTACCATGTTTGCAAAATGCTCAATTGTCCTTACATTTACTTACTTGGATTGTAAAATGTAATCAGTATAAACATTAAAAACTTGAAAAGTGTTTTGAACAACACATTGGTAAATGGCAACGTTTTTGAATTAAACACATTTTGCACTTAGTAAAATAATTCAATCATTATCTAACTATTACCATTGATCATTTTTGAGTGAAACAGTGACTATTTTTCCTTGGTTGTTGCTCATTTTCCAAATATCTTGTCAGGATTTCTGGTTGTTGTGTAAATGTGTAGCATCCTAATAAAAGGGATAGTTCACCCAAAAATGAACATGATTTACTCCCCCTCAAATGCTGTCCATACGTGACAAACATGTTGGTTTTGATTAGCCTACCAGCATTCTTCAAAGTATCTTCTGTTGAGCTCTGCAGAAGTTGTCATTAACTGACTTCAATACATTTAGCACACTAAGCATGCCTCGACATCATAATAAGGGATCAATTATTATCAAAAATGTATGCGTTCACTCTGTGGATCTTTGCAAAATGAGGGCAGTATTATTTTGACCTACTTGTGTGTTGTGTGAACAGGTTTAAGTTTAACAGACATTGGATTTTATCAGTAGAGGGCGTCATTGTAACAAAAGTTCTACAGTATTTTGCCACCTAAACCACAAATAAAAATGCATGAATGCCATTGCATTAGACAGCACAATATCAAACTAAGTGACATTTATTTTAACCCTTACATTGTCTTAAGGTCATTTTTGACCTTGTAACATTTTTGTAAAATTATGAATAAAACTTGGCCAAAATATTTGTGGTTAGTGTGTCGACATATAGCGCAACTGTGCTCACGGCGACCCGAGTTCGAATCCTGCCTCGAGGTTCTTTGTTGATCCTGCTCCCCTCTCTCCATCCAATGCTTTCCTGTCAACTCTTCACTGTCCTCTCACATTAAAGGCATAAAATGGCCATAAATATAACTTAAAATTTTTTTTTTGCCACTTTCTAAGATTCAGCCGCTCACACATATTGTTTTCTATAAGGGTACAATGGTGCTAAATTTTACATGTAAATGAATTAAAATTAATTAATTTAAATTTTTCGTTTACAATTGCCATTTTTGGTGTGGTTTTTTTTTGTTTAATGCAAGGAAAATATTAATTGATTGGTCACCATTGTAAGAGTATCTCATATGAATCAGAAAAATAATCAGAGATATGCATATTATTCTTTTTACTTAAAAGCAGGTTTGTTTCACAGCTAGTGGTTTTAGCGGCATTCAAGAAGTAACTTTTTTGATAAAAGATACACAAAATGTAGTTGCATCCAAAAATAATTTAGTCGTCAAGTAAAGAAAATATTACATTCACACATTGTTCTGACTGTTGTGTAGCATTTGTTCATTTTTAAACCAGATCGATACAGATTTGAGCATTTCAGGCGACAGTGAAAACAATAGTGACACGCTGAATCAGAGCTCTGAGCGTTAATGTCCCATAATGCCCTGTTGAACCCACGGTATGTGCACATACAGGGGTTGAAGCCTCCATATATGAGTGAAGGTGACAGAGTGGCATGTTCTCCAGCTGAGGAAACCCCACCTCAGCATTGAGGGAATGTGTTCAGGGTGGGGGGCAGTCCTAGTCCCCGAAACGTCCGGCTCAGGCCTCAGTCACTTGGGCAGGAAGCCCGGTCTTCATCACCCTGCTGAGGTCATCTCTGATTATAACTGGACCGAGTTAAGGCAGACCGACCGGCTCGCTTGAACATGCCCTGTTCCTGCCATACATTCCTATTTAGAGAGATACAGGCGGTGCCACTTTGGTTCTTACTTTGGACTTTTTGTGTGGTTTAGAAATGTGCTGATTGATTGAGGTGTGTGTTTATTTCACTCGGCTTATCAGTGTGAGGCTGTTGCCGACCATTAATCTGTCATTACGAGGCATGGGGTCAAACTGATCTTAAATAAGAAATTATAGATTATAATGTCATCATTTTTTTATAACATTGACATTTTTCTTAATGCTTTTTCATTACATTTCACAACAAATGTTGACTCTTTTTAGGACTTTTTTCGTACAATATTCTTAAGAAAATATGTATTAACAATTTTGGCATTTTTCTCTTAATTGTCAACTTTTTAAACTGTATTTTTCTAACATTTAGAAGAAAGAAAGTAGCCAATTGAATATAGGGGACCAGTTCCCTACTATTAACTAGTTGCTTATTAGCATGCATATCATTAACATATTGGCTGTTTATTAGTATTAATAAAGCACATATTCTGCATCCCTAATCCTACACAATACCTAAACTTAACAACAACCTTACTAATTATTAATAAGCAGCTAATTAGGAGTTTATTGAGGCAAAAGTCATAGTTAATGGTTTGTTAATAGCGAGAATTGGATCTTAAAACAAAGTGTGACCGAAAGAGATATGATTTTTGACAGTTTTTTGTAATAAATAAATACATCCATTTGTAAACAAACTTTAACAACTTGTAAAAACAAATTGTCTTTTATTTATTCTGAATTTAATTTTGGAATTGTTTTTTTTATTAAAAAGGGTTTTTGTAATTTAAATTAAATACTTAATGAAATTTAATTAAATTTCCAAGTCTGGATTTTTATGAGCTACTTTAAGAAGCTCTTATTTAAAATTAAAACAACTACATAGATGCGTACAGTAATGTATTATGATTAACAGTACTTGGCTAAAGTTCACAGTTTATTTGTTGTAAATATGCTTCATTAATGTTACTATGTAACTGTAAGATATATTTGTAAGATAAGAGTAATTATTTAAAAAGCATTAAGTAGCCATATCCTTATAACAACAAAATCATGTCAGTGTTATGAGATATTTTGATCTCTTTATGTTTGTCTAATATATCAAAAATAACTAATAATATAAAAATACCTCACATTGATAACATATAGCATGATAACTGATAACATTGATATGGTTTTGTTGTTATAGAAATGTGCGTAAAAACAAAATATGATATCTCCTCTTTTTATTTGATAAGAATATGTATTTTAGTATCAAAATATCTCATCATAACTTTAATGTATTTTTTGTCATACAAAGAATGCTCACTTTACACCTAATAAATATTGAATGCTATCTACCAAATATAGTTGAAGACAGTTATATATCAACATTAATATGCCATATATGCAATTAATGTAGCAAATGTGTTTTGTACAGTACATCCGATGAACTGTGCATATATACAGGGTATTTAAAAGCTTCTCCCAGTAATCTCTATTGATTTTAATAGTTTGAAGCGTGTGCGTTTGTGTAGCTGTTGAAAGCGCACAGGGAAACAGGGCTCTGTGTGTTTGAGTGGGAGAAAGAGAGTGAAGGAAAGAGCTTTGACATCTCATGCAGGCAATATCATGTGTGCTGAGTTTAAACAGATCACTCTGTCAATAAGCACTTCCAAATTGAAATCAGATGCTGACCACTTCTAGTCCCAAACCTACATCCTCTTTACAATCACAGAGGAAATTTCACATCGAGTGAGTGCGACCTGTCCTGTGCAGTCAAAAAGCCTATGTATAATTGCAAACAGTTTGAGGAAAGAAACCCAGGGCTTGGAAAACCATAATATGTGCTGTAGCGTTACGGTAAGCTCGTTGGTATGTGTTTATTAAGGACGAATGATGTAAGATGGCCCTGGCACGGGCGGACACGGACAAATAGCTCGTGCACCGACGAAAGCAGAATGCGAATGTTAGATGCAGTGTATCTGCTTGACCTAAATGAGAGCTAATTGTGTTTATTCGGCTCACTGCTGTGTTTCTTCTTCTCCGCAAAGTCTCATATTACCTTTGTAACAAATGTATCTTTCCCTGGCTGTCCTCAATATGATAACAAACTCCAGTCGATGCCATATTTAATGTCTAGAGTAATTTTTCATGCTGTTTTTCACTCTCAGGCTGTGAGATACCGTAAAACATGTGAGCCTGGTCGAAGCGAATGATGAGTTACATAAAAAGTCAGGGAGAAGGAGACTGAACATCATCCAAGATCTTATTAGAGACAAAGAAGCATTCTCCTCTTCTCTGTCAAGGGTCCTCTCCGTCTGAGAGGAAAGTGCACGTTCTTGATTTTTAACACATGTATCAGAACACATAAAACAGTGTCTGTAGGACTGCAGGAACAGCCCCAGGCCTGCTCTTGATGTGCTGGGAAAGCGATTTTAGGCCAGCGGTGATCTGCAGAGCCCACATATTACAGTTCTGCTCTGATCGTTTTCATCCTGAAATACACCACAACAAATAGTCAAGTTGATTCTGCAGGACACAGAGCGTCTAAACAAACATATTAGTTGTGTTTGCTTTCTGGACAGCCCTGGATAACACTGACTTTATTATTTACACTCCTTTTTTATGTATACTTAAAACTAACAGTAGACTTAAATTTTTACAACTGAAAAATAAATGTCTCATGGTTTCTACAGAAATATTAAGCAGCACTACTGTTTTCAACATTATTGATAATAGTATCAGCTTATGATTTCTGAAGGATCATGTGGCACTGAAGACGTGTCATAATAGATCAAAATAGAAAACAGTTAGGCCTATTTGAATTGTAATAATATTTCACAATATTATTGTTTGTGTTCTATTTTTATCGTATAAATGCAACCTTGGAGAGACTGCTTTCAAAAACCAGTACCAACTGCAATCTTTTGAATGTAGTGTCAGCTATATTAATAGACAATATAAAACTATTCAAAATTACAGTAGTTGACAATTTTACAACCCTAAACAATAATCCTTCTCATAACCCCAAATGTCAACTATTGTCAAATGTGACATTTGAGATGTATTGGAATGTTTTATGAACATGTCTGTTTATGTGCAATGTTTTGACTTGATTTCAAAGTGAATAAATTTCACTGTTTGTCATACAAAGTGATTATGTTGCTTCAGAAGACATATTATCCATAGCAAGTCTTATTAATTTCACTCTAGCTTCATCAGTGGTATTGTTAGTATGTGTAACTGAGACATTTATAAATATTTTGAATTCAATTTTCATGTTTAGTTTGTTTCAGTAATGTTGTTATGTCTTTGTTTTATTAGTTCTTTGAATATTGTTTTTTTATATTAATTTATATATTTCTGTTTTAAGTTAGGCCGATTTATATTTATAGAAATATTTATTTTATTTTTTATATCAGCTTTATTTCAATGCTGAAAATTATATAATAGATATAGATAGAATGATTTTTTTTTTTTCTAAGTATGAGCACTAGTAACAGTGATGCTTCCCTTAGTAAGCACCACACTGAGATGCTTTAATGACATCACCATTTTCCCTTTTGGACTCACAACAGGAAGTACAGTAATGCAGCCACACAATAAGCCATTAAACACATCACACACACATCAACGATCACAATTGCTTCGGCACACTAACCTTCTGTTTTCCTGCCGCCACCCAACCAGATAAAAAAAAATAAAAAATCTCAACATTTAAAAACACACTTTTCATCATCCTTTACACTCTCTCCCAAGACCTCAAATCCCACCTTCTGCTCCAGAAAATAACCCCTGCCGCCACCAATCCAGCACCAAAACAACCATCATCCTCTCAGTTTCATCTTACACCTCCTTTCTACAGCCCACATCCCCCTCCAATCTTAATTCCTTCCACAAGAACCTATTGAAGCACTTTCTCTCTCAAGCAGAGCCGCTTCACCTCCTTTGCTACCTCGCCGAAGCATTTGAGCAGCACCTCATTTGATCACCCCTCCTCTCTGCCCAGCCTTGACCCTCTCCGTCAGGGGAATTGAGTGCTTCCCTTTGGCTTGTCTCAGCAGGGTTACTGTGCTGCTGTTCTGCAGGGCGCTGTGTGGGAAGCCGTCAGCCCTCTCACTCTCACACGCACCTCACGGCTCTTCCTATTCAACGTTTCCTCCTGCTGCCGGTCTGCCATCGCGCTCACACATGGCTTTTTTGTTTTTTTGTTTAGCTTGTTTTGTTCTGTTTTCTTTTTTCATCTCTCTCGCTCTGCTTCTCTCTCCTCTGGGATCAGCAGAAGAATAGGGGGACAGTAAACCTGAGGTGTGCGCATTTCCTCTGCTGAGGTGCTGGCGAAGTTAGGACTCCGGTTGTGTCAGCATCCCTGCCTGCTGCTTGTCACTCTCGCTGTTCCCCTGCCTTCATCATCTTCCTCTTTTAAAGGGATACAGTAGTTCACTCAAAAGTGGAAATTCTGGCGTCATTTACATACCCTAACATGTCTTTCCAAACTCATAGAACTTCATCCTGCTGTGGAGCACAAAAGTACTCCACTCCAGAAGGGTAATAATTGTGGACTGAATGTCTCAAGCTTTAAAGAGAACTTGAATTGATTGAATGTTCAAAATCGAATGGAATCCAAATATTCAAATTATTTGTTTGATTCTTGCATGCAGCTGACTGAAAAGAAGACGCAAAGTGGTTCTGATGTGGTATTTCAATTGCAAAGAGCCAAAGCTTAAAACATAAAACCTTAACTTTAAAACACTAGTCCTAGTGCTAGTTATAAAGGTTTTACAGAATTGTGTAATCACTCTTTAAAGTTATTATAGTTGTTAATATATTAGAAGATGCAAATATATAGTATAATTACAGCTTTAAAGAGTAAAGTGCACTATAGCACATATAGCAAGAAATGTGGTAGTGATCGTGTTTGTAATTATTTATTTTAGAATAATTACGTGATTAATCTTACAATTTGAAATGGCATCAATATATTTTATATTATTATTGTAATCCTTTTAAAACAAATATATAACTATAACCTTTTCATTCGAATTAAGTGGCCAAAAAGTTGAAATTTCTTATTAATTTATTGTTTAGAATTATTAATCATTGTTTAATAAATATATTGTTGTTTGTTTATATATATAATCATAATTTATTAATAATAATAATAATAATAAAAGTAATAAAGAAATTATCAAAACAAATATCTAAATAAAGTATTTTCCTTTCAATTTGTAGTATTTCGTTTCATTACACTCTAATCTTTAATGAAGGAATTTCATAAATTAAATGTAACAACGTCCAGCAACCCAGGTGGAAAAAAGTGCACTTCCATAATGTACTTAAAGCGCTCTAATTTCATGCACTAATTTTGTACTTAATATACTAAAATTATTCTTTAGTACTTCTTAAGATAATCTTAGGTACATTTAAGTGTACTCAAATGTGCTATTTTGGGACACTATGAATATGAACTAAAATGTGCCTTTAACATACTATCGCTGTATTAAAAAATGTATTTAGTTACCACTTTAGGTCATATTCGTGGTGTCCCAAAATAGCACATTTGAGTCCACTTAGATGTCCTTAAGATTATCTAAGTAGATTATGGAGGTGCAGTGTTTTCACCTGGGAATCCTGTTTACATTAATATTAGTAGCATTATATGATAATTCTGCAGTACACAGACTGCAAGTGACTTACCGTATCAACAGTCTCATGAATTTGATCTTTTGTTAACAAACAAGAAAGGCATTTTTTGTACTATTAAAAGCATTATAATGTATTGCTGTTACGATTGTTTTAGAGTAAACAACTGATTTTAGAGTAGATTGTCAGGCGTGTCATGCATTATACACACTGGCTTCATAGAAAATCTTACCAAATTCACTAATGTTCTTATAAAAACCCAGTTCATATTCTATATCAATTGTGTTTTTGGTGCCATGGCACGTTCAGCTCTTTGAAAGGTCACAGAGACGATAAACCTGCAATCCATCTCTTTATAAATTGTTTTCATATTGTTTATGATCCACTTGCAGCCCCATGCTGTTTTATTTTTACTTAACTGAAGGCACTAATTCTTTGCATTCATCTCCACCCACTGCTGATCATCACCATAGAGATTCATCCATCAGCCTTTCTGGATTCACCAGTGAACAGACCTGCTCGCAGGAATCTCGGCGTATGGGAACTCTCAGCGCTGTGTGAAATATTTAGGATGATGTATCTCGTGATCTCACTGCACTTTGATTCAGTCAGACTCTGGGAGAGTTGTGTGAGTAACGGACAGATGCGTCAGTGTCAGTGAGCGGGGGACGTGTGGCCGTTATATATTTCGGCATGCCTGCACACATTGTTTCAGGTCTTGTGGCATGTCACTATGGTATTGTTTTTGAATGGCCTCCTGGGACTGTGTGCGTATGTGTGTGTGTTCAGGCTGGATAGAAGCCATGCCCTTAATTGGTTCTGATATGCTTAAGCGCATATTTGTGTGTTTGTGTTTTGCTGTGTCAAGGTCATACGTACATGTACCAGGTCCTATGTATGTGCATGTATGTATATGAGTTTATATGCTAGTGCATGCTTGCCATGCCAAAAGTCCAGGCCTTTACATCTTTTTTTAATTTTATTTTTTAAAATGCACTATAATTATTTCCAACACTAGGGAGTGAATGTGATTTTTGTTTGCGCATTTTCCATTTTTATTTATTATTTATTTATTATTTTATTTTAGTTTTTTTTACACAGACTGACATTTTTTAAACTTATTATTCTTGTTTTAAGAGTGCATGGTTGTCTAGTGTTATCATTTTTATTTACATGCAAAAAGGACTAATGCTGTCAAACGATAATCGTCATGAATCACATCCAAATAACAGTTTTGTTACATAATAGAGTATGTGGCGTGTTTATTTTATTAGGTTATCTAAATACCCCACATACAGTATAGAATTTTAAAAAAATTCATTTGAAGACATTATTATATTATTTATCTTATATTATATACATTCTTTTAATATAAACATAACATATTTATTCCTTAAATAATACCGTGCATGTGTTTGTAATTAATATGTACAATAATATATCTATACACTGTACACACACATATATTATGCACTTAAAAACTTTTATTTTGGATGCGATTTATCGTGATTAATCGTTTGACAGCACTAAATGACAACCTTACATTTTATTCAGAAAGATTATTCATTCTTATTAATTATTGGTTATTAATTAACATTTTTTATTCAGCAGGGATGTATAAAACGTTTTAAAATGACAATAACAAAAATAAATCTATTAAAAATAATTACTTTATTCATTAAAAATCATTGGAATCGGGTGAAAATCTAAAGTTTTTTCCACAAAAATTAGAGTTGTTGTTTACATTGATAATAATAAGACATTTTTTTTGTGCACCGAATCAGTCCATTGAAACAATTTTGGAAGGATCATGTGACACTGAAAACTGGAGTAATGATACTGAAAATTGCCATCACAGGACAAAAAATTATATATATATATATATTTATATATATACTTCAATACTTGATATAATCAATACTTGATTCTTAATGGTAAAATATTTTTCCATATACATATTGTTTTTCCATATTTTTTTTTTCCTTTTTCTGCTTTTCCGTCGATAAACTGGATATTTTGTCTATGCTGTCCATTTGAATGTTACTTTTACATTGGCTCTCATCACTCTGTGGTTTAAAATAAACATAGTAAAAAAAAAAAAATTTAAATGAAGTTAATACAAATTACTTTTTTACAATAAAAAAAACACTTAAAAAATGTGTTTGATTGGTCATGACACTTCTTCAGTGCAGTTCCTATTAAATGCAAAGCATAAATCTGCACTTATTGTCCAGGAAAACAAATGTTATCCCCTTTCACCCCTCTCTTTCCATCTCTCTCTCTCTCATCACATCACACACCCCACACACACACACACACATTCAGCCATAAACCAGCGGTCATCACAATTCCCAGAAACACCCCCATTCCTCCACCACCCTCTCAGGGCCGAGAGTGGCCTCGCTCTCCAGAGAACAGCCATGCCAGGCGCCAGGTCCGGCTCACACATAAACACACAAAGACAGAGGCCATGCCCACAGTCTAATGGCCTCTGTGAACATACCACATGCTCATCTACAGCGGCTTGAGTTTCTGCTCTCGTCTGTGGTGGCCATGTGCGTTTTATTTGTGAGTGTAACAGTAGTTGTACTACGCGAGTGTGTTTTCCCCTGCTGCGCTGGACTGCTGACTCAGCAGCGTGTGGTGTCTCTTTGCTTTCATGGACTCGTGTGTGTGTGTGTGTGTGTGTGTGTGTGTGGCCTCTTTGCACATTATTTGCCCTGAGGTCTCATGTTCAAACAAACTAGCCATTGCCCGGCACAGCTGAGTCCTCAAACAGTGCGTGACCAGTAGTTTTATGTGATGGTACCCTCTCTATATTTAAAGCCTAATTTCATGAGCATGTGTCAGTGTGTTAACACTACTCCATGACAGCATGAGTGTTAGTTATGCCAGTTAAAATCTATATTTAAAACTAATTGTTAGGGAGACGCTTTGTTTACCCCCTCTGGAGCCATGTGGCTTGTCCATTACCAAACCAAATGTATCTGTGCTAAGTATACACATGCACGCTTAAAATATGCTCATATGTTATGTGTATGTCGACACATATAAAAAATGTAGTTACTTAAAATTGCACCATCCTATATGGTGGTGTAACACTCTTGCATCATTTGTTAACCTTCAAGTAAGAACACAAAAGGAGAATTGCAGTATTCTCTGTCAGCTCTTTAGAATCAGAACAAGTGATGACTCTTTTGAATCAGTTCTGTTCAAAGAATCCGCTGAACTTTTCTGAATCATCAAAGCTGTCAGTTTTGATTCAAATTTTTAGTGAGTAACAATTTTAGTCTGTTCGTCACATTAAGTGGTAAAGTAATGTCTGATTCAGAATGAATGACTCTTTTGAATCAGTTATGTTCAAAGAATCTGAACTATTCTGAATAATCAAAGTTGTAGGTTTGAGTTTTTAATCACATTTTTAAGTGACGTCTGATTCAGAATGACTCTTTTGAATCAGTTCTGTTCAAAGAATTGGCTGAATTTTTATAAACACTGAAGTTTTCAGTCTGAGTTTTGACTAAAATTTTGGGTGAGTAACAACTTTATATTAGCGTGTTCAACACACAAAGTGATCAAGAGATGTCAATTCAGAGTGAATGACTCTTTTGAATCAGTTCTGTTTAAAGAATCTGAACTGTTCTGCAGCATCAACGTTGTAAGTTTGAGATTTAAATACAATTTTTAGCGAATAGCAACTTTATTTTAGTGTGTTTGTCATACAAAGCGATCAAGATATTTTCGATTCAGAAAGTACAACTCTTTTGAATCAGTAATGTTCAAAGAATCGGAACTGTTCTGAATAATCAAAGTTGTAGATTTGAGATATAAATCAGGGCCCGGTTCCCCGATAACGCTCACTCTTAGCGCGCTAAGAAGACTCGAAAGATATATCTTACCAAAGTTGTTTATGTTCCTAAGTGTGTTCCCCGGAGGGTCCCTTAGGAAGCTTCTTAACACGCTGCCTCTTACGTTCGACGTTACAGAGGCGCTGTCCCAAGTGAAGGTGCTGAATTAGTTGGAATCGATTGCTCAGGAATCGATTTTCCACTTCACCCGAAGGTGCATTACGGCGTTAAGAAAGACAACACGTTCTATGCAAATGAAACATTCCTCAAATTATTCCAGTAACATTTATTTTAACATAGTTTAAGTTATCCGTAAAATATAGACTATTAATTAAATTATCAAATTGTCAGTAATATGTTCACACGATATGTTGTGACGGGTAGACGAACCGGGTATCCCTCGCTAATCATCCACCCTCCTTATCCCATTGTGCCACTTGTGCCGCTTCTTGACGTGGGTTTAACGACTTCTAAAAATTATGTGATACACTTTTATATTAATGGTAAGGTACTTTACAATCAGAATTGTTTTGCAAGCAGCTGCAGTTACTTCTGTTTAATGCGGTATTGATTGCCATTGGTTAATGTTTTCAATAAAAAGCAACCTATCTACAATGAACAGAGAGAGAGAGTTAGATACAGAATATGGTGGGGAAGCAACGTAAAAAAAGGGCACCAAGCTTCTCGTCAGAGGAACTTGAAGTTTTGCTGGACGAGGTGAGCTTGCACAAGGTGACACTGTTTTCCAGCTTTCTGAATAACTTGTGCAACAGCAACAAAAAGGAGCTATGGAGTGACATAGCAAGGAAGATGGCTGCCTCCGGATCAGGCACACCAAGGTCCTGGCAGGACGTCAGGAAAAAATGGCATGATTTTTCAAGCCAGGTTAAGGTGAGGTTCTGCTGTCCGTAGAGACCGGGCGAGGACAGGTGCGGGGACCAGTTCGGTGCAACCCTTAACAGCACATGAGGAGAAGGCACTGGCGATCATGGGAGACACAGTCTCACATGGAATCCCTGGGGGATTGACGTTAGAAGAGGTGACGCTGAACAGGCCTCATGTTCCAGGTCATCGCCTACCCCCCAATGTGCCATGCTTCCCAGACACCGAGCCACCTGCAGCACTCTCCTCACCTGGCAGCACCGAGCCGGAAGGGTGCACTACGCCACCACCTCCCGTACACACGTCTTCGCCAGGACTTCGCTACACGACATCACGACGTCGCTCCACAATCTCACCATGTCGGTGTAGCGAAGAGTTGGTGAACATTGAAAAGGAGAAGTTGGTCGTGTTGCAGGACATTCAGCGCCAGTTGACCGAAGCAAATGAGCTCGCTCGCCAGTCTCTGGAGCTGAAGGGAGCCAAGCTGGAACTGGCCAAGCAGCAGCATGCCCTAGCAGAGGCGCGATTCAACAGGCCCTCAATCTCGGTACCAATCTTGCTGCCAGCTGAAGGTGAGCCAGTTGTTCTTGGTTTATAGATTTTGATGTTCCTTTCCTCACAGTTCCTAATCTGATTTTGGTATGTGTTTGTCTTTATAGATGCTGTGCAACAGTCACACCAGTGACCGTGTCTGTGTGTGTTTGTATGCGCATTTTCATTAAAAATACTTGATCATCAACAAGATTGTATGTCATTCTGTCATCCTTAATGAGTCAAAAACTGATTCTCTGTTGCCATTGGAAACCTACGCATAAAATATTGCACTATTTATGAGATACCTTATTTATCCACAAGGAAATTAAGCAGTGTCAATCTAAGTGCACAATCAGATATAAAGGCTAGTTTGAAGAGGCTGCGTAAAGACATTAGTTTGTAATGTACATTATCTTGTGTGTAAGGCTATGCATGAGGCAAAGCAGCGGAAAGGGAATCCTCTGACAACCATGTGACCTGCGTTCAATGCCCAATAAATGAATGAAGATGAATCAGCAATGTGACGTGGTAATTTGGGCATATGTCAACTTTTGACTCAGAAATTCTAACGTGTAGGCTCCTTCGCCAACCTTAAGAGAAGCATGTCAATGATTGGCGTTGCATAGAGCACTTATGGAATGGACACAATGGCATGATAGAGTAAAGGTTTAAAGGATTAGAATCACACACAGAACATTTAATGGATGCAAGGTTTGAAACTCCCGTTTATTTTTCAGAAAACTAAAAATTCCATCATAATACGAATCAAAAGAAAAGTCCATTCAATCATGGATGATGGCTAATGATAGCTCAGCAAGTTAATCCAAAAAGACAATATAAATCAACCAAAAACATTTGCAATCAAAAGCTGCCTTGCCTCAACCCCGGCAGCGTGCAGGGCAGCCCTCTGTGGAGGATAGAGGACCTCAACTTCTCCCTCTCCATCTTCCTCCGCATCGCTCTTCCTCCTCCTCCTCCTCCTCCCCCTCCGGAATAGGTGTGCCTCCACGCACAGCCATGTTATGGAGTATGGCTGTTGCCACCGTAACTGCGCAAGAGCTGTGAGGCTTCATGCGCAGTCCTCCTGCCGACTTGTGCAGGCACCGAAAGCGCAGCTTCCAGATGCCAATTGCACACTTGACAACGTTGCGCGTGCGAATGTGTGCAACATTGTAGGCTCTTTCAGCCCGAGTCTGTGGGTTGGTCAGCGGTGTGAATAAGTATGTTCTCAGAGGGTATCCACTATCCCCGAGGAACAGGCTCTGACCAAACCCCTCTCTCTCCGCTTGTTCACCCACGGCAGAATTGGCCCAGACAAAACTGTCGTGGGTGCTGCCTGGCCACCTTGCCACCAGGTCGGAGATCACACCCCTATGGTCCACTATAACCTGCACGTTTATGGCCGCGTATCCCTTTCGCGATATGTATGCCTGATCAATCACTGTCAAATCAATCAAATGTCAAAAGAGCTTAAGTTTTGCCGAATAAAAAAATTGACATGGACTAAACCGTCCGTGGCCGGCGCCGTCTTTGATTCAATACAAGGACACGTTGGATCGCTGACATAGTTGGTCGCTTACTGGACACCACCATGCTTACCCATTTATTGATCTTAGCCATTTAGAGCCAAATTGTTTGCCAGATTTTAATTATCAAAAGTGATTGCCAATTTAAACGCTTTAATGACATTACGAAATAGCCTAGGCTAATTACCACCATATTAGTTCTGATACCAAATAAAGTCAACTTCATAAATAGGCCTGTATCCATTGCGAACATATTTTATTATTAGTCTTAAAATGTCCATAACATAAAATCATTGTTGAGCCACAACATTGTCAACATACCATAGTTTGACTTGTACTGCGCTGCGCTGATTTCTAAAGACTGCTGCACAGTGGCGGCGACTAGCGTCTTGAGCTCAAACAACGTTAAGAGAGAGCTTACGAATGGTCCAGACCAACCTTATGAAAGTGTGACTTACAGAAGATATACTTAGCGTACGAACGTGTCGGGAATCGTGCCATAATGTTAAGAGAGAGGTTAAGGAATAGGTTAAGAACTACTTAGCGATAAGAACGTTTTGGGGAACCGGGCCCAGATTTTTAAGTGACGTCTGATTCAGAATGAATCGGGTGAATATTTCTGAATCGTTAAAGTTTTCAGTCTTTTGACTCAAATTTTTAGTCAGTAAAAACGTATGTGTTAATCACACAAAGTGATCAAGTAATGTCTAATTGAATGACATTGTGAATGACTAGTGAATGACTCTTTTGAATCAGTTCTGTTCAAAGAATCTGAACTGTTCTGCTTCATCAAAGTTGTAAGTTTGAGATTTGAATACAATTTTTAGGGAATAGCAACTTAATATTAGTCTGCTTTGAGTGACGAACAATCAAGTGATGTCCGATTTGGAATTAATGATTCTTTGAGTCAGTTCTGCTCAAACAACTATTTTATAGTAAACTTAAAAAAAAAATGCTAATATTTAGTTTATTTGTTTTAAAGATGAATTTTCATCGTTTTCAAACTTAAAATCAACAAGCTTTTATTTTGGCTGGTTGCCGGCAAGTAAGTATATGCACTTCCGGGTTTAGCGCCGCCGACTGAAGCGCATCAGTGAATGAAATGTCACATTTTTGCATTGTGCTATAAAACCGGCAGTGTATAGCCTAGATTTATTTATCTATTCAGTTTGAACAGAAATCTTATACAATATAACAGTTTGTCGATCTAAAATGGAATTGTGCATAACATCTGCAACAATGTCGGTATGCAATGCCGCTTTCAGAACTTATTTACCAGCGCATTTTTATTTTTTTTTTTTTTTTTGGTTTCGCATTATTTCAATTCTCACCACTTATGTGCACCCCTGAATATATTATATGAATTGTGGGGCACAATTTATATTGGTACAAGTTTATATTGGTTCTTTTGTCATTTTGGAGCTTGACAGACCCAGTTCACTTTCATTATATTTAAAACTGAGGAGGCCAAAACATTAGTCCAGATTCACTTTTGTGCTCCATATAAGAAAGTCATACAGGTTTGAATCAACACAAGGATGAGTAAATGATGACTGAATATTCAGTACTGGGTGAGTTATTCCTTTAATGCACAGACAACAAACATTATCTCATAAGATGAAGGAGTTTGCAGGGAACCAATCCTCAGCAAAATTCATCACTCATATCCACAGACTCCCAAGTCAAGTTGAGAAATCCCCTCCCTCACGTACTTAACATTTTCCAAATAGCTGTGCAAACCACAGAATAGTTCCCCTCGTTTTGTGGCAAACATACAAACATTGGAGACTCTCTGCCCTCGAAGATGGCTGCCGCATCACATGATGAGTTTCCAGTGGCCAAATGCAGCTCTACTTTCTCATTTTGGGGGATTGACAATTATATAGCATGGACACCACATCTTCTAACAAAGTATTATCTAGAAGTCACAGAGTCTAGTATGTCTCACTTCAGAATGTATTATCATTAAGTCTAGAACTTAAATCAAAGCTCACCCTTCCCAAAGATAAACAGCACTCAAAATGACACCAACAGAAAAACCCACAATCGTCTGAGAGAAAACTGGCCCACGATGCAAAATCCTATATCTCTGTTCACAAGGAAGTCCTGACTATTGCAGTATTACATGTAAAGAATCTTAAACGACAAAAGGAAGCAAAATTTTACATTATACAAATGAACAATGTGCAAAATAAATGTTTATTTTGTGAAGCTAGGCCTGTTTGAACATACATTTTTATAACAGTACTAGGGGATTGTTACAGTATTGTGTTACTCTGACTAAAATGTTGCATTAAATTGTTAAATTTTTTGGAAAGTAGCATGTTTGTTTGCATTTGGGATAAACAGGCTGTAAAAAAAAGTGCCTTGACCAAAGAGATGCATACAATATATGACTTTGAATATGACTTTTTATTTATTTATTTTTATAATTTTATTTCTTTATCTATTTATTTATTTTTACATTAGTGACACATGAGAAAATGAGGTGTTTCATTTAGTTTAGGTATTTAGTGTTTGTCAGTAAATAAAGTAAGTAAATCAAAAAGTTATTCTTTATTATCTACATTTCTGCAAAAATCAAAAAAACAAAAAACATACATATATGAATCTCTGTAGTTTCCATTTGAAATTAATACTAGAGGCAGTAAAACTCTGAAAACTTGTATTCCTTTTCACACAAATGAACACAAATGAGTTTTAGCGTCTAAGTAGGTTTCTCAGTACACTGTAAAATAAATTCCGTAAAATTTATGGTAAAAAAAATGGCAGCTGTGGTTGCCAGAATTTTACTGTAAAAATTATGGTAGCAACATTTTAGGTTTTATGTTTTAACTTAAATTTACATTTAAATACTGTAATTTCATTAACTGAAATAATGTTAATATAACAACCTATTGAAGTACTGAAATCTGTTTTGTAGCTTTGTAATACACTGAAAACCACCAAATGCAGGTGGTGATGAGAAAGTCACATGATGAACCAAAGCCCATCACAAGCAGCTTATAAATATTAACATGTATAGAAGGTGCACAGTGTCATTCACACAATCACTAAACCTTATCATGGTAACACACATGAAACTGAATATGCAATAAATATTCATTTAACAACATTAGGTGTAACGTATAACCTTAATGTACAAAACTGATAAGAAAAAAAACAAAGAAGAAACATAGTTATTTCAACAAAAAAAACATAAAATTTGAAATGTAACGCAGAGAATTATGGGAATGTCAATTTACGGTTATTCATTGTAAATAATATGTTTCCACTTCCAAAAACGGGTATACTACCATAAAATTACATGTAATGTCCAATACAGTTTTTCACCGTATATAGTAGGGGAACTTACCGTTAACCATTTAACAGGTTTTTACTGTGGCATTTTTACAGTCTTTTACCATTAAATTCACAGTCATTTTTTGTTCAAACGATATGGTGTTGCACTTCTGAGGTGAAGAGCCCCGTGCGAATCCCATGAAGTTATGGTTTGACAGAACAGCTCAAACCCACGTAGAAGAAAGTTAGGATAGCACTGTTGCATCAGCAAATGTGTTTTTATATCACTTTTGCTTTTGTTAACACTGTCGGATTTTAGGGTTGGGTTTGGTGTAGGGTATATGTTAATGTCCAACATACTAGAGCATTAACCTTTCAACGTACTCCCTGAACATTTTAATTCTGAACCAGCAAAAACACATACCTGAAGCAACACTTTTTGTTACATTTGTAACTTTTTTTTTGTATTATTGCTTTTGTAATTGAATTCATGTAATATGTGTAACATGTGTAGAGTATTGGGATACCAAATTGAATCTAGAAGTCAAAACAGTGGCAAAGTGTAGCAAATCTATTTTCTTTTCCGTTATATATGTGTTACATGTACTGTAACACATTACCTGTAAGACTGTTTTTAGTTTTTATTGCTGTTGTTACCAACTTAATTTATATGTGATGTGCAGCATGTACATGTACAATGTAAAGTATTACCAAAATTAATCTAGATGTCAAAACAGTCCGCAAGTGCCATAAAAAAAAAAAAAAAGAAAAAACAAATCCGTTTTCTTTTCCCTCCTGTATGTTACATGTACTGCAACACATTACCTGTTTTTGTTTTGTTGTTGTTACCAATTGAATTTACGTCATGTGTAACATGTACTCTGTAAAGTGTTACCAAAATAAATCTAGAAGTCAGAGTGGCAAAGGGCCGCAAATATCCTTTATGTGTTACATGTACTGTAACACATTGCCTGTAACACTCTTTTTTTTCTTTTTTGCTGTTGTTACCAGTTTAAATTTACATGTAATGGTTTAGCATGTCCTGAAAAAAAAAAAAAAAAAAAAAAAAAAAAAAAAAAAAAAAAAAAAAAAAAAAAAAAAAAAAAAAAAAAAAAAAAAAAAAAAAAAAACAAAAAAAAAAAAAAAAAAAAAAAAAAAAAAAAAAAAAAAAAAAAAAAAAAAAAAAAAAAAAAAACAAAAAAAAAAAAAAAAAAAAAAAAAAAAAAAAAAAAAAAAAAAAAAAAAAAAAAAAAAACAAAAAAAAAAAAAAAAAACAACAAAAAAAAAAAAAAAAAAATAAAGTGTTACCAAAAATCTGGACTCATAACAGAAGTCAAAAACAGTGGCAAAGTGCAACACATCTCTGTTCCCTCCCCTCCTGTGTGTTTTGGGTGAGCCCTTCTTTGACCTACAGGTCATGCCTGACCACGCAAACTCTTTTGCTGATAGAAGGTCAGCTGACGTCCTGTGGTGCTCCTTTTTGTTGCAATCTGTGATCGCTGCGCTCATGAGTTTGGGCCAAGTCCCTGTGTGTCCAGCGCTGATAGCATTGACCTAAGAAATCACCACATCTGATTTACGCTCCCACAGTGGAATTACAAAAGCAGGCTGGTTATCTGCACACCAGCTCGTCTTATTGAATTAAACAAGCCCTCCTGAGCATATAGATGGAAAAGAGAGATTGGTTCCGGAATTATACAAGAGTTTGACTTTAAAAGTTTACAGCATGAAATGAAAAATGAAAGACAGAAAAACACAGCAGACAAAACAGTCCCAGATCTATTTGTTGTGTAGGGCAAGAATACGTGAAACTTTGCAAGATCTCTCCCAAAACCATGTCTTATCGGGAGACTACATCGTAAATTGTGCCACCCTCTTCTTTTATCCAAAATCAGTGTATTGTTCATATTTCAGTCATTACTTAACTAGCATACTGTGATAAAACCCTACAAAATATCAGGAGAATTAACCTTCCAGGGTTGACCACCAGTTCATTAAACCCGCTTGAACTCAGCTTTACTGTGGCCTAATGTTTGCCAGATTTGTTTTAATAGTAATAGTAATAATTGCTTTGAAATAATGATTGTTTAGACAGTGTCATATGGGGTGAGGAGCTGTCAAGTATTTAAAGGTGTGGTTCACATTCTTAGTGTATATATAACAGTATTATGATACTAACTGCAAGTTTGTGGTTAACAAGATAACATAAAAAAACCCAAACCTCCCTCTGATTTCAAGACGAGGCAAAGTGGGTGATATAGCAACATCAATGTTGCTATAGGCGAGCTATACTTATGTAGTTGTAGTGTATCTAAATAGCCACAAAAATCACACAAGTCTTGACAGGAAACCAAGAGAGGCTTAAAGTGAAAAGTATTATTTAAAGGGATAGTTCACCCAAAAATGAAAATTACCCCATGATTTACACACCCTCAAGCCATCCTAGGTGTAAATGACTTTTTTCTTTCAGACGAATCCAATCAGAGATATATAAAAAAATAATCAAGCTTTATAATGATATTCATCGACCAATAGAAGGTCCAATACGTGCATCCATCATCATAAAAAATTGCTCCTCAGGCCAGGGGGTTTAAAATGGATCCTGAAGGAATAAGTGTTACGGAGAAAAATGAAATATAAAAAATAAAATAAAAATAAAACTGTATAAATGTAATCTGTGTTCCTCGAATGTTGTACACACGTACACGCGGAGGTTATATGTTTTAATGGTACTCATTTTTAAAAATAAAAATGAGTCATGAATATAAAAAGTATTTTGCTATAAATAATAAGTAGAAGAACATTGGATGTTTTGTGAAATAAATAAATAATGATAAAAAAATAATGCATGACAAAATACATACATTTTCTGAATTTCACAATTTATATTGTTGCATTGTGATATATAGAACACCATGCATGTCTGACATTCTGTGACAAAATATATAAAGTAAATGCATATAAATGCTATGCATATCACCATAATCAAAAATGGGCAGGATAGTCACATAAACCTTATCAATCATGTGATTACTTGAAATTTCTAGTCTTAAATGGTTGAATTAACCCATTTAGCATGCTCTTTCTTGCTCCAGGTTGAGCAACATAGAGGCTGCAAAATAAATTCTTATGAATTCATATGAAATTGCTATCTCTTAAAATTAAGTTACATTTTCTCATGAGATCAGATTCATTTTCCTCCAGGAAAACAGAGCAAAAATATGGATGGATGACTCATCATGCACAACACAGATTTGAGTTCTTACGGTGCAATTTAGCATGTTCTTTCCTCCAGCAGGTCGACCTGATACTGCAACTTAGTAGCTGTAAAATTTAACGGGTCTTATATTTTGTCATTTTAGCGCTGTCTGAACCCACAGTTCAGGGTTCTAATCTCTCTCTCACACACACACACGCACACATAATGTCTATGGTTTTGCCTCCCAAAGCCGTTTCCATCCTCTCTGTCTCTGTGACACAGCCACAGCGCTGAATACACTGCACTTCCGTCTGCCTTTTCCCGCACCGCAACTGCACTGTCAGCGAGTGGATATTCTTAGACCCACACCCGGGCACTAATCAGCCTCGCTAGCCTAGCATTGTTTATCTGTGTGAGATGACTTTGATTCCTCATTCTGTCCCTTCAGAAAAAAAGATTTATTTAAATAAATAGCTCTCACTTCCTTTGTCTCAAGCCAAGTCACTATCATAACATGACCGGTCAGAGGGCCAGAGGAAGGTAACGGGGAGATGGAGCGTGGCTGCAGGCTGCAGATAGAAGAGGTGTACCCTGGGAAAGTGACCTACGCTCCACCACACCTCAAAACTCAGTAAGATACTCGTATGGGATTATTAAACATGAGGGAAAGAGCGAGACACTGACAGACAAGGCTTAATTTAGTCACTTCCTAACTGAGGGCTCCAGCAGTTTTGTCCTCAGATTACTCAGATGGGATCATCAGACAGGAATGTGATATGGAAGACAGACTGAGAGAGAAATGTGATGGGATGTCTGCAGCAACTGTAAAAATAGTTCAAAATAGTTTGTCGCATTCGATCAGTGTTTATTGATGTCATCTGCATATACTGGTATGCTCCTAAAAGATGACCAAATCACTTTAGTGGAAAACAGTTTTTCACCTCCAAAAAATGATGCAAAAATATTGATGACTCATCCTGCACAGCAGATTGTTTTCCAATCAGATGCACTCTAAAATGAAAAGGTCCTGTCCTCTAAAACAACCTGCAACAGACTAAAAAAAAAATAGTCATGTACCTGATTTAGTATAATTGCAACAATACTGTTCAAAGGTTTGAGTTTGGTAAGATATTTTTTTGAAAGTTTTTGAAAGTAATCCCTTGTCCTCACCAAACTGTATTTATATTTGATCAAAAATACACTAAAAACAACAATATTGTGAAATATTAATACAATTTAAAACAACTGTTTTCTATTTGAATATACTTTAAAATGTTATTTATTCCTGTTGAAAGCTGATCAGTCGTCAGGCAACATGATCCGTCAGAAAATCATTAATACTGATTTGCATGTTACATTTATTTTATATCAATGCTGAAAAATTTATCAGTGTTGTTGTTAATATTATTGTGGACTGTGATACCTTTTATGGCTCTTGATGGATAGAAAGTTCAAAAGAATTGATTTGAAATCGATTTTTTTAATTCTTGGAAATATGTTGGATTATGGAAGTAAAATATAGTCTGAAGGCTGTTTCATGCTGATTCATATTGATTTAAAAAGCAATGTTTGCTGTTTTTGATCTGTCTGTAATTATGGTAAACGGTCTAGATTTGCAGGACACAAATATACTTGTAAATATACAAATATGTACAAGTTTGCCTCATGCCAATACCATAATGCTAAATGTCTGCTAAATGACAGATTTTTACATCCACTAGGACCCATTTGTCAATATATATAGGTCACTTTTTCAAAACTCTCTTCACCAACTTCAGCTGGGCACAGCATTTAATTTCACATTCAAAGTGCACTAAAACTACTTCTTGTCACCCAGCAAACACACTTTGTCACTCATTTATGGGAGCAGTCGTGGCCTGATGGTTAAAGAGTCGGACTTGTAACCCAAAGGTTACGAGTTCGAGTCTCAGGTCTGGCAGGAATTGTTGGTGGGGGGAGTGAATAATCAGCGCTCACTTCCACCCTCAACTCCACGACTGAGGTGAGACCCTTGAACAAGTCACTGAACCCCCAACTGCTCCCCGGGCAACGCAGCAATATGGCTGCCCACTGCTCCGGGTGTGTGTTCACGGTGTGTGTGTGTGTACTACTGTGTGTGTGCACTTGGTTGAATTAAATGCACAGCATAAATTCTGAGTATGGGTCACCATACTTGGCCACACTTCACTTATAAAGCACCTAAAACACTAACAAAAGGTGGCATTAAACAAAGAATGAGAGCTCTCTACTGGTTTCACTGTATATGTTACTTAGTCCATGTTTACATTATAGTACAACATTTTTCCTAAATTGTTTCCTAAATGGTATAATGAAATTTAAAGATTAACAAATTAACAATTAACAGCTGATTAACACCAAGTGTTTTGATAGTATTTAGATTTGATATATATTTCAGTATGGTATTACTGTAGAAATGTAGCAAATTCCTGTCTTACGTTTGTGTTTTGAACATAAGTTTGAAAAGATTATGTAAATATGCAGATTGGCCTATAGGTATTTAGTGGTTTTTGTGTCTGAATGAGAAAGGATTTCATGTAATGTGTAAGATGTAATAAAATATATATTTTTCCAAAGCAATGATAAATGATCCACAGCTTAGCCCACATAGACTGCTGTTGTGCTCACCTTGTGGAGAATAAAAAAAAGACCTATGTATTGAGAAATGTGTCCTAGCGATAGTAAAAAAAATTATTAAATAATGTAATAAACTACAATAAATGACCATCAGTTGATTAGCTGGAGTAAATGTGTGTGGATGTGTTATCGTATGGCTATCAATTGTTTTCAGTGTGTGTGAGAATATTGTAAAATAGGGGATTCCCAAAAACATAGTTGCTTCCATCAATCAGAACAAATTCCCTAATCAAGTGGCAGAAAATAGAAAGCGCTTGAATATTTCTTAAAAACCTTCACATCCAACACACACACACACACAACACACACTCATAAAATACACTCATTTGGGACGACATAAACAATTCTCAAATAAAGCACACACACCGCATTGACATTTAGTCTTTGTTCATCAAAAGGCGTGCGTGTGTATTTGTGTGTGTGTGTGTGAGTGGTATTGTTTCTGTGTGTCTCCTCGCCCCGTACAGTAAATAGAGAAATAAAAGATGAGAGAGTGTTGTGAAGTTCTCCTCCTCTAGCCGCTCAGTCTGGAGTCTTGGCCAAATTTCCGCTGTGGTGTAGGTGTGGTGCCCGTCTCTCGTTCTTTCACAGAGACACAGAGACAGCGGTGAAGTGGGAGTGCTGTCGCTTGCGGCGGGCAGGAGGCCAGCGATCTGCCACCCCAAAATGGGCACCTCCACAAGAGGACCCGAGGGGTCGGGTGGGTCAAAGGTCAGCTGTTCTTTCTCTTCCTCAGCATTCCCTCTCTTCTCTCTCTCTCTCTCTCTATCTCTCGCTCTCTCTCGCTCTCTCTCTCTCTCACTCCACACGGTATCTCATGATCTTATCAGGCCCGTCATGGTGGCCCACAGGACATCCATTGACGTCCTGTTTCTGTAGGTGGTGGGCGGCAGGAGGTGGACTGGAAGAGCGGTGAGGCGGCCGCACACACATTTACTGTGAGAATGTCCAGGGGGGAATGCGGAGCAGACAGCCAGGCGAAGACCACTGTCACGTAGCCAACTTTCACCATCTAGGAGAGACCTTCCCATCCACACGGCCCACGCAATATTTGCCGGTAAATCACTGACGCAGCAGAAGCACGTATGTGTAAGTGTGTATTTATTTACATTTAAGTTATGTCACAAACACGCCATGCCAAATCTTACAGGACTATAAAGGTTAAATAGGGTTAGTATAGTTAACTCAAAGTTAAAAACAATAACAAAACTTCATTACTTAAAAAAAAAAATTATGAAACTTTAAACTGAAATAAAATTATTAAAAGAAAAAAAGATTGCAGCTAGTGGCCTAAGCAATTAGTTTATCTTGATGCTAAATGGTACTAAAATAACTACATTGAATGTCTTGTGTTGTTGTTAAAATATAAACACATACACATTTTATTAATGTTTATTTATTGCAAAGTATATATTAAAATATGGGTGTTGTGATTGGCACAATAAAAAAATAATAAATAGAAATATATATAATTGTATGTTTAGCACAAAACAAATGATCAAAATTAAAACTATTTTAGGCAAGTAATAGTAATAACATAAAAAAAAAATAATAATATAATAATAATAAATAAATTCCCGTGTAGTAAAACATTATACTTTGCTTAAAACATTCAGACCTTGCTTTTTCATAGCCCTGCATCCCTCTTTTTTAAACCCGAGTGCATGAAAGTAATTTTACGCAAAGATCAACTAGAGCTGCACATTTCCCTTTTTACACCCATCACACTCTCTGCATAATAGCTCTCTCATTTTCCCAAAGACAAATGCCAGCACCATCATATTTCAGAAAACCATGACAAGTCCTCATAGATTAAACAATAAAACGCCTCTCGTGGCCTTTTGTGGCCTGTTCCTGAGCTGCCTACTGTACTAATGGATTTAAATCCACTTCACATACACATAAAACTCCATTTCCCTCTGTGCGATTCTGTGCGGCCTGAACTCCCATGCCTCGCCTTGCATTTATTCATAGAGTCGAGGATATTGATGTACTGCTCAATGGGGGGAGAAATTGGCTGGATGCAGCCGTCTAAGACTGGATGAATTGCATAGGTTTGGAGACAAGAAACCACAGGACTAATTTGTGGTTTTCACAAGGACGTTTAAGAATGTTTAAATGTGGTTACTTCACATTCTTTTAAGGTAAATCAAAAGCCAACTTTACATTTCATACACATGCACTTGAATGCATATAGTTTTAAGCACATGGACATAGTTTAAGAGTGATGGTCTTTAACTTTCACATCCTCTTGAGTTAGATGAGGTTAAACGTTTGTGTTCAACTGTTGTTGACCGTGACCCTTTTCAAAGGAGAGAGGCAAGCCGACATCCCATCTCATTAAGAGGTCGCCCTCCCTGACCCGTCCAATGTTTGCCATTTCTTCTATATTTGTAACCAGAGTGATGGAGATTGGCCTACTTTCTACTTCACTTCGTTTGCAAACATAACTATTTTTTTATATTCACCATTTTACTCGCATGAAGTTAATGAAGCTCATTGTGAAGTGTGAAGTTCATTGTAATCGCAGCTGTTAACAACTCGCCTCCTTCTATGCTGCATTTTTCACTGACAGCCATGTAATAAATGCCACTGTCAATCAGAGCATGGCCGTGATTTCATTATGTGATTACATAATGTTTAGATGAGCGATAAAAATACTTCACGTTTGCACACAAACCCAGACAGGAATAACACCAGCTTACACTAAGTATGAGTGTTATACTAAGAATTTTTTGGTCATAATTTTTGTATTTTTACACAAAAATATATATTTTGAATGAAATCATTTGTCATGCAGAAAAAGAATATAATATTTTAGTCAACAAAAAGAACATTTTTGCAACTGTAACAGGTTGAATAAAATAAATCTCTGAAAGTACAACCTATAGCCTTTACAACCTATCTATATAGGTTTATATACTATAATATATATATATATATATATTAGGACTGTCAATTCGATTACAATTTTTTTTATCTGATTAATCACATCCTTTTTCTGTGATTAATCGCACACTTCATGAAATCAAGCATAGACCATTTATCTTGTTTCAAATGTTTATTTTATAATCATTTGCTATATCCAGCAAAGTAACCCAAAAGATTGAAGGGTGATTCTCAAAAATCTATATTTTCTGCAGGCTTTTTTAAAAATACATTTAGATGACTTTCCAAAAAAGGACACTTAGAAACTCCAAAAGGACACCAAAGAACCAAATGATATAAGGAGCCCATATAAGCACATATGAAAGAAGAAAAAAAATCTGAATTTTATAGTATGTGTACAGTGCAACACCAAAGAGCTTTTTTTCATTTTAGAGAAGCCAAGTTGCGATACCGAACAGGACCACATGGAGATGCCAAAAAAAAAAAAATTAAACCAACCGACTGCTGACTGCATATATCTACTACAGTACACGTATCCATTCAGAATAACTAAACACAGCAAAATAAACATGACAAACCAAAACATCATCATGAATGTGTGTGGAAACAATGTGAATGTATGGAAATGTCTGTGCCTGTGCATAAATACAATGTGTGATCAGTGCGTCAAGAGCACTCATACACGCATTAATATAACGGACTCACGCGTGCTTACTGTACGACTCCTGTACGCCACCGCAATCGTCTATACCTTGATTGCAGTCTTCATCCATCAAAACTTTACTAGTGAGACTGGTTATCCAGTCGAGAAAATGTAGTTTGCGTCTCATCTGGCCATACAGCGGTGGGATGTGTTGACAATCCGTTCAGTCTGTACTTCACACACAGTGTGACGTGTGAGGGCTCGCGCTCTTCGTAGACAATCACAGAATATGACAGAGCTCTTGTTTTAAAGCGAAATACACTGGAATGAATAATTCACTGAAAACGCAACGCGAGTCTCTGTTCTCTCAGCAATCTCTGATGTAATCAGCCTGGTTTCCTTTATATTAGTGCTGTTTTGGATGGATTGTTTGAATGCATTGGCTTACTGGATCATTTGACTGAAAACTTTCCCGGAATTTAGCGGCTTAAAATGATCTGATCGCAAGCAGAGAAGCAAATTGGGTTAAAGGGTTAGAATAGAAATTGTGCTTCAGTAATTTTGTGTTAATTGCATTCAATTATTTTAACACGTTAAGGATTGTAAAGTTAATCGCATGCGTTAAAGCGTTAACGTTGACAGCCCTAATATATACATATATATACAGTTGTGACCTGGACACAAATGACCCTGGTATATGTCTTTTAGCAATAACCAAACAATATTTCATATGGGGTCAAAACATTATTGTAACGAGAGAAAAAATTTAAATCGATCAGATGACCCCTTTAAGTAAAGATAATTTTCCATGAAGATATTTAGTAAATTTCCTACCGTGAATATATCAAAACTTAATTTTTTAATTGGTAATATGCATTGCTAAGGACTTAATTTGGACAACTTTAAAAGGCAATTTCTCAGTATTTAGATTTTTTTGCATCCTCAGATTTCAGACTTTCAAATAGCTGTATCTCGGCCAAATATTATTCTATCCTAACAAAAACCATACATCAATGGAAAAAGCTCAGATGATGATAATCTAATTTAAACAAAATTGACCTTTGACTGGTTGATCCAGGGTCACACTATAACAAGGGAAAAAGTAAACACACAAAAAGTAAATTGAAGATAAAAATTTTATTTAAAACATTTTTTTTAATATTAAATTACAGTATGAAACTGTATAAACCTCGCTTCTAAAATCAATAAAGTGAATTAAATGAAGTATTACCTACTTTCAGCTGTAGATTTGTGAACTTTTAATGTCCACGATTTTAACAAAACAGCTTTTACACTTCTCACCCCTATATAAATAATCTGCACTGCTTCTAAATTATCAGGTGTTATCCAAGTCAAATACAATTTTCAATATGACTAAATCAGCCTGACTATATTGGGTTACACAAAGTAATTTTTAAAGTAATTTTTAAGGGTCACGTACGATAGAACACATTTTTTAGGGTAACAACTGCATGTTTTCACTTTTTACAGTGTATTTTTAAATAAATGATGGGTTGACCACAAATATTTAGCTGTGAAAACTGTCTATAAATCACTTTAAGTATAGTTATTTCATGCTACCAAGAAACCAGAGAGCAGGCTTTGCTGTATATTCAGGGCAAAGGTTGAATGCATCTAAAATGGTTATGTTACATTAGTGTGTATGTTGGGTTTATGTGTTTTCTTCACTTCGTGTTGACTGCCATGTCTTTACATTTGCGCTCATTGTTACAAGTTGTTAACACTCAAGTGCACAGCTTTCTTTGTGGTCCCAGCCCCCCAGTACAAACAGGGGTCCTGTGTGTGCGCAAGTGTGTTATGATTTAGTGTATGTGCCCTATATGAGTGTGTGTACAGCAGGCCTAAAACAATGGCCCTCTCAGATTACATCTCTCTGTCTGTGGAGGCTGTAAAGGGGGGCAGGACAACTCCCACTGGCTGCCCCTCCCGCCTCTCCTGTCCGGGCTGACGCTCTGATTGGCTCAGGCCACGTATATATTTAGAGCATGGGTTCATCAAAACTCACTACAACTTTCAAACTCAGCACAAGAACTATATACCATTTGGAGGGCAGGAGTTACAAAACACTAACATCTGTGGGATTTTATACTTCTCTGAAACATCCGAAAACAAAGAGTGCAGCCTTTTCTAACTCTTTTTCTTTCTTTTACGATTCGTTTCATTTGGGTTACTGGTCAGTCTGTATTTAAAGTAGCTTAAAGTAGCAAAGAGACGTCCTGGTGTTGCTTCTATCCAAAGACAACTGCGTGCTTTAACCGTGGTGGTCTTGCTGGAATGAATATATCTGAGTCTAGTTGCTGTCAAGAGGCCAGTTCTCAGCCCAGCCAGGTTGCGGAGCGTGGGACATGGGGTGCCTCTTCCAGCACTCCGGGCCCTGACCGGGGACATGGTTTTGACCGCAGCCGGACCACAGAGCTGGCGCCAGTGCCCGCCTCTGGAACACGGACGGGGTCCCAAACCGGAGCAGAGGCCAGGACGGGAAGCCCGGACTCAACCCGCCCTGGAGCTCTGACCCTGGGCTCCGGCGAGGGGAAATCAGGGGGGGATTCGAGGATCAGGAGGCCGATGAATGCCTTCATGGTGTGGGCTAAAGATGAGCGCAAACGTCTGGCCCTCCAGAACCCAGACCTGCATAACGCCGTGCTCAGTAAGATGCTGGGTAAGACACTCGCTATACATCACATCTCGGGGGTTAAGCTGGGGTCAATCTAGTGCATCAGGAGAGGGCGATGTCACGGATGTGGCATATTTGAAAACTGGTGGTTTAAAATATGAAAATTCAAATAAAAATATATAATATATGTGTCAGAATTGCTAATTTATACCTATGTGAAATAATAAAAATCAACTAATAAATTCACAATAAAGAATAATAATTATGTTTTTTAAAAGATTGTGAATGTGAGCTTATTAGAGGAATAATTAGAATAAAAGTATACTACTACTAAATGACAAGCAAATGTGACCACATTGTCACTTAAATTTTGCTAATGGCCAGAAATGAAGTTAATTCCAAATCTAATCGTTTAAACATGATTATTTTTGGGTTTATTGTTAGAATGTTATTCATGTTGTACAAAATCACGTCCTTATTCACTCCCTGCTACTTCTACAATCAGGCTGATTCATTGTCATTTAAAATTATTACAAACTCAATTTTATATTCATGTAAAAAAAATTTTTTAATACAAATTAAATGTGGCAGTTTATTATTATAATAATAAAAAAAAGAACTTTATATGCCGCTCAGAATTATCGATTAGAAAACAAGCCTTGGGCGCACATGACATGGAATTCATTTGAAAAGTTTGTAAATCTTGCACAATATTTGTGTTTGGCGGTTTCTCGGGGAGACATTTTGATGTCCTTATTTTTTGAAATATAACAGGGCTGTGGCAGAAACACAAGCTGCCGATTGTCTGCAGCCATTGACCCATTAATAATTCAAATACTACAACCCAACCCCGTGTGCCCCGCACCAGTTACACGTAATGATTTGCTCATGTCACACACACGTTTGTCAGTGCTTGTGTTACATCTGTTTTCACCAAAAGCAATCGCTGCTGCAAACGTAACAATTGTGACAGCTCATTTAAAAATCATTTGTGCATGATTATATTTGTATATTTATTCCAGAGAGCTAAATTAAATACTTTTTATAAATAATCTGAAGAATCTGGCTCAATAATCTGGCATTGTTTCTGGATTAAATTAGAACAATGTTGTAGTGACTAAACTAGGTATGATAAAAAAAATCATATTTATAAGCTACTAACGCAAAAAGTAGCACAACGAATCCTGAAACAATAACACTGATTGGATGATGTTTTTAGGTCAATCCTGGAAGGCTCTAAGCACACTAGACAAGCGTCCGTTTGTGGAGGAAGCCGAACGACTCCGTTTGCAGCACCTACAGGATCACCCGAACTACAAATACCGTCCTCGCCGCAAGAAGCAGCCCAAGAAGATGAAACGAGTGGAACCGGGTTTGCTCCTCCAAGGCCTCGCTGGCGGCCCGGGACCAGGAGATGCCTACTCGCCACATCGCCATGCACATCATCTGCTGCCTCCTCTGGGACACTTCCGAGACCTCCACCCCTCCGGAGCTCCAGAGCTGGAAAGTTTTGGCCTGCCGACGCCGGAGATGTCACCGCTGGACGTGTTGGAGGAGGGAGGCGGAGATTCAGTGTTTTTCCCCCCTCACATGCAGGAAGATGTGGGTCTGGGTTCGTGGATAAACTACCACCAGCATCCAAACCATCAGACTGGCCACCACCCTCACCACAACTCCCATAACCTCCAGCATTCCCACCCACACCTCAACCAGAAGTCTCCACTGGCCTGCCTCCCGCTGCAGGAGAAATGCCTGGTTGTGGAGTCCACGAACCTTAACGGGCTCTACCCCAACATGAGCCTCCCAGAATCCTCAAAGGCTACTCACACTCCCACGCCTGCAGGCTATTACGGTCAGATATACGGGAGCAGTCAGTCCCAACCTGCCTTCACCTCTCATCTGGGCCAGCTGTCTCCACCGCCCGAGACCTCGGCGGTCGCTCAGGTCGCTCCGCCCTCTCTGGACGCTGTGGACCAGCTGGGACCCACGGCTGAGTTCTGGGGCGAAGTGGACAGGATTGAGTTCGACCAATACCTGAGCGCGAGCAGGACTCGATTGAGCAGGAATGCCCCTTGCGAGGAGAGCAGCGCTTTGATATCAGCCCTGTCCGATGCCAGCAGCGCTGTCTACTACAGCGCGTGCATTACAGGATAAAACCGCTTCTCCATGCAGTCTGGTGCACATATGGCTTTTTTTTGAGTCTCAGATCTTTTTGATTTATTCGAGTTACCTTCTTCAGGGAATCATCTTGCCCGGTTTCACGAATCACTGGAGGTTACTGAACTCTATACAGAATGGTTCTCACCGTATAGACTTCACTAAATTGCATTTCACAGTATGACTAGTCATTTCTGGTCTTGATAACCTGTACTTTCTGAGACTGTGGCCGATTTAACCGATAATTTTGCTGACTCCATCCAGCTACTGTATGCTTACGGTCTCAAATGAGGGTACTGGGACGTGGAAGTCAAGAATGTGAATATTTTTGCAATGCATATATATAGATATGTGTCTTTTTATTTGCTTTTTATATTGTTTATTTCTATTTTTATAGACATTTTATATAAGGTTGTATGAGAATATGTTTTGCACTGGGTATGTGAAAACCACTCAAGACTTTTATACTGCACTTAATATCTTTCAAATACTCTTATTTTTCATGACATCTGACGTATTTTGATCCATTGGCAACTAATAATTTATCTTGCATTCTTCCCTTCTGTGTGGTTGAATAAGTTTGAATTGGGCATTTCATGTGGACATGAAATTTTGTAATCCTTTTAGCACTTGAGGAACATGTTGAGTTAGTAATAACTCTCCGCCTTTTGGTAATAATTATCTTCAAATAAAAAGAGTTTGCAATAAAAAATGTCTCAGAGCTATTAAATCAAAGCAATTAAATTGAAAACACACAATTGTACATAGTATTTCACTAACACACTTTCCCACACCACAGAGTGCATGTGCTTTCAATGTGTTTT
Source organism: Sinocyclocheilus anophthalmus (assembly GCA_018155175.1). NCBI lineage: Eukaryota > Metazoa > Chordata > Actinopteri > Cypriniformes > Cyprinidae > Sinocyclocheilus > Sinocyclocheilus anophthalmus. Next base: position 70,095 of record JADLZN010000558.1, on the reverse strand, counting down.
TTCTTCTTCTTAAAATAGTTTTAATAATAAAAAATGTATTACACAGCAAAATGTATCGATGCATATTTTGCAAAATAAAGTTGTCACTAAATATTGGGTAGTTGTCAAATCTTTACACTTGCATTAGGTGCATATTTGCCTGATTTATGTAAAATGGTGATGTGGCTGCAATTGTTGTTGCCTTTTTGAGAGAACGGAGAGTGAGAGCAGGGCCGCAATGTTTAAGTTGTAATCCAGTCTTGTCTCTCTGATTCCCTCCTCCAAGATTTTTGATCAGCCACAAAATGAGTTTGGCTCTTTAAGCTATTTTTTCACCTAAAACCACGAACAAAAAGAAAACATTTTCGACTGAGGAGAACAAAACTGAAACTGTCTTCTCTTATGTCTTCATACAAAAAAAGGCAGCTCTGAGATTAAAGAAATGCTCCCTCATGTTGATTCACTCAGTACTGGAGAACAAAAAGATTGATATAAGAGTGGGTTTCAAGAGGGAAAATAGTCTTTCCAAAGCATTTACATTTCAGGCAGGATGCCTAGTGTGTGTTATTCTTTACATCCAATGATACACATTTCATGTGTTCTTTTCCTTCATATCATGCTGACTATATTCGGATGTCTGTTGAATGACACACCACAGGTTATTTTGCCAAGACGTTAAGTGGGCTCAGTTAGGTCCAGGTCAGCTGCCGTGCGGTAAAGTTTCATCCCGCCAATTAATTAGCCATAGAATTAGCAGGAATGTCAAAACAGAGGAAGATCCTGGGGAAACTGGGGATGATGGGATAGCAGGAATCTGTGTGTTGGAGAATATCTGTGTGTGTGTGTGTGTGTGTGTGTGCTGCAGGGGGAAGGATGTTAAAGGGAAGAGGAGCTCTTTTTCACCCCTGACCAGCTCCCTAAATGGAAAGAACAACACTGACCAATCATGCAGGTCCAGTAATTCTGAAGTCCGATGTGCAGGTCAGCAAAACAATGCTTATTTTGAGCTGCATGTTATTTTGTGTGACAGACAGAAAGAAGGCTTGAAAGCTACATTTGTGGTTGTTGCTGGTATTTCGCCATTTCTTTCACAGTTTACGGTTTATTGCCCATCTGTGGATTCATAAACTCATGAGCAGTGTTTTCACGACATGCACCCCTGGTGATTTTTTATTTATTTATTTATTTTCCCAAATGAAACTGACAGTAAAGCTCTTCACTTTTTGGAAGGATGAATAATCCAAACTCAACTCTGCAGGCTTCAGGAATCTCAAGTTTAAAACAATGTTTCGACTTAAGTCTTTGTATCTCATTATCAGTCAACTGACCAGTGTTTGTTTTCTATGAAAAGATGTTGGGCCTAAAAATAAAGGCATTCAAAGCATTCTCAATGCCTTTGAACATTTTGAACTTTTGCTTACACTGTTTCTGTACCTGCATAGTTCTGATAATAGCAGGGCTCCAGACAGAAAAAAAAAGAGAAAGGATTTTATGTTGTATGATTCTAGATTCAAATAAAGTTGTGTGTATATATATATATATATATAAGATATATATATATATATATATATATATATACACTCATGTACTTTATTTGTTAGATATTATGACAATTATTAAGTAAATAGTCTGATGTAATGTTCACAAACCTAAAATGTAGCTACTTATACAGCACAATAACAGTTAATTTCAAATCAGACCAAAAATGACTCTGTCAGCAGTAATGACTCTAAATGATTCACTGAGTCAGTCTGATTCAAACCGCTAAATTACAAAGGGGCTTGAGGCTGTTTTGTGAAGCTTTTTTGGCTGACTCATAAAAATAACTATTTCATAAAAGGCCTGTTCACATCATAACTATCATAACTATAATGATAACTATATTAGCATCCACACAAACGCACAATATTGTTATTATAACCATCCCTTTGTTCTGTTGTTTGCCACTGTACATGCTCAAGCTTTGTAAAGCAGGAATGATTCTGATTGGCTGTCAATGTTTTAGTGGGAAAAAATCATTAGTGATTCCAAAGATATCATTCCTTTATGTCGTTATCGTTATAGCTGTGGACTTGTGGACAAGATTTTTAAAACTATATCCTTATCATTATAGTTATCATCCATGGTGTGAACAGGCCTTAATGAGTAATTTTTTCATAAATCAGACATCACGGCTCACGCTGTGTTCGCATTTCTTGAGACCAGAATATCATAAGCTATGTTTCCATTCAAAGTTGTGAATTTAACTTATACCAAAAATGGAATATTGCATACAAATTTTGCAATGATCCATCACATCCACGTGTTAAAGAGAACTAAATCATCACTTCCTGGGAAACTGGCCAAATTATCATTAATAAAAAAAATTATAAAAATGAAGTTACTGCAACTGGGGAAACAACTGAAGCTCATACAACACATGCAATAACAAACGCTGTCATGTTATGTTGCATTCAGAGAAGGACACCTGATTTTTGGGACAATTCTTGGAGATACTGCAGAGAAATACCCTAGCAACCATAGTGAACAGACATGCCAGTATAATTTGCATGACAACATCACTCGCATATTCTTCATATTATACCAAACTTAAGTTGCACCCTTTACACCTGTCATGTAGCGTGTTTCTGTGTGTCTGTGTGTGTTTTATGCATTTGCACGCGTGGGAGTGTTAGTGATTTCATGTGTCAGTAAGTTAGAAGACGAAAGAGTTTGACCTGTGTAAGTGTTTTATTATTGCAGCTGAAGAGTGCACGTGTGTGTGTGTGTGTGTGTGTGTGTTTCTTTGCACACTTGCTTCAGCTTTTCATCATGCCAAAAACGGACTCCCCCAAAACCCCGTCCAACAAACCTACTGCATGATGTCATCTGTATATTTTCTGTTTCTTTCCTCCCTTCTTCTTCTTAACAGGAAGTATGGCCCCCTGCTATACCCTTACTCTTCCCCTCTTGGACAGGAAGTAGCTCTACCTCCCCTTCCTGTGTAAGCAGCAGGACGTGGCGCATATGTGTGCGTGAATAAACATGCGTGTACCCCGTAAATGCGTAAAGGAACCGCGTATCTATTACGGGACACACTGGCCCTGCTTACACCTGGTAGATGCGTGATGTAATATGTCTCTCAAATCTGCCTTGTTTGTTATGTCTCAGCAAGGCTGCATTTATTTGTTCAAAAACACCGTAAAAACAGTAATATTTTTTAAAATTTGAAATAACTGTTTTCTACTTGAATATTAAGATATAATTTATTCCTGTGATGGCAAAGCTGAATTTTCAGCATCATTACTCCAGTCTTCAGTGTCAATGATCCTTCAGAAATCACTCTAATAAGCTGATTTGAGGCTGAAGAAACATTTCTTTTTGTTGAAAACAGTTGTGCTGCTTAATATTTCTGTGGAAACATTCTGTTTTTGATCAAATAAATGCAGCCTTGAGCATAACAGACTGTCTAGGTAATAATTTATTATTTTATTTTATTTTTTTCCCTAAAAGAAGTGAAAGCAACTGGCAAACTTAAAATATTTTTGCTGAATAGTTGATTGTAGTCCTTAAAATTATATAGACATATTAAAAAAAAAAAACTATAACTAGGAAGAGCTGTATTTGACATTTATAGCACTGATACTACATGAAATGTCACATTGACTTACTGCAACTTGATCCCTGTGAGTAGGTGGCTTTTTAAATGGAATATTATTCCAGCACTGCTTGGAAAACACAAAGCTGCTGGTCGCTGTTTCCTGCCTTCCTGTGTCCAATCTTTTCTGTTGAACTGGAAGGTAAGTCTCCTCTGACTTTCCCTTTCCTGAAATGTCGGCATAATTTACGAGCATGGCTTTGCACAGGCCTGGTGGTTTGGTGGCCTTGGGTTTGTGTGACCCGTGGGTTGTGGGTTCAAACCCCGGACAGAATGGTAACTGTGACCCAACCAAATGGACACATGCCATCCCACTCTGAGCTTCAAACACAGGTTGCGATAGTGTGAACAACCTGCTAAGACTTCCTATGCATCGGCTGTATATTGAAATTTAGGTTTAATACTGATGCTTTAATAAATTTTTATCACATTTTTCAGTCCCACTTGCATTGGATATACAATATTTGTGCTCTGAACAGGACTGTGCATTTTTTTACATTAGTAATTCTAAAATGTATTGCAATTAAATGATGACTGTATGCTGAAACTTCACTGTAAACAGGTTCAGAAAATAACAGTAATGTAGCAGTGTTGTGCTGTAGAATTACAATAATTATCTGTGCCTGCATTACAGTAATCTTGAGTATATGTACACAGTGTTTAGGTTCTCAGCATGTTCCCATCATTTTTTCCTTTTTTGCTATTTGTTGATTTATTGTGCTTTTGCTATATTTTGTTGTCACTTTTACTTGCATGTCTTTATATAACAGTCTGGTTGTCAAAGCTGATTGGTTGAACTGTTCTAACAGCATGGATACAGCACTGGGACTTTTCACTAGTGTATCAGTCCGCTTGTCTGTGTTTGTCTGCTCCAGACAGACTGCAATTCTTTGTGACTCTTTATTCATGTAACACTACAGATCCCCGCACATGGTATGATATGGTGGTGGAAATTAATAATTTGTGGCAACAAGGAAACACATTAATTAATCTTCATAAAGAATTTCATTAATTTTTCATTTGTATGAATTTTCATTTGCAACAATTACATTTAGTTTTTTGGTCTCGCGCATGGCTCCGTATAACAATTACTCTAGTAGGCGGAAACAATTAATTATCCTTATAAGTCATTTATTAAACTGGTTTGCTCAAAACACAGACTTATTTGATAACAAAACAAGTGACTGTCTTTGTGAGTCATAGAGTGAGTGTTTAATTTTTTACTTGACCTTGAAATGACCTTGCTTAGAATATACACACACTGTAAAAATCAATTTTCAAAGTTGTAACTTAAACAGATTATTGCAGCACTTTTTACAAGAAAATACTGTTTCAGTCTTTCCGCTTCAAAGTGTAATGTTTATTTCAATGCGATACTTGCCATTTCTTTAATTTAATTAATTGTGAGATTTGCTAGCAATTTCCAAGTGAAATTTGTTTCTACACCATTTTTTTCATTGCGCTTACTTTTTAATTAAAAATTATATTATTTCCATTCTACAATGAACAGAAGTGCCACATATAGGCCCTAGTGTAGATATGTGAAGTGAACAAAACAACTACTTACATGATTATTACACAATTTTGCATGATATGGTTATGTTTAAACAGTCATTTTTTCATTTGAGTAAGCTTGCATTTCAGTGTTGAGTTCTGACTAAAGTATTTTATTGTAAGAAATTACAGTTAAACATGGCAGTTGTTGACAGTGTGCTCTAATTGTTAAAGCAGCAGTGCATTGTGTTATTCCAGGACAAGCTGCACTTCTCGGAGTTGTGAGGGGTCATTTTCTCTATGGCTTTTTGCAGTTTCCATGACAGTGCCATAATTGACAGTGCAGCGTCTGTGAGACGGGCTGCTGACCCGGAGTGACGCCTTGCTAAAGATCGGGGAGTGAGCCAGCAGACTAAAACAGCCCTCATAAATGCTCCGTTCTTTTTTGGGGGTTGTTTTGGGTGTTTTTGATGTTTTTCTGTTTCGAGGTTATTTTTTCCTTTCACACAATTCTCCTTCTCAGGTTTCCATTTTCTCTTTTACAAACATATCATTGTATGTCTCTGTCTCTGCAGAGTCAAGCAGGACTTGGCCCTTGGAGTTCGAGTGTGTGTGTGTGTGTGTGTGTGTGTGTGTGCTCACCCACACACTCAGCACATACTACTAAAGGGCTAGTCACTGCCCTGGCCCAGATGTTTTCGAGGGCAGTGTCTCCACTTGGTCTTCGACAGGGTCATTTCAATTGTTGACTCTCTCAGACAGTCAATCACACACACACACACACACACACACACACACACACACACACACACACACACACACACACACACACACACACACAGATACAGTAAACTCATATCCTTTTCCCAGGACCCACAGTCTCTTAACCCGCTGGTGCCATGCGGCCGTTGTGTAACATCCACCCAGGCTCTGTATGTTATTTTATTCCTTTCTCATTCTGCCTGTTATTTGCTATCCATGTAATTATAAAAAACAACTCTATGCCCTTGATGAGTGATGTTTTTTTCAAGTCTCTGTGATGTAAAGACACTACCACTTACTCACTGATTTATCTTCACTGTGTTAAATGGCTGTTTCCGTAGCGATGTGACAGGACTCTGCAAACTGAGGACAAAACTCTTTTTTGTTTGCATTAAGTGGTTTTCTCTGGGAGAGAAGAAGACAGCGAGACCGCAAGTGTGGGGAGTGGCCAAGAGCCAAATGTGGGGGGAGGGTGGGGGGTAAATGAGGGTAGCCGACAGACAGAAACAAAGAAAGAAAGAAAGAAAGAAAGAAAGAAAGAAAGAAAGAACATGATGAATGAAACAAATACTCAAAGTCAAACAAAAACAAACTGAAAAAATCAAACTCTCGAAGACAGAAACTGCAATCAGTCAAACAATCAATGAAATAAAGACTCAAATAATGAAACAAACATAAAAAATAAAAACTAAGCAAACAAAAAATGAAACAAATACTCAAAGAAAGTCAAATAAAAACAAACAGAACAAAACAAACACTCGACGACAGAAACTGCAATCAGTCAAACAAGCAAACAGTCAATAAAACAAAGACTCATAACAAAACAAACATAAAAAGAAATAAATACTCAAACAAAAACAAACAAACAAATAGAAAAAGTCAAAGAAACAAATACAAAGTGAATCAAACCAACAGTGAAACAAAAACTCAAACAAACAGACAAGCGAACAAATTAAACAACCATTAAAAAACAATGACCCAAAGAAAGAAAGCAATCAAAATAAAAAAATCAAGCAAATAAATTAAACAAACATAAAACATCTTAAAAAGAAGAGAAGAATAGTCAAAATAAAACAAACAAACAAGAAAAATATATTACTCAAACAGTTAAAGAAAGAAATAAACCTGAAAAATAAAGAAACAAGAAAGTAATCAAAGAGATAATCAAATCACTCAAGCAAAAAGGAACAAAGCATAAGAGAATGGTTGAGTCACTCTGAACTAATAAAAATGGGGGAGAAAAATGAAGAAAAAAATTTTTTTCAGGAAAAGCTTCTTTAGCTTTCATCTTCTTGCTCTCTGAATATCTGCACACAACACACACACTCCTAGTTTAAAGCTATACAGCTCTATAAAGCTTTCCTTCTTGTTGCTTTCCAATTCTATTTTCTGATTTTATTTTCACATGAAAAGTTTGTCAGCATATTCCACTTATTTACTTTTAATTTACCCCAAAAATGTCTGGAAAGTTCCACCCAAAATTGAAAAAGACAGGAAAACAAGATGAGGAAAGATGTTGCTTATGTGTCGCTTGTGAGTCTCTGAAGCTAACCACCCACTCCAGCGCTATTCGGCACATCAAAAAGAGCTTAAGTTTCTGATGGAAAGCCAAACATTTCCTATTCCTTTTTTATGGTCTCTCTTTCTCTCGTCTTCTGCAGCTCTCTCTGTGGCCAGCAAGGGAGCGAGCATGAAGCTACACTGCAGAGATCCTGTTCCCAAGATATTTGAAGGTGAATTTTTCCAGAGACATTTACATATTCAGTTAGATGATAGACTTTGTGATACAAAATCCTGCTGTTGTACTGAATCTCAGAACGTTGATATTCACTAAAACTGCACTCCTGCTTTTGTAATAATTGCTTAAATATTGAAAATATAAGACATCGAGTTGAATAGACAAATACAGGTGTGATTTAAAAAACACACACACCATCCACTGACATAATGTTTACATGAGTGCGGTTGTTGTAGTATTTAAGGACCATCTTAACTGCATCTGGTGGATTCGCACATTGTCACCTGTAAAAATGTGTGTGTGTTCATTCGTAAAGCAGATGACTCTGTTTCCTCTCCTTTGTTATTCCAGTTTCTTCCTGTTTCACACACTTTAATTCCACACTCAAAAACAGATTAATTTAAAGAGAGGGAATGCGAGTGAGATTGCACAACACTTCAGACCTTATTTGTCAACAGGTTATCTGAAAATCACTTTATAGACATTAGGTGTCTTTGAAACCATATGGCAGACGTGTGATGTTAACAAAAGCACTCGCTGCTGCTTATACCCCTCAGCACAACATTTCCTATTGCTCAGTCTGTTCCATTTTTTTCCCAGTTGGAGGATGTTTTTTTCCCTTTCCTGGTCACGTATTACTCAACATCAATGATACCTCAAGGAGGTATTTCCCATTACTTTGTAAACAAAATTGTTCATCAACAGCATTGATATAGATCACTGCACTGTTGACTCTATGGCCAAAATACGGGCTGCATCCAAATATGTCTACTTCCCAAATATAGTAGGTGAAACAAACTGTCCAAATTCAAAGTATTCACAAAACACTAGGCAAAAAGTATTCTGACATGCTCATCTGACTGACACTTTACTGTCCCATGAGGCCACAGGAGTTGTGAATAACGTTGTAAATTACTTCACTCAAAACTGAAAAGTCGGCCATTAATTACTCACCCTCACGTTGTTCCAAACTTGTAAAACCTTCATTCATCTTCGGAGCACAAATTAAGATATTTTGGATGAAATCCAAGAGGTTTCTGACCCTGCATTGACAGCAACAGAACTACAACATTCAAGGCACAGAAAGGTAGTAAGGACATCGTTAAAATAGTCCATGTGACATCAGTGGTTCAACCTTAATTTCATGAAGCTACAAGAATACTTTTTGTGCACAAAGAAAACAAAAAAAACAACTTTAAAGGTTGAACCACTGATGGACTATTTTAACAATATCCTTACTACCTTTCTGGGCCTTGAACGTGGTAGTTCTATTGCTGTATATGGAGGGTCAGAAAGCTCTCAGATTTCATCAAAAATATCTTAATCTGTGTTCTGAAGATGAATGAAGGTCTTATGGCTTTGGAACGACATAAGGGTGAGTAATATGACAGAATTTTGGGGTGAATTATCTCTTTAATACTATATAGAACATACTTTTTTATCGGTTGCAAAGTGCTTATTCAACAGAAGTATACTCTGAGATTTTGGATGCAGCCAAAGATAATGACCAGGCCTATATTTCCTACACTTCTTTGAGAAAAAAACACATATACATGGGATTTAAACGGTCAACGTGTTCAATAAAAGAGGTTACAAAACAGCCCAACATATACTTCGGTTTTTACACATACAATAGGATATGTGTTCATGTGTGTGGCGTAAATTTCATACACTTTGAAGGGATATTGATTAAATATTAGGCAGGCGTCAAGTGTTTATGTCAAAACTGAAGTAAACTTTTATTGGTTTTATTGGTAGTTACATTGCATGTGACCCTGACAGTTACTGGCCTTTCCATATGAATGGCCTTTATATATACAGTGGGTACGGAAAGAATTCAGACCGCACACATTACCCTCTTAAAAAAATTTTTTCACTCTTTGTTATATTGCAGCCATTTGCTAAATCATTTAAGTTTTTTTTTTTTTTTTCCTCATTAATGTACACACAGCACCCTTATTATATTGACAGAAAAACACAGAATTGGTGACATTTTTGCAGATTTATTAAAAAAGAAAACTGAAATATCACATGGTCCTAAGTATCAGACCCTTTGCTCAGTATTTAGTAGAAGCACCCTTTTGATCTAATACAGCCATGAGTCTTTTTGGGAAAGATGCAACAAGTTTTTCACACCTGGATTTGGGGATCCTCTGCCATTCCTCCTTGCAGATCCTCTCCAGTTCTGTCAGGTTGGATGGTAAACGTTGGTGGACAGCCATTTTTAGGTCTCTCCAGAGATGCTGAATTGGGTTTAAGTCAGGGCTCTGGCTGGGCCATTCAAGAACTGTCACATAGTTGTTGTGAAGCCACTCCTTCGTTCGTTATTTTAGCTGTGTTCTTAGGGTCATTGTCTTGTTGGAAGGTAAACCTTTTGCCCAGTCTGAGGTCCTGAGCACTCTGAAGAAGGTTTTCGTCCAGGATATCCCTTGTACTTGGCCGCATTCATCTTTCCCTCGATTGCAACAGTCGTCCTGTCCCTGCAGCTGAAAAAAACCCACACCCCCACATCAGGATGCTGCCACACCATGCTTCACTGTTGGGACTGTATTAGACGGGTGATGAGCAGTGCCTGGTTTTCTCCACACCTACCGCTTAGAATTAAGGCCAAAAAGTTCTATTTGGTCTCATCAGACCAGAGAATCTTTTTTCTCACCATCTCACAACTCCATGCGGTCTTTCATGTGTCTTGCACTGAGGAGATTTGCCATAAAGCCCCGACTGGTGGAGGCTGCAGTGATGGTTGACTTTCTACAACTTTCTCCCATCTCCGACTGCATCTCTGGAGCTCAGCCACAGTGATCTTGGGTTCTTCTTTACCTCTCTCACCAAAACTCTTCTCCCCCGATAGCTCAGTTTAGCCAGACGGCCAGCTCTAGGAAGGGTTTTCTGGTCGTTCCAAATGTCTTCCATTTAAGGATTATGGAGGTCACTGTGCTCTTAGGAACCTTAAGTTGCAGCAGAAATTTTTTTGTAACCTTGCCAGATCTGTGCCTTGCCACAATTCTGTCTCTGAGCTCTTCAGCAGTTCCTTTGACCTCATGATTCTCATTTGCTCTGACATGCACTGTGAGCTGTAAGTTCTTATATAGACAGGTGTGTGGCTTTCTTAATCAAGTCCAGTCAGTATAATCAAACACAGCTTGACTCAAATTAAGGTGTAGAACCATCTCGAGGATGATCAGAAGAAATGGACAGCTTAAAGTTAAATATACGCGTGTCCCAGCAAAGGGTCTGAATACTTAGGACATTGTGATATTTCAGTTTTTCTTTTTTTAGTAAATCTGCAAAAATGTCAACAATTTTTTGTTTTTCTGTCAATATGGGGTGCTGGTGTGTACATTAATGAGGAAAAAAAATTAACCTAAATGATTTTAGCAAATGGCTGCAAAAAAACAAAGAGTGAAAAATTTAAGGGAGACTGAATACTTTCCGTACCCACTGATATATATGCTCCTCCCACTAATACCCTTTGGCATTTGTTAGTTAGATGTCCATATCCTGGTCCCATCCCTGTAGCTATCATACTATATTCTATCTTTGTTTTGCTGCTGTAAATTAGAAGGTCAGTGGGGTAGAACACATGGAATGTTCTTCCTATGTGGGTGTTTTATTGGTCAGTTCTGTTCTGGATGCTGGGTTTACTGACCTGAAGAAAAGCCTTGACAACACAGCATCTATGAATGATTCAGACGTCAATAAAACCCTCTCGACCCATCTTCTATTGTTCTCAATACCCTCCCGGGAAGTGAGTGTAGTTTGAGTGTGTTTGTGTGTGTTTTGTTGTTGTTTGTTGTGTGTGGTGTGTGTGTGTGTGTGTGTGGTGTGTTTGTGTGGTGTGAGGTTGCTGAGGTTCCTTTGTTGGTCCTCAGAGACAGTTACGAGTTTGTATGAAAAACAGGAAACAGTGCTCATGGTGATGTAAAGAAACAGGAGCTTGGGAAGACGGCGAGAGAGACAGAAAGAGAGACAAACATCTGAGGCAGTAAAGGGAGTGTGTAGAGCTCTAAACTGTTTTTGCGTGCATTCACTTCGTGTCATTTAAGACATATTAAGAATCTTTTAAATGATAATGTAGTTGTATGAGCAAACATAAATTAGTGCTTCCCTGCCTTTTTTGTCTAAAAAGGACAGTTTGAGACAAATTGTACATATCTGTTATGATTTACGCACCTTCATGTAGTTCCAAACCTGTATGACTTTCTTCTGTGCAACATAAAAGAAGATATTTTCAGAAAGATTTGAATTCAAACAACATTGGACCACATTGACTTTCAACTTTTTTTAAAATCCAGTTTAAAACACTTTTAAGTTTAGGACTTACTGACCTTGACGCACAGTCATAACGATTTGCTCGATGAATCCACCTCTACAATATCATTTCCTATTTTATATTTTATTTTTAGGAGTCCAAGAACTGAAAGTGTCTGGGCGTCAGAGACCGTAAATCATAGAAATCTCAAACTTAGTGTGGGATGCTTCCAACTCAGGTGAACACACGCAAATCTGTCAGACACTAGGTGGCGCTATTATATGTGCATTTGTATTTTAGTTCATAATTTTAGAACCATAAGGGCTAGAATCAAAATAATTTTTTCTGGATCAACCCACAAGAATATATTTGGTTTTATTCACCCGTGGAAAAAATTTGCACATTTAGAATTTTGTGAAAAGTCTACTTTTTCAGACTCAGTTCTTCTATTCCAAATGATAAACAAGCTATGAATATGAGACCGTTTCCAGGTCTCATATTCCTGGCTGTCAGACTTCAGTGATTGTGAGCGTGCAGGGCTTGTTTGGAGACACAGTTGGTCATGGGTAATGTGGAGAGTGAGGTCAGGAAGGTTTGGTCTCTGTGGTGTTGAATCTGCTTCTGATGGCCGAATATGAAGTGAGGACGGCCACATCAGCCGAGTGGAACGTCCTCCAGCGGTACACCAGAAGTACACTTTATATCTGTATATATGGCTCTACCTTTCTCTCTTCCTCCCTCTGAAGGAAGCTCTGTGGTGTGGCGTGTTGCAAGCGGGAGCCCATAAGAGCAGCCATGCTGACCTGCTGACCACAGATCAGGCCATCCCGGCGCTCTGTGCTATCTCATTCACACTGATTATACCTCACACTGCCATTAGAACAGCTGCCGGACTACTGACCACTTGGAAAGATACTTGTTTGTGTGCATTCTGTCCATTGATTCCAGATACACACTGCAGCTAAAATTGCTTGTTAGCCCACTTAATGCTCTTAAAGGAGTGATTAACCCAAAATTTATAATTTGCTGAAAATGTATTCACCCTGAGGCCATCCAAGATGTAGTTGTGTTTGTTTGCTCATCAGAACATATCTGAAGAAATTTAGCTTCAAACCATTGCTTGCAGTTAAAATATGAGTCCTCTATTTATAATATTGCTTTGCCAGTCAAAAAGTTGTGTGGTCTGAATCAGGAGAGAAATATGCACAAATCAAGTACTGTTACAAACAAAAACAGTTCTAAACAAATATGTCTGTAGAGATATAACAAATTGATGAGAGGTGATTACTTTTCAAAACAATCCAAATAAATAAGGGGCAGAGAACAAAAGTGTTTTTATAGATTAGAGGCAACAGTTTAAAGTTAAAATTCCTCGATGGATTTGTTTCTTACAAACACGCAGCTTTTCACTTCACAAACTGATGGATTGGAGTTGTATGGATTGTTATGGTGTTTTTATTAGCTGTTGGGACTCTCATTCTGACGGCACCCATTCACTGCAGAGGATCCATTGGTGAGCAAATGTTGCAATGCTACATTTCTCCAAGTGTGTTCTGATGCAGAAACAAACTCATCTGAAATTTGGATGGCCTGAGGGAGAGTACATTTTCAGAAAATGTTCATTTCTGGGTAAACTATTCCTTTAATTCAGTTCTGTTTATATTCTACAGTTTGAGGTCAGTTTGATTTTTTTCAAAGTAAATTAACAGACTGATTTAATTTATCAAAAGGGACAGTAAATATATTTACAAAACTGGAATAATGGATGCAGAAAATGTAGCTTTTCTGTCACAGGACTATATACAATTTTAAAATATGTTCAAATAGAAAACAGTTATTTTAAGTTGTAAAAGTATTTCACAATATTACAGTTTTACTGTATTCTTCATCAAAAAAATGCAGCCTTGCTGAGCATAAGAAACTTCTTTCAAAAACATAAAAAATTGTTCTGACTCCACTTTAAAAAAACAGCTGTCAGTCTCAAAGCTTTTCAGTGTGTACTGTTGCAATGTGTACTTTTTTCTTGGCAGCATGTAAAATTGTTATGCTAAAACATTTTTTATGGTAAAACACTCCACCAGTTGTGAAAGTTTGGGGCAGATGGTAAAATGCTTTTAGAGTGTTATTTTAGGATTATTTTTGGTCTCGCTATTAGTACAGAATTTTGCACACATTACTTTAAAATTGCTTAAATTTAGACTACAAAATCTAACAACAGTAGGTTTATATAATTAGTGTTACATTGTTGCATGAGCTGTCTGTCACAATACAACCAATGAACTTGACAACTTTATCTGAGGTTATCTGAGGGCCAGACGATTGCTGCAAGTGAGGGAATTATAAGTGAGGGAAGGTGTTGACTTTATGATTTTAGCTTGAAACTTGTTGCTTCCTGCATTAAACGGAAATGTATTTGTACAGCAGGTGTTTTAGTCTTTTTATCTCTTTTACACACACACACAGACTTTTGTCTAAACAGACACACACAAGCCTTTCCTGAGGGTCTGCTGACAGGATGTTCTCCCAAGACCCAGCAACAAACTTTACGGGAAAAAACACAGGAGCACCTACGCACACACATACACAAACCAAATACACCATAAGCAACTAGGGTGGCCTGCACAAGCTAAAGACTCTTTTCACATCATCTACTTGTTGTTTTACTGTACAACTAATGATGCATATTGGTTCATATTGTTCCATCCACAGTTTTACACCTGTTAGATGCATTTCTTTTGATCTCACAATGCCTCTGTATGTGCTGTTTCACAATGGAGCCCATCTATATTTGATATTATGTCTAGACAGTGTTATCACACCTCCTCATCTCAGCAGAAAGGAATAGGTCTGCAGAGACTATACTCGTTATTTTTGATAGACTATAATGCAAACAAGCATTTGTTGTGTCTTTGCATAAATTATCATGAGTAACCACAGTAAAACTTCACAGGGCCTGGGACAACATTTTTATTTTATTTTTTTTCCCCCACTGCCTTGGGGATTCAGTAGGTTCACTGCAAAGAATTCATTCTTTTAATCTATATTTTGTTTTGTTTTCCAGTAAAATATACCTAAACATGCTTAAAACTGATTAATTAAATTCTAAAGGAAAACTCTATTGTTAAATGTATGTATGTGTGTATTTAGAGAAAAAAAGTTATATTTTTTCTTCTCAATAAACACAGTTCAAAGGTGTGAGGTTGACGTTTTTTCTTTGCTTTTCTTTGCTTTGCTTTATTTTGTTTTGTTTCTTGTTTTGTTTTTGTTGAAACAATGATACTTTTTCAGGATCCTTTGATTGTTCTCTTTTATAGAAAGTTCAAAAGAGCAGCATTTCTTTGAAATAGGAATCATTTGTAACATTCTAAATGTCTTTACTGTCACTTTTGATCAATTTAATAATTAATTTAAATCAAATCAAATACATTTCTGAAATACAGAAAATTGCTTTTTGTTGCACTGAAATGTGCAGATAAAACAGTTATAAATAAAAAATAGTGCTGTGCAAAGATTAATCGCATCCAAAATAAAGTTTTTTTGTACATACTATATGTTTGTGTGCTGTTTATATTTATTATTTATATATAAATACACACACATGAATGTATATATTTCAGAAAAGTATGTTATGTTTATATATTAAATATAGTTATATCAACAATTATAGGAATAAATAAATATCATACCATTTAAATATTTTCAAATTGTCTGTATGTGTTTGTATTTATATATACATAAATATGCACAGTACACACATATATATTATATAAATAAAAAGTTTTATTTTGGATGTGATTAATTGTTGCCCAGCACTAATAAAATGTAAATAAATAAAATTTAGTTAATGTTGCAGTATATATGCAAGATATATTTTAAAATGTAATGTATTCCTGTGATGCAAAGCTGAATTCTCAGCATCATTACTCCAGTCTTCAGTGTCACGTGATTCTTCAGAAATCATTCTTGGTTGTTTTTTTTTATTTGGTTGTTGTTTCTTTGAGTAGAAAAAAAAAAGCAGAAAATGATTTTTACAGTTCTATACCATAGAGGATCTTTGCCGGCCACCCTCATTGCAGGGCCCGGCATTTTATCATCATCATGTTTTATAGTCCAGTCTGATCATCTCCACTGCTGACGTGGTGTGGAGTTTTACACATTTAACATCACATTCCTCTTCTGAAGCCAAATGACAATGAAATCTACACAGAGACACAAATGAAGAGGTTTGATCTTAAAAAGGATACTTTGAAAAGCGAGGTCAGGCAAGGCTGGTGCATGTTTGAGAAGGACCGTGATGCACTGCTCTCCCCAGCAGAGGGCATTTTGGGCCATATGGTGACTGTGAGTGTGGCATATGGACAGGGTGCAAGTCTCATCACCACTCCAGGTTCATTATAGTTGGACATCTCAGACAAATTTTCCACCTCAATCTTCTCTTTTTTTCTCTCTTTTTTTCACACTTTCAGTTATTCTGTTTTGGTCATTGTAAACCTGCAAATACTTTTTCAATTCTGTATCTGACCTGAAGTGATGGAATGAAAACTCTTAGCCTTTTGGAATTATGCCGCTCTGTCTCATTTGTCCTCTCTGTCTCTCTCTCTCTCTCTCGGTTGTTGTGTTGTGTTCTGTTGTGTTCTACTGGACAGGCAGCTGCAGCAGAGCTGATAAGAGCTCCTGACCTTGGCAGATGGAGTGACTCCTAGAGTGAGCTAATCATAGAACTTCCTCCTCCTGAGAGAGAGAGAGAGAGAGAGAGAGAGAGAACATGTGTGAGAGAGAGCAGGAGCGGATGTATATTCTAATGTCAACCACAGTGTGGCAGCATCTCAGTGTTTGTAGATCTTACACAGCATCAGTATAAGATATATCAAAGAAAATCAATTGCAATTTGCATACATGTCTTTGATTTTTTTTTGTATGTATGGACTGTGAAGTCATATTTCAATGAAAAAGTAAATAATGTACACTACCATTCATAAGTTTGGGGTCATTAAGATAAAAAAATAATAATTAATCAATACTTTTATTCAGCAAGGACACATTAAATTGATCAAAAGTGACTGTACTGTAAATACAGTATAATGCTAAACATTTTTATTTCAAATGTTATTTAACTTAGTAATGAAATAATCCTGAAAAGTCTCATGGTTTACACATACAAAAGGTTTCTCGCACATCAAACCATCAAAATAGAATGATTTCTGAAAGACCATGTGACACTGAAGACTGGAGTAAGATCTATTAAAAAATCAGCTTTCCTATCACGGGAATAAATACAATTCTTTAAAATGTATTATATAGAAAACTTTAAAATTTAATAATATTTCACATTATTATCGTATTTTACTATGTAGTTAATCAAATAATAAAGCCTTGGTGACATAAATTCATCTAAAAAAAAGTATATATAGAATATATAAATTATATAGAATATCTATATACTATATTATATTAATATATATATATAGACCTGCCTTGCGAAAGTATCATACCCTTCATTTCTACTTTTTTTTTCCACACATCAATCTACACTCCATACACCATAATGACAAAGCAAAACCAGAACTGTCACAACTTTGTAAATGTATAAAAAATTTAAACACTGAAATAAGTACATTGCATTAGTATCCATACCCTTAAATATTTTATGCTGAAGCACCTTTACAGTCTCAATCCTTTTTTTGTTTTATGCGACAAGCTTTTCTCATCAGCATTTGGCAATTATCTGCAATTCTTCTCATCTCTTCACCTCTCAAGCTCTGTCAGGTTGGATGGGGCACGTTTTCAGTTTTCTCCAGAGATGTTTGATTGGGTTCAAGCTCAGGCTGTAGCTGGGCATTCAAGGACATTCACAGAGTTGTCTATTAGCCACTCTTGCTGTGTGCTTAGGGTCATCGTCCTGTTGGAAGGTGAACCTTCTGCTCAGTCCGAGGTTCTGAATGCTCTATTACTGGTTTTTTCATTAAGGCGAACAGTTTTTTTAACATCTTTGCAAATTTATTAAAAAAAAAAAAAAGCTTCCATTTCATATCTGGTCAGTTGAAATTTTAGCTCAGGATCATATCTATTCTTGTAAGTTCTCACTTTTGAGTTAGCTAACACTGTGGCAAATTCAATTGAATGGGTATGATTTGGAAAGGCACACACGTCTTAATAAAAGGTCTAACAGCTGATAATGCATATCAGAGCAAAAACCAAGCCCTGAGGTCGAAATAACTGAGCTCAGAAACAGGTTTGCATCAAGCTACGCATCTGGGGAAGAGTTCAGAAAAAAAAATTATTCTTCATTGAAGGGTCACAGAAGTATGTAGTCTCTGTTACCCTTAATGGAAGATGTTTGGAACAACCAGTACTCTTCCTAGAGCTCGCCTCTTGGCCAAACTGATCAATTGATGGAGAAGGGCTTTGGTTAGTGTGGTGACCAAGAACCTGATGGTCACTCTAGTTGAGCTCCATGATCATATGTGGAGATAGGAGAAATCTACAGAAGGACAAACATCGCTGCAACACTCCACCAATCTGGGCTTTATGGCGGTGTGGCCAAACTCAAACCTCTCTTCAGTTAAGACACATGAAACCACACTTGAAATTTTCAAAAAAGCACCAAAAGGACCCTCAGACTCTGAGAAAAAAGATTATCTAGTCTGATGAACCTTTAAGCCATCGTGTTTGAAAGGAAACCAAGCACTGCGCATCACCTGCAAGTCCCCAAATATTTTAGGTGTTGCTGTAGCAGCCTCATGTCTGTGGGGGTGTTTTTTCACGCGGCAGGGACCGAGGGACTCGTCAGAGTAAAAGAAAAGCTCAATGCACCAAAATATTACGTTTTTTTTGCTTTACATTAGGTGTATGGAGGTGTAGATTGAATGTGGAAAAATTCATTTAAAGCAGTTTAACTAAGGCAGCAACATAAAACTGTGAAAACAATGAATTTATATATATATATATATATATATATCTATATATATTAGTATATATAATACCGTGGTACGGAAAGTACTCAGACCCCCTTACATTTTTCACTCTTTGTTATTTTGCAGCCATTTGCTAAATTCATTTAAGTTAATTTTTTTTTCTCTTTAATGTACACACAGCCCCCCATTTTGACAGAAAAACACAGAATTGTTGAATTTTTGCAGATTTATTAAAAAGAAAAACTGAAATATCACATTGGTCCTAAGTATTCAGACCCTTTTGTCAGTATTTAGTAGAAGCACCCTTTTGATCTAATACAGCCATGAGTCTTTTTGGGAAAGATGCAACAAGTTTTTCACTCCTGGATTTGGGGATCCTCTGCCATTCCTCCTTGCAGATCCTCCAGTTCTGTCAGGTTGGATGGTAAACGTTGGTGGACAGCCATTTTTAGGTTTCTCCAGAGATGCTCAATTGGGTTTAAGTCAGGGCTCTGGCTGGGCCATTCAAGAACAGTCAGAGAGTTGTTGTGAAGCCACTCGTTCGTTATTTTAGCTGTGTGCTTAGGGTAATTGTCTTGTTGGAAGGTAAACCTTCGGCCTTGTCTGAGGTCCTGAGCACTCTGGAGACGGTTTTTGTCCAGGATATCCCTGTACTTGGCCGCATTTATCTTTCCCTCGATTGCAACCAGTCGTCCTGTCTCTGCAGCTGAAAACACCCCCACAGCATGATGCTGCCACCACCATGCTTCACTGTTGGGACTGTATTGGACAGGTGATGAGCAGTGCCTGGTTTTCTCCACACATATTAGAATTAAGGCCAAAAAGTTCTATCTTGGTGTCATTAGACCAGAGAATCTTATTTCTCACCATCCTTGAGTCCTTCAGGTGTTTTTTAGCACACTCCATGCAGGCTTTCATGTGTCTTGCACTAAGGAGAGGCGTCCGTCGGGCCACTCTGCCATAAAGCCCCGACTTGTGGAGGGCTGCAGTGATGGTTGACTTTCTATAACTTTCTCCCATCTCCCGCCTGCATCTCTGGAGCTCAGCCACAGTGATCTTTGGTTCTTCTTTACCTCTCTCACCAAGGCTCTTCTCTCCCCCTATAAGATCAGTTTGGCTGGACGGCCAGCTCTAGGAAGGGTTCTGGTCGTCCCAAACTTCTTCCATTTAAGGATTATGGAGGCCGCTGTGCTCTTAGGAATCTTAAGTGCAGCAGAATTTTTTTTTTTTGTAACCTTGGCCAGATCTGTGCCTTTTTCCACAATTCTGTCTCTGAGCTCTTCAGGCAGTTCCTTTGGCCTCATAATTCTCATTTGCTCTGACATACACTGTGAGCTGTAAGGTCTTATATAGACATGTGTGTGGCTTTCCTAATCAAGTCCAATATGTATAATCAAACACAGCTGGACTCAATTGAAGGTGTAGAACCATCTCAAGGATATCAGAAGAAATGGACAGTACCTGAGTTTAAATATATGAGTTTCACAGCAAAGGGTCTGAATACTTAGACCATGTGATATTTCTTTTTTCCTTTTTTAATAAATCTGCAAAAATTTCATCAATTCTGTGTTTTTCTGTCAATATGTTGTGCTGTGTGTACATTAATGAGGAAACAAAAAATAACTTAATGATTTTAGCAAATGGCTACAATATAACAAAGAGTGAAAAATTTAAGGGGGGTCTGAATACTTTCCGTACCCATGTAACTATATATTATATATATTATATATAAGGTGAATGGCTTCTACACTTCATCTGAACCTCTGTTCTGGGAGTATGTAAATTTGGTTAACAGGTATGAAATCCCATGAACAGGGCAGATTGCTTTACGGCAATGGTCTCATATTCAATTACAGAAAATTAAATATGGTGGCTGTGTAAGGGAGGCCAGCTGGCATAATCTGTGCAGGTAAACCTCACTCTCCTCTCTTCAAGAGAGTTACATCTGTTACATCTTAAGGTCTGTAAAGCTTCATTTAGGACATTACAGCATGTGTAATGTCTGTGAATTACTACAAGACACTTGAAGCAGTATGCATGGGTGAACTGTGACTCATGTACTCATATAGGCCAAGCCATTATGATGTCATTCTCCTTCACATCTGTCTGTTATACACATCCATACCTGCTCCTTTATAAAGATGCTTTCTCGTCTCTCTTTTTACTGTCACCTCCTTCCCTCCCCAAGTCAGCTGAGTAAATGCTCTCTCTCTCTCTGTCCTCCTGGGGTTGCCTGTGAATGACGATAGTCTTCTGCTTCAGTGCTTTGATGAGATTTTGTGGTGTCGGTGTCACTTTTGCAGTCACACACTGCTCTGTGTGCCTATATGTGTTTGCCTCTGTTCATTTCTCTCAGTAATGTCACTCCGCTTGCCAGATATTGGATCAATGTGCTGCAGCATAAAATGCAGCTTTAACTGCAAAGGTTGTAAACATTGATGGCTTTGATCATATTTTGTGTTGTAAAAAAAAAAAAAAAAAACAAGCTTACGGGCTGATTTCTTTGCCATGTGAATTCAAAGCCTTTCCCAGTTGAAGTTCTGAACAAAATAAAATTTTCAAGAGTGAATTACTGCTGAAATAGTTATGTGGTTTGGCTCCAAGCTTCATTAGGGAACAACAGACACTTGATTTCACAGTAAAGACTAATATTGGCCCATACATAATCAAAAGACGTTTATACCCGTTTATAATCAAAAGACGGTTAGAATAATACTGCAGTTTCCCATTAGCATCTATTCTTAAACCCGTACAGTAATGCACACCTAACATAATATTTTCACTATCAATATCTTCTTTAGTCTAAACTCATTCATCAAAATGTCTGTGGCAGTTGAGTGGCATCCAAGTTATTGTAGAAACAGTCTCATGTAGCCAGACTTTTTCCGACCGAGAACATAGAAAATATGTTTTGTTTTTACATGTGGTTTAGGGGTGAGTATATCTAAAATAGTTCATGTAATAATAATACACCAGCAAAAATGAATTGAATATTACAGTTTTTGTTGATCGCTTTGGTACTAATTTCACAAGTATGTGGTAAAACCTCACAACTGAATCGGAATCAGAATCAGAAGAGCTTTATTACCAAGTATGTTTAAACACACAAGGAATTTGTCTTGGTGACATGAGCTTCCAGTGCAGAAGAAAGTACGGACATAGTGCAACATACATGATAGTGCAGACATACATAGGAATAACACAGTAGGGATGTAATATAAAACTAATATAATAAAAAAAAAAAAAAATTGAATAATGTACTATATACAGAAATAGAAGTATAGGAAAAAATGTAATTGTTTAGATAAATGTACAGATATGTTTATTAGTGTGCAGATAGATATGTTATTTACAAAGTGTGCAGTTTAATATAAATATACTATGTTAGTTGTGATGGACGATGTATAATTATGAAAGCTTAATTGTTAAGACTGAGTATAGCCTGTGGGAAAAAACTGTTATTGTGCCTGGCTGTTCTGGTGGTCAGTGCTCTGTAGCGCCGACCAGAAGGCAACAGTTCGAAGAGAGAGTGGGCTGGGTGTGAGGGGTCCAAGGTGATTTTTTTTAGCCCTTTTCCTCACTCTGGAGATGTAAAGATCTTGGAGGCTGGGCAGAGGGGCACCAATAATCCTCTCAGCAGTCCTGACTGTCCACTGTAGTCTCTTGATGTCTTATTTGGTTGCTGAACCAAACCAGACAGTTATGGATGAACACAGGACAGACTCAATGATAGCAGAGTAGAACTGTTTAAGCAGCTCCTGTGGCAGGTTGAACTTCCTCAGCTGGCGAAGGAAGTACAACCTCTGCTGGGCCTTTTTTGCAATGGAGTCTATGTGAGTGTCCCACTTCAGGTCCTGAGAGATTGTGGTGCCCAGGAACCTGAATGACTCCACTGCAGTCACAGTGCTGTCCATGATGGTGAGTGGGGGGAGTGCAGGGGGTTTTCTCCTGAAGTCCACGATCATCTCCACAGTTTTGAGCGTGTTAAGCTCCAGGTTGTTAAGACTGCACCAGACCGCCAGCTCTTTAACCTCCTGTCTGTAAGCAGACTCGTCTCCATCCTTGATGAGGCTGGATAAAAACTGTTATCGAAAAACTGACATCTAAAAACTGTTAGTACAAAACTCAAAGCAGATCATCAAAAAGCTGTTTTTTTTTCAAACATGTAATCACATGCTCAATTGACTAAGTACAAGACACAAAATTACACATGAACTTTTTCACCACACCTAATCAGTGTGTCATCAAAGAAATACCTTTCATATGAAGTACTTGTCTTTCACAATGCAATGCTCACAATTCTTTTGATATCCTTCTCTTCTGATTTGAGTAAATACATTTGACCAACACTTAATCTAACTGCTCTTAATGGTTAATCACTGAACCGTTTGGTAAGCCTATATATTTTAAATTGGTTTGTTAGCTATGCAGTATATGGATTTCGAGAACTACACAAATAAAATGTGTGTTTGTACAAACATCTAAATTACATGTAACCACACATGATGAATACCCGTTATTGCTAATTGATTTCACATAGTGGTAATCACAATTGGTCACTATATATAAAAGTGGGGGTGTAAACACTGGAAATTTCTTTCAACATGGAGCAGGATAGACAGAAATGTATAGGAAGAGCTCGTGGACAAGGGATCCGTCAGAGAGGTGGGCATGGGCACCAACAGAGAGGTTAGAGAGGAAGGCATGGGGCCCGTCAAAGGGTTGGCCATCAGAGAGAGGGAGGCAGAACTGTTGTCTCTAATGAAGTCCGGGCCATCATTGTTGATCATGTGGTGAACTGAGGCCTTACTATGGAAGAGGCTGCCAGATTAGTTGATCCAAATCTAAAAAGATCAACTGTAAATTCTATCATCTGAACTTTTCGCCAAGAAAACCGGTAAGTGTGGAGGATATATACTATGCTTTACCATTACATTTAAAGTAAATTGTAATGCATGTAAATTAATCAAACATGTTACAGTATTCTTACAGTATGATCTTTACTTTACCTTATCAATACAGTATACTCTGTTCTATGCTTAGAATTGACAGAAAACACCATAGTGGTGACCATGGCCGTGTGCTGACCGCCCAGCAGGGGTGGGCAGTGGTGGAAATGGTGAGAGCCAGGAATGATATATGGCTGTCAGAAATAAAGCAAGCAATTGAGGAGGATAATGCCACCTTTGTCAATGTGGCATCCATCAGCCTACCAACAATAGGTCGCCTTTTGAAGAGGCACCAGATATCAATGAAGCACATTTACCTGGTGCCTTTTGAGAGAAACATCTGAAACGTCTCCATGTGCGCAGCTATCTCTGAAGATGGTGTCATAGGACGTAGGCCATTCCTTGGCTCCTATATTGCTGCACATCTCATTGAGTTTAAGATGGTTTAGATCCTACCTGTCCGATCGCTACCACATTGTTCATTTAAATGGGGAGTCATCTCAATTATCACCAGTAAAATATGGAGTGCCACAAGGATCTGTCCTAGGTCCTCTGCTATTTTCGATATACATGTTGCCACTTGGTAATATTATTAGGAAATACGGGATTAGTTTCCACTGTTATGCCGATGATACTCAACTATATATCTCAACAAGACCAGAAGAAACTTATAAATGATCTAAGCTAACAGAGTGTGTAAAAAATATAAAAGATTGGATGACCTATTCTCCTATTAAATTCAGATAAGACAGAGAGATACTTATGGCCAAAAGACAGTACACAGAATCTCTTGGATTGCAATTTGCAACTAGACGGGTGTACTGTTATTTCCTCTACAGTCAAAAATCTGGGTGTTTTATTTGATAGCAACTTGTCTTTTGAAAATCACATTTCCCATGTTACAAAAACGGCATTCTTCCATCTTAGAAACATTGCCAAGTTACGAAACATGATACCTGTTTCTGATGCAGAAAAGCTAGTTCATGCATTCATGACCTCTAGACTGGACTATTGTAATGCACTGCTAGTTGGTTGTCCTGCATCTTCAATAAACAAGCTACAGTTAGTCCAAAATGCAGTGGCTAGAGTCTTTACCAGGTCAAGAAAATATGATCATATTACCCCAACTTTACAGTCTCTGCACTGGCTACCTGTTAAGTTCCGTATCAGTTACAAAATATTATTACTTGCCTATAAGGCCCTTAATGGGTTAGCTCCTGCGTACCTAACTAGTCTTCTACCACGCTACAATCCATCACGCTCCCTAAGGTCGCAAATTCTGGACTTTTGGTAGTACCTAGGATAGCAAAGTCCACTAAAGGAGGTAGAACTTTTTCGCATTTGTCTACCAAACTCTGGAATAGCCTTCCTGATAACGTTCGGGGTTCAGACACATTCTTTCTGTTTAAATCTAGATTAAAGACACTCTTTAGCCAAGCATTCACATAATGCATCTCATAATCTTTTACTGTAAAAGAAAAACCGCATAATCTTTTACTGCAGTTATATCTAATCAAATTCACATTATTATTCGTTAGTTTGGGTTAAACAAATAATTTTTTGCTTGGTTGGAACAGCAGCTACGCTAAATATGTTTGTATTTGTTTCTCTGTCTTTTGCCACGGGATTAACATCCCGTGGTAACTAGGATTTACACAAGCTTCAGTCTGGATCCAGAACACCTGAGAAGCGATGATGCAACCCCTCAGAGGACCTCTGATGATGCCAAACATGAAACAACATACAGAACTACCACGTTTTGCTATGTTTGGTTGCATCATATAATAATTGCTGTTAATATTATTCATCGTCTGTTTTATTACGTCTTATATTGATTTTTCCGTACTGCTGGTTGTCTGGTCAGAGGAGAACTGGCCCCCCGACTGAGCCTGGTTTCTCCCAAGGTTTTTTCTCCATTCTGTCACCGATGGGGTTTTGGTTCCTTGCCGCTGTCGCCTCTGGCTTGCTTAGTTGGGGACACTTCATTTCCAGCGTTATCGTTGACATGATTGCAAAGATATTATTTAAACTGATCTGGATGTTGACATCACTGAATTCAATGATGTCTTTAACTGAAAAATTTGTGTTTATTGTCATTTTGCATTATTGACACTATTTTCCTAATTAATGCTGTTCAGTTGCTTTGTCACAATCTGTATTGTTAAAAGCGCTATATAAATAAAGGTGACTTGACTTGACTTGACTTGAGTTTCTCAATGAAATTGAGCTGGCCTGTCAAGGTGAAGGGGTCACCTATGTAATTGTGTGGGACAATGTCAGGTTCCACCATGCAGAGGTTGATCAAGCATGGTTTCAGGCCCATCCCCGATTCATGACCCTCTACCTGCCTCCATATTCTCCTTTCCTCAACCCTATTGAGGAATTTTTCTCAGCATGGAGGTGGAAGGTCTATGATCGCCAACCCCTTGAGTGCGCCACCCTCCTTCAGGCCATGGATGAGGTATGTGATGACGTCAGTGTAGACCAATGTCAAGCATGGATTCGCCATGCCAAAAGGTTTTCCAAGGTGCATGAACAATGATGACGTTCATTGTGATGTGGACGAGAATCTATGGCCAAATGATCAAATTAATGTTGTGTGTGTGCACTAAATGTTTTTTTTTTTAGTTAATTTGTTTTATTTAAATGTGTACATTTCATTATTGAAAGTAAACCTATGTTACAATCATATCTGAAAAATAAAAGCCCATATGATTGGAGAGGATGTCGTCTTTGATCCTTCACTTGATTACACATAAGATGGATACTATGGAAATGATAGATTCTGAAAAAGTTGGGTAATGTAAGTGTATCGCCTAATGTGAAAACTGTGTAATCTGTCTTTTACAGTACTGTAGCATACTAATTTCAGCACTAAGGCCGATTTGAAATGCGTATCTTGTATTGTTTGCTATTACAGTTTTTCCTCAGTCGCTTTGGTGCATTTCTCGAATCATCCTTAATATTTGCAAAAATGTATGTGCATTTCTCAAAACAATTCGTACAAACCGCACCACACAATGGCTTACCTGCAAAAGCCTGTAACTTACTCAAAATCTTTAGTTCATCTCTCAAAAGTAGGTATTTATGTCAATGAACATATCAGTGCCATCAGAATGAAAAGTACTTGTGCCATTGTTCACAAACAAGATAGTCAAAATGCTTAGTCATGTTGTCAATATAACCGTGCACTTTGTTAGTATTACCTAAAGTAAACTATGGCAGCATTTTGGATGACAGTTACTGTATTGAACAGTATGCCATGTGCTTATGTATGCCATATCTAGCCATTAAAAAAATTTACTCATTACGATATGTGGGATATTGATTGAAAGAGACTGGATAGAATTCCACTTACACTTTTACAAGTGCTCTGACCAAATAAAAATTACAATGTCATTGTGATATAGAAAAGGAAAAAGAAATATGGGCACAAAGATGAAAATTAAAAATAAAGTCCATTGTTAGAATTTGTAACTCGTGTTGTCCTCTGTCTATACAGTATATGCTTTCCAACTGAAGATTCATCAGATGAACCTTTGAGCTATTTCAGAGAAATGGTTTATCAATTCTCTTCATTAGTGAAAGTCAAGATTCACTTGCACAATTCATGCTAAATTTACAAAAAAAGTCTAATGTGTAAAAAATGTGCTTGACACTTTGACAACCAGTTCAACCATTTTGCATTTAATGACTTATACGATGAATTAAAGACTAGATGTTTTGAGGGATAAGACTATTGCACAGAAAACTATATAATACATTTTGAGCAACATGACATTAGCAACTGATCATGTAGGAAACCGCAGATAAATGTACTTAATCAATTGCATGAATGTACCAAAGCAACCGCAGCTTGTTCAAAGAATGAAAACTGCTTTTATGGTACAAATGACTAATGATGTGGAAGTTGTACAGTTTTTTGAGATTTAATTTTCGGATTTGAGAATGCAACCATAAGCGAGCTGAGTAAAATATAAATAAACTGATTGTTAAAAGTACTAAACTGAAAGAAGATCATACTGATGTGTTTCGGCGATTACCAATGTTTTGCATTGGCATAATTTAAAACAATCCTCTTGTGTTTGAAAATGTGTCACTGAAGAAAAGCATTACTCAGTTTTTGCAGAAGACAATCTGTGGTGTGTACAAGTGTGATCAGTTGTTTTTTGACAAGAGTTTTGAAAGTCCCCTAACTTTGTGAACTTAAGTACCAAACGTGATCAACAAAAACCATTAAAAAAGTTTTTTTATTGAAGACTAACTTGTGGCCTGTGTTGGCTTGAGAAAACCTGCTTTACAGCGGTTTAAATTTGCAGTACAGACAGACAAAAGACTGATAGATCAGACAGACAGCTGTTAGATAGATAGATAGATAGATAGATAGATAGATAGATAGATAGATAGATAGACAGACAGACAGACAGATAGTAGATAGATAGATAGATAGTAGATAGATAGACAGACAGACAGACAAAAAGACAGACAGAAAGACAGAAAGACAGAAAGAAAGATAGATAGATAGATAGATATATATGTATACAGTGGGGTAAAAAAGTATTTAGTCAGCCACTAATTTTGCAAGTTCTCCCACTTAAAAAGATGAAAGAGGCCTGTAATTTTCATCATAGGTATACTTCAAATATGAGAGACAAAATGAGAAAAAAAGGATTTTTTGTAGGATTTTTAAAGAATTAATTGTTAATTTCCTCGGTAAAATAAGTATTTGGTCACGTACAAACAAGCAAGATTTCTGTTTCTCACAGACCTGTAACTTCTTCTTTAAGAGCTCCTCTGTCCTCCACTCGTTACCTGTATTAATGCATCTGTTTGAACTCGTTATCAGTACAAATCCAGTAATAAAAGACACCTGTCCACAACCTCACACAGTCACACTCCAAACTCCACCATGACCAAAACCAAAGAGCTGTCAAAGGACACCAGAAAAAAAATTGTAGACCTGCACCAGGCTGGGAAAACTGAATCTGCAATAGGTAAGCAGCTTGGTGTGAAGAAATGAACTGTGGGAGCAATTATTAGAAAATGGATGACATACAAGACCACTGATAATCTCCGTCTATCTGGGGCTCCACGCAAGATCTCACTCCATGGGGTCAAAATGATCACAAGAAATGAGCAAAAATCCCAGAACCACACACGGGGGACCTAGTGACTGACCTCAGAGAGCTGGGACAAAGTAACAAAGGTCCTTCCATCATTAACACACTGCGCCTCCAGGACTCAAATCCTCAGTGCCAGAACGTGTCCCCCCTGCTTCAGCCATACTTCCAGGCCCGTCTGAAGTTTGCTAGTGAGCATTTGGATGATCCAGAAGAGGAATGGGAGAATGTCATATGGTCAGATGAAACCAAAATAGAACTTTTTGGTAACTCAACTTGTCGTGTTTGGAGGAGAAATAATGCTGAGTTGCATCCAAAGAACACATTACCTACTGTGAAGCATGGGGGTGGAACATCATGCTTTGGGGCTGTTTTTCTGCAAAGGGACCAGACGACTGATCCGTGTAAACGAAAGAATGAATGGGTCCATGTATTCGTGAGATTTTGAGTGAAAACCTCCTTCCATCAGCAAGGGCATTGAAGATGAAACGTGGCTGGGTCTTTCAGCATGACAATGATCCCAAACACACCGCCCGGGCAACGAAGGAGTGGCTTCGTAAGAAGCATTTCAAGGTCCTGGAATAGCCTAGCCAGTCTCCAGATCTCAACCAAAGAAAATCTTTGGAGGGAGTTGAAAATCCGTGTTGCCCAGCGACAGCCCCAAAACATTATTGCTCTAGAGGAGATCTGCATGGAGGAATGGGCTAAAATACCAGCAAAAGTGTGTGAAAATCTTGTGAAGACTTATAGAAAACGTTTGACCTCTGTCATTGCTTCAAAGGGTATATAACAAAGTATTGAGCTGAAATTTTGTTATTGACCAAATACTTATTTTCCACCATAATTTGCAAATAAATTCTTTAAAAATCCTACAATGTGATTTTCTGGATTTTTTTTTCTCATTTTGTCTCTCATAGTTGAGGTATACCTATGATGAAAATTACAGGCCTCTCTCATCTTTTTTAAGTGGGAGAACTTGCACAATTGGTGGCTGACTAAATACTTTTTTTCCCCACTGTAGATAGACCGACAGATAGATAGATGAAAATGTTTTTTTTTGGTTTAATCTGTAGTAAAACCATGGTTTCATAAGGGTGTTTTCTTTTCAGGTTGCAAACTGCAGTTTACGTCATGTATAAAGTATATTTCTGTATAGAGAGAAGGGAAGGGAGAAAAAGAGAGAAGGCCCATAATTCCTTAGAAGAAAAAAGAAGGTGGTGAATGTGAGAGGGAGATGAAGAAGAAAGCAGAATGACAAATTTTAATGGGCAGGAGCCTTTTGTAGAGGGAGGATATGGTAGCGCGGCAGTATGAGTGTTAAATAGCAAGACAGGAAGACAGAAGGGCAGTGAAAGCGAGGGAGGAGTGCTGAGCGCTCGGCATTGAATTAATGTGCCATTAACAGAGAGGAGGGAGAAGTTTTTATCAAGTGAGGAAGATTAGCTTTAGGAAGCTATGGATGCCCCCCATCAGCAGTTCTGCTGCATTCAGGCCTATATCCTAATGAAAATAGTCTCCCGACTCTCCTCGCCAAACACACACACGTGCAGACGTCTGCACCTCCTGGACTTTCACACTCAGCACTCTTACGTTATTGAGTGGCGGTTATTGCTCCCTTATTTATTTATTTTTGTGTTTTCATTTGCCTTTTTAATTCCTTTAGTTTAATTACTCAAGCGAGCTGTTGGGGGCTCTGCCCAGAACTGATGCTGCTGGTTCATCAAAAGTGTCTTCTTCCAGTTAAACCAGCTCAGTGTGTGAGAGATTACAGGAGGGAACACACACATGCACTCAGTGCTAAGTGTTTTAACTCAAGAGTATTAAATAGAAGCCACTGGTCGGTGCATATCATCTGCAATTAAATATTTATTTTATTCAGAAGAGAGATCTGTCTAGATTAGCCATGGTTTTGCTACACTAACCATAGTTTAACCATGGTATTTGTAGTAAAACTGTGGTTATACAAATGGTAATCAAAAAATATATAGTTACTATACATTTACCACAATAAAATGTTCGTAAGGGTCCGATTATTACTAGAATATTGAGCTCTGACATGGACATTCCATTAATGTTCACCCAAAAACTATGGGTGGATTAAAGCAGAATTGTGTCTGTTGCTCCAAAATGATAAATAAATAACACCTTAAAAACATCAATAAAATTGTCCATTCAGCTAATATATGTAGGCCTATATTAAGTCTGAAGCTGAACAGACTGATATTAAAGCTCGATCATTAGGTTGTGATGTGGCCAGCTGTCACTGATGATATAATCATTTAATCAACTTTGGGTCTATTAATCTGGAAAGATTTATGTAGGGCTGTATTACCTTTTTAAAATGTCTTATGCTGTTTGGTTATGTAATTAATAAATGTAATCTAAAATGAGGAAAAACTTCAGTTGTGCAGTAGCGCAGCTATGTCTCATCAAACCATTTCCTTACAAAAGCATATATGATGATAAGGCTTGCTAGCTTCTGCTCTCTCTTCCTGTAGGCTGTTTAGACTTTAGACAATAGAACTAAGGATGTCCGATTCTCGACCGAATAACTCGGTTCTTTTGAATCGGTCCAACTACAATATAGTTTGCAAGTCGGTTCGCAATTCAGAGGAAATCATTCGTACCGCGATCACTCATGCACTAAATCGTTTGGATCGTTTCTTACTCTGTAAAACAGTAACTGTTTACACCAAGGAGAACACAGAGAACGAAAAGATTGCTAGAAGTGGATACATCGACTGAAACCAAATCTGACAGTGACAGGGCATATTATCATTTTCCAGCGATGGAAACGTGCTTTATTAAGTTCAACATCAGCACGTGCTGCAACAACTCACTGTACTGTAGGTAAACGCATTTTCCGCATTACTATCTGCAGCTCCTTATGTTTGGCAATGTATCATAGTAGTAGTAAGGTATTTTTGAAGTAGGCTACCTTATACAGTAGCGTAGTAAAGATCATGCACATGACATGAGTAGCCTAACCCTTCAGTGTACTTTTTTTGTTTTGTTTTCTCGGAGAGACCATAGACTGTATAAAAACATGGACGTAGTGTCCGTGACGTCACCCGTAGTTTTCTGAAGAGTGTTTTTGAAGCTCAAAGTGGGTGGAGCGGACCATCGCCATCTTGGCAGCGCATCACCGCGTGTCACTCCCGGATAATCGAAAATGGGCTTGTAACGGCGTTACATAATCAGGATACAAAAATCTAGTAACTGTAATCCGTTACCGTTACATCAAAAAACAAAGTATTCAGATTACAGTTACATTTTGTAAAAAGTGGGAATACTATCAGGATTACATTTGTTTCATTTAAAATTAAATTAGTTTTTTGACAACATAACGCTATATTTAGCGCTGCTTCATCATACAGTAGTTCCTGGTTCTATTGACACCGCTTGCTGGTGCATGCGCAAATAACACCCATCTACAATTATTCTCCTCAAACGCGGGATGAATTCTGCTATAGTAAATTACGATGCTTCCTGCTGGGAAAAACTTTTTCATGTCTGGAAATTTCAGTTATTTTGTCTTCAAAAAGGCTCTTGCTTTAACAAAGGCTACTCAAACAACTTGAACATTTGCAGGTACGACTAGCATGGAAATCATCATGTTAGCTCAAATTTAGTGTTTGTTAGTGATTGAACAGTTCCCCCCCAATTTTTTTGGGGGGCATGACTGCAGTTGTAAGTTTTCTAGCGGAAAATGAGCTGGAAAATGTAGAAATTAACACGAGAGTCCCCACACCCCGGATCAGTCAATGAAATAAAGAAAGATCATAGCATTTCACATACATTTCGACATGTAGGCTTATTTTAAAATAGACTAATATGTATATGGTGTAAATTTTTTAATGTTGTGTATAAACTATATTTATTTTTACTTGCACATGTTAGAGAAATAAAATAATAATAAAAATAAAACCGTAATACTAAACTGTATAGCCACTAGATGTCTGCATAGCCTTTTATATAAATATATATATGGGCTGTAATATCTAGGTGGTGAAACAAGACACGATTTTTAATCGTTTCAAATTGTTTTTACTATAGCTTTTATTAGTTTTAATTTTAAAGTGATAGTTAAATAAAAGTACTTAGATATTGATTTTTTGACTTTATTTACATATGTAACTTGAAGTAATCCAAAAGTAATCAGATTACATTACTTTTATATTGTGGTACTTGGATTACGTTACTGAATACTTTTTTAATGAAGTAAATTGTAACTGTAACGGAATACATTTTGAAAGTAACCCTCCCAACCCTGTGGATGAGTTCACCCCCCTCACAGTTGTCATTAAGGGCAAAATTAGCTACATAGACCAAAATCATTTTTTGAACCAGGCGGTAAACATGTTTTTTGGGGGGTGGTCTGCTGAAAATAAAGTTGGACATTTTAACTTGGGGAGTCTATGGGATTGACTCCCTTTTGCAGCCAGCCTCTAGCGGCCAGTTGACGAATTACAGTTTATGTCACTTCCGTGTTGGCTTCACGAGAGACAGCGGAAGGTTAGCGGCTTGGGAGAGACATTTTGCTAACTCAAAAATCAGTATGATTTAATAACAGTTAAATCCACTGAAACACACTGTACTTCTATCTCTCACAGCCTTGTTTTCCTGTCAAAAATGAAATATGGCGTTACCCTGACTACCCTGTATATACTTTTTCTAATAACAGCTTTCAACATTTTAGCTAATTTATCACTTGTTTTAGTAGTTGGTACTTAGAAGCTTGTCAAACGCAGCTAATCGTTTGAGAAACAAACAGCTAATGGGTTAAAACACATTTGATTGAGGAAATAGACGTGGCACCGACAAGCTGATTTACTGAACAGATGTGCCTCATTTGGAGTTAATACATTGTTTAGACTGCTTGATACAACAGCATACCATTCTGCACCAGAGATCAATACTTATAAATGACACATTTTCCCTTTATTGCCTCAGAGGGATGGTCACATATTACATTGAAAGTACAAAGTTCACATTATGGTATAATTAGCTAACATAAGTTCTGAGTAATATGAATAAAGAACATTTGCTTAATATGCAATAATTTGAGGCGCTGCTAGTAATTAAAAATTGTAATTAGTGGTGCCTGCTAAGGCAATTGTCACTATTATTATTGTTCATACTTATTAGTGGTCTTGGCTAAGTAGAGTAGGTCTTGTTAGGCCAAAATATAAGTCTTTGTTATATTGTAGCTCATTAGGTAAACTATGTATGGGTCACGTGCAACATTAAAAGAGGTGTAAAAGACCTCATATGTGACCCTGGACCACAAAACCAGTCTTAAGTAGCACGGGTATATTTGTACCAATAAGCAACAATACATTGTATGGGTCAAAATTATAGATTTTTCTTTTATGCCAAAAATCATTAGGATATTAAGTAAAGATCATGTACCATGAAGATATTTTGTAAACTTCCTACAGTAAATATATCAAAACTTAATTTTTTATTATAATATGCATTGCTAAGCACTTCATTTGGACAACTTTAAAGGCGATTTTCTCAATATTTAGATTTTTTTGCACCCTCAGATTCTAGATTTTCAAAAGTTGTATCTCAGCCAAATATTGTCCTATCCTAACAAACCATACATCAATGAAAAACTTATTTATTCAGCTTTTAGATGATGTATAAATCCCAATTTTAAAAAATCAACCCTTATTACTGGTTTTGTGGTCCAGGGTCATATATAATAGAAATGGCCTACAGTTCATTTTGACAGTCAATTCTGCGTTTACACTGGCAGTCATGAAATCGTAAAAGGAGTCTTTTGCGGACTTCAAATGAAGTCTGAAATATTTAGGTATGACCATGTAAATGACCACACAAGGTTAAAGCTCAAGTTATGGTGTTGAAAGGGCATAACATGTAAAAACATGACTAAAGGTCCTTCACATCATGAAAGATAACTATAAAGATAACTATATTAGTGTTCAAACAGATGATCACATTCTGTTAACTGTAAGCGCATGCTGCAGTTATGCTGTCTGCCGCTTTAAAGTCTTGAGTTTTTGAAAGTCTGGTGATTGGCAGTCAATGTTTTTATTCTTCACCAGCTGAAGAAAAAAAAAATCATTCCGATGATAATATTGTTCCTCTGTGTCATTATCACTGTGGAATGGACTCCACTCTTCTCATAAAATAAGAATAATTATAAAAACTTTATAGTTATCATGTTAAACCTGTTGTGAATGTTAGTTATTTTAATAGCAAAAGAGCTTCTAAACAGCAAATGATTTACTCAAATAATTTACTCTAAAATAATTTACTCAACTTTCATGATTTAAAAAAAAAATACAAATAAAAGTTTTTGCTACATGCCATGCGCAATATGTGATTTAAATAAATAATTGTATCATTTTCAGTTCCGAAATACTGTAGTAGGAAACTCTGTCTGGTCGTCCATTGTTTCCTCTTTAGGCTACTTCTGTAGAATTTTTCCCAAACTGAATGCGAATGATGTTGTAATATCGTGTGCCCACTTTGAAGTGAAGGCTTCCCAGATGCACTTGATGGCAGCCAGGGCCGTCCTTAGCTGATGCGGGGTCCCCCTCAGTCCGTTTCGTGATCGCGTTCCGGGGGGGTGGGATCCCTCGGTCCGTTCGCTGCTGGGCCCGGTGCGACCACACCCCCCTAAGGACGGCCCTGATGGCAGCATCACTGCTACTGTTGGTTTCTATTAGTTGACAGATTACTTTTTGCATTGCCATTTGTATTTTGCTCTTTGGCATAAAGTTAGACAGTCGTCAAGTTATAGATTATATAATCTGATAGTTATGTACGTACTGTATTTTAAAAGATATTGACCTCTTAAATAGTTTGTGTACACTATAAAAATAAGATATAAAAAGTGAGTCCACCTGAATGTGTTGAGTTCAGCCATTTTTAGTATCTTTGAGTGTAGCTGAATACTTTTTCAAAACCATAGCTTTAACTGCTTCAAATTATGTCGCTTGGCTGGCTACAGCTTCAAAGTAGTTTCCCGAGACACCTGTTTTTTTTAGGGTTTTTTTCCATTTCCACGCTGTTTTCTTTTGTGTCTTTGCTCCATTGGATTTTCAGAGTTGATTTTCAGTCCCCTCGTGCCTTTTCTTTGAACCATCTTCTCCCAACGTCAGCCTGTCATGGCGGATCACCAGATCAGTGCGGCAGCAGTGGCTTGGCAGTCGTCTTACCGGGGTGAGAGGACCAGACAAACAACGGCGAGCAGACATGGCAGCTGACAGGCTGCACAAGATTCCTGCCGCTGACACACAAACAAACTGAGCGTTTCAAACATGAGACTAGCATAACATCACATGCCTTCTAGCGATAGAGTA
This sequence comes from Sinocyclocheilus anophthalmus, assembly GCA_018155175.1. Lineage (NCBI taxonomy): Eukaryota > Metazoa > Chordata > Actinopteri > Cypriniformes > Cyprinidae > Sinocyclocheilus > Sinocyclocheilus anophthalmus. The sequence continues at coordinate 33,913 of JADLZN010000558.1, read as the reverse complement.
ATACATTCGTGCATATCATGACAAACAGCCGCTTAGACAGCCTGGACTGTTGTATATGTTGAAATAGATTGTATATATTATATAAATATGGCATAATATTATTAATTCATAGTGCTTTGTGGTTTTTAAGACCCTAGTTGTAGTTGTGACAGAGGTGGAGAAAAAACACGACCGACGCTCTGAGTCTTCAGTGTATCACATAATAAACATATCAGTGTTTCCCATTAAATGCCATCCTGTGTTAACTACCATTTATATTAACTCACTCAGTCTTCTTTGGTGAGTAAAGTAGCCTTCCCTAGACAATGTTTTCACATGCTGTAATGCTTGCGACATATGTAAGATTCTGTATACCTGAACCTGCACTGTCAGTTATATTTATATCTATTAAAATGAACTAATGAGACTAGTGACAAAAGCCTGGCACAAGTTGTTAGAGTTGTGCAAGTTAAAATAATGAATGTAAATTAAGGTATTAATCCAACAGTGCATCTGTAAGACTAAAACGGCAATGACTTTTACCCAGCACCATCTAAAAGTGAAGACAACCCCACCTCTGTACAGAGGTTTTCTTCAGAGCCGCTGCAAACCTTGGATACTTTTGCGTGTTTGAATGACAGAGAACATGGAAGTGATTTCAACCATTTTCAATCAATGTTTCATTATATTTATATTGTAAACTTAAAGGGATCGTTCACCCAAAGGGACAGTTCGTATCCTATGTCTCACCATGAGTTGTCCAAACTGTAGATTTTTCTTCTTCTGCTGAACACAAAAGAAGATATTTTGAAGAATGTTGGTAACCAAACAGTTTCTGGTCCCCATTGACAGAGATTTTTCTTTTTCCCAACAAATTCAAGAATTAAAGAGTTAGTTCCAGATTATTCTGCTGCTATTCACTGGCATTTAGCAAAATAGTCTGTTCATGTGTGTCACCTATAGTTGTAGTTTTTTGTAACAGCAGTGGCTCTGTGACATGTGACCAAAAGCGTGAATCTTACTGGTTGGCCAGTTTTCTTCGTAGTGCAATAGAGAATGGGAATCTTTGTCATTGCGCAGTGCATTATGGGTAGTTAATAAGTAGCGTACAATGACAACTGTCACGAATCCGGTCTATGGACTTCTGTTTGTTCACCACCAGAGGTCACTATCCACCACATGGACTCTCATACTACACAGACTGTTAATGTCTACACGGGGGCCCAATCCTATGTTGCACTCAAGTGATTAAATCAACACTGCACTCACCAATCACACAGACTATATAACACCCATTCACATGCTCTTCCGGGCCGAGTATCATTAGCATTTATCTGTGCTTAGCGATAGCTACTGTATATGGAGCCATTCCCGGTATTCTAGTCCTGTCAAGTTTTGCCTGTTTAGTCTAGTCGTGTTTTTGGATATCTTGCCTGTCTTTGGATTTTTCTCTTGCCTTGCTCTGTTTGGACTCTGTTTGACCCTCGCCTGAACTGTTACCTGTGTTTCGGATTACCCCTTTGGATTACCGTTTTTGGACATTGTTCGCCAGAGATCGACCACGCCCGTTTACTAGACTACTCTTTTGTCTTGCCCATGATATGCCTGTTTGCCATTGTCCGAACCTTGCCTTTTTGGAACCGTAACCACGTTGTTAAATAAAGCTTGGCAGATGGATCCGAACGCCTCTGTCACTTTCTCCGTAACAACAACAAATACAAATCACCAGAGGAAAAAACGTCTATTTACGTTAATATCTTTAAGAGCTGCTTGCACTTGCTAAGAATAAATGGACTATATTTGAATCCCTTGCGTTCATTCGAGCACTCAGTCACGACAGTCACGCCAGGACACGACGCATACACACCATAGAAAGCATACAGCCACCTTCTATCTTTTCCAGCTTTTAATATCTAAGTGCCACTGATATATCTGCCAGATAAAATAATAAACACTATATAGCTTGATCTATAGTTGATCATGTATTTAGTCAACACATATCATCATATCGCCCTAATATCTTAATGTTAAAGCATTAAGGGCCAAAATAACAGTATGACCCTCTGTAATGCAGCTCTGAAATGAATTGTACTGTGAAAGCGCTACACCAAATAAGTTTTACTGGACTTAAATGAAACAAATACAGGATTTCTTACCAAGAGTTGCTGAACAATGAATCAAAGGAGCGTTGCTTTATGAACACAGAAAGTGATCGCAGCAAGCTATATCGCACATAACATTTCCAAACGTGTTTTCATACAATATTCATGGTGTGAGCACTTATAAATTCAAGCAGACTGGAAATTATGAATCCATAATAAATATTAAATACAAATGACAAAGCCAAATTTTGGTCAAGTTGTTTATGTTAATTGAGCTATACTTTCACTTTCACCATTGTGTCAAAGCTAAAAAACTGAAAATTGCTCTTGATTTCAGATCTGTTTTTCACTCCGGTCATGAGAGCATATGGCAGTTCATAACACAGCAAGCATTCTCCATTCTATTGTGTTTTTAACGGTATAATCTGAATTTGAACATATGCCTCCACTATTACTCAGTCTCAACTGTAGTGTTGATGTCCTAAAGTCCCAGAATGCATTGCATTGCCAACGTCACGTTCCCATTCTCTATAGAAATGCTGCCATTAGAATATCTCTTCATAAAAATCTGTCACATTGACAGCATGTGAATGTTCGTGTCAGACACCTTAATTCAAATTGTAATATTTGTCCCTCCAAATATATTTCTGTTTAACATGATAGTATACATGGCGATGTTAATGTATTTGATCTTGGTGGAATAGATCTGCCACAATGCTGTGGTGCAGCAGAGCAAATACTGAGACTTGCTACTGCCAATACATCCACAACATGCTGCTGTGAGCATGTAAGAAATACTGCTGCTGCACATATAACATATATGAAATAACCCCCATATATAACATACAGGAAATCACCCCGTAGCAGATCTAGACAGGTGGAGCTGGGGAAGGTGGAGGGTTTCTGAAGCACGCTGCAACTGCTACAGCAAACACTAACCCAGTATTTGAATGCTGAGCAGTAAGCTCATTGGCTGCTGATGTGAAAAGAAACCAATCAGTAGTGCCATGTTAATAATGATGTATTTATATCAGATTGAGTTAGAAACTATCGGCCTGCACCATATAGTGTTTCATGACGAACTATGTATTTATCTATGATGGAGGATTTGTGATTTGAAGTTAGACCTTTGGGTTAAGATGCTCAACCCCCCACAAAAATGGGGCAGTATTTTTTATTGTTTAATAGTTATAATTAATAATTAATGGAGTTGTGAATAATTCCATGAATTAGATTTTTCCTTTGTGTTTTTTGTTTTTGAAAAGTTTCAAGTATAAATGACAATGTTGTCAAAATTATCCAGTTCACAGGGATCTGCGAAAATGACTAAAAACGCTGTTGTATGCATGCCAGGCCAGTAGTTAAACACTACACCCCTGCGCGTTCCTCTAGACTCCTATGTATTCGCATGACATCACCGTTTTTTACAAATTCTTTTTTAGTAGATTACATGGAAATTATAACACTATTGTTTTCAAAAACTTGCACTTTGAATTTTTCATACGTTTGCGAAAACAGTGTCAACGCCTCCTTAATTGATATTGGTAGACTTTGAAATTAGCACCATAGGATTTGTCGTACGCCAGAATCAAATTTGCTAGAGTGATCTTTTTTATGAGTGTGTTTGTTTTAAGAGGAAGCACATACACATAGCGCCACATCACAATCATTTCCTTCACTTCACGAACATCAGCATGATGAGACCCCAGGAAAAATGATGGAAACAGCTGAGGAGATGAATTTGAAATTCTGCTGACACAAGAACCAATACAACGTGAATACAGTCCGATTCATTGGTCATATGATTATGCTAGAGGGGTGAAAAAGCAGACGAAAGCAAGGTGCAAATGTGAGCCTTCCCACAGCAGGGTCTTCACGACACAATAAGTCTCACAGCACTATTCAGACAACTGCTGGCAATGGAAACACCAGCATAAGAAAGCACTGACTCACTTGAAAAAGCTTTGATTAATGTACTCAAGTAATCTGACCCCACCAAACAGCCCATTATTCAGACAGATGCTCACAAAGATAGAGGTGCATGTCTGCTTCAAAAGATTCAGTCAGTCACTCATGCAGTTGTAACTGACACAGAAAAGGACAATAATGTCTTCTGAACCAAAAGGGCTGGGGTGAGCTATCATTTAATGGACAGTAGTCTCAAAGGGAACTGAAATTTTACACTGCTTCTGTGAACTTCCCTTTGATTTCACTGCACCTCTCCAACAGTGCTATAGTGGTTAGTCCGGGTCAGAGTCTGTTCTGTGTCAAAGCAGATGCTGTATATCTGATTCATGCAGTAATGCTAAGCATTATTTATCTCTGTTGGAAGTTAAAGAGCCTACCCTGCAACTCTGCCAGTACGAATCCCAAAGTAAGCTAGAACACTAATTGACTTAATGGAATAAGTGTAATTAGGTCTGCTGCTCATTTCTTACGGTCCATGAGCAATGCTTTTGGACTTCCATTCTGTCAGATAAGGGGTTTTAAATGACCTTGGAATTGATTTTTCACCAATTCAAAAACATGTTGGCCTATCCTTTCCCTTTTTTTGTAAAGCTCTGTGTGGACATTTTGATTTGACTGACTGTTAAAGTTCCCACAAAAATCAAATTCTGTCTTTATTTACTGACCCTCATGTTTTTTCAAACTTGTATGTTGTATTGTAGAATTTTTGAAGAAACTTCACAAAGCTTTTTCCCATAAAATGAAAATAAAAGCACAATAATAGCATGATATATAAATTGTCAATATGAGTCCATTGTTATATTCTAAGTCTTCTGAAGGTCCGTGTTCTGAAGGAACAAGTTGAATTTTAGTCACTGTTCACTGACAATCTTCAAATTTCAAACTGTTCTCAAATTTCATTCACTATTTTACATATTAGTGCAATATTTTTTAAAGGTTTATGATCTATGTAGGATTGCCAAGTCTGTGGTTTTCCTGCGTAATTGTATTACCTTTAAAATGTGGTCATGGGTTGATTTTTGTTCCCTCACGGGGTTAAAGGTTTGACATTGCGTAAATTATATTCGACTGAAATGCTTGAAATAATGTTTTTAAATAACTGACTCAACCCAGTTTGCATTCTACCAATAATAACACAGTGTTAGATGACTGGTAGGGATCCTGTGTGCTGAAACGTCAAAGAAGAGAAAAATAGCATCAGAACAAGATCTCCAAACAGTAAATAGTTATTTTTTACATAGTCTAAAAAGAAAGAATTACAACCCCTGCATTTTTGTTTGCTGGGTTTGTTATGCAGACTTGGAAACCCTGGATCTATTCATTACACCAAACTGTAATATTAATCTAGATCTCCCAAAACATTTTGAATATAGTGTAAAAGTTGTATGCATTTTTTGTAAGTTTAGAGGGGTCACCAAGACTGTCAATAATAATAATATTAGATTATATTATTATGTTGTTGTTGTGAGTAACATCCAGCCAAACTCGCTTGCATATTTTAGGTACCACTTAAAAATAAAGGTGCTTCACGATGCCGTAGAAGAGCCTTTTTGTCTAAATGGTTCTATAAAAAACTTTTAACCACTGAAGAACCTTTCTGTTTCACAAAAGTTCTTTGTGGCGAAAGAAGGTTCTTCAGATTATAAAAAGGTACGAAAGAGATGGTTCTTTAAAAAACCTTTGACTGAATGGTTCTTTGTGGAACCAAAAATGGTTTTCTATGCATCGCTTGAAGAACCTTTTGAAGCACTTTTATTTTTAAGAGTGCATGGTAATTAGATTGGGGTGGAGGGTAACATGCAGCTCCGCTGTCATAATGACAGTTCCAGTATAACCGCGTGCTCGCCTCGTCAAACATTAAATATCAGAGAGTGCGCGAGCTCGCGCCAATCCCACTAATCAATAAACCATTTCCAATCCTTCACCAGAAAAGCACGAGTGCTATCATTCTCCATTTATGGACCTGAAAGCACATGGAAAACATATAATGTATTAACTAAGCTGCCTCGATGAATGAGATAGTTTTAACTGTCTTGTGTTCGTGGAATCAGTAAAATAAGTCCTAAAACATGTAAGACAATCGCTTTTTTTATTTTACTTTTAGATTTGAGTAAAATCTGTCTTAAACATTATTTGAAGTATAATTATGCGTAGTGCTTAAAACGTTAAGTGCTACCAAGCTGCTATGGAGGAACAAAGGATGTGATATTACCTGATTAACAAATCAGACAGCTGTTGAAGTCCTTAAATCTAAATACTTTATAAATCTAAAACTGCTACTGAAGTTTTTTTGTTGTTGTTGAAGGAACCATGAAGAATTAACCTTTCAGATTGCCCACAAATTGACGTCACAACTGAACAGCTCTGAACAGTTAGTTTGATTAATTATTCATCAGTAACTTGGCGCACAATTATGCACTGTTAAATTCTGACTCTACAGATTTACAAACAAAAAACTAAAATGCGAAGAATGTTGTTAACTTTCCCTCTGGTCAAAAGTCATAACACGGATACAACTTATATTTTCCTTATGACACTAGCATGCATACTGTAAATTATTATGGATGAAAGTATTTGTCAAATTACTTTCTATTTACTTTCCTACTAAATATAAATCAGAACATAAAACTCCACATCGTGAATATACAATTAGGCTATTAATGTTTTAAGGCATTAAGGAATTCCTGGAATGTCATAAAAATATTAATCAGAAAAATAATAAAAAAATACTTAATATGTATTAAAATGAAACCATAAATATGAAAAAATGTAGCAAACATTGGACACCGTATGTGCCTTTCAGAGTTGCAAAAAGCTCGTTTATTCATTCCACTAGGTTATATGTTTAGTATGTTATCAAGCTGTCATTCATTTTAATTTCACAGAATTTTCACACATTTTGGTCGTTTATAAAGAAAAACCAAAAGTCTCACAAGACGCTGCATATCTTTGTAGTCCTTCCAACGAAAGGTTTGTGACCAACTGATTGTATCCAGCACCGACCAATTATTCTCACCGAGGTCTGTCCCCCCCCCGCCCCCCTCCCCCCCCCCCTCTCTCTCCCCCCCCCAACTCTCCATGAGCTTTCCACACACTCCCCGCACACACATTCCCCTCCCCTCTCACTGTACTTCGCTTTCCTTTGCCCACTCTCTTTCTACAACAAACATGGCCGCTAAATCGGATGGAGCAGCCGTGTGTGAGAGCGCTTCTCGGTGTCTGCTTGGCCGTGAGCAGAGCGCGGCTTCTCTGCACCCTCGCGCCGAGAAGCGCTTTTCGCTGCTGGACTGCTGCTGGGTGCTGTGCGCCCTCCTGGTCTTCTTCTCCGACGGAGCCACCGACCTGTGGCTGGCAGCGGACTACTACTTGAGGCGGGACTATTGGTGGTTCGGGCTCACGTTAGTGTTCGTCGTGGTTCCCTCCGCGGTGGTTCAGGTGTTAAGTTTCAGGTGGTTCGTGTATGATTACTCGGAGATGAGCGCCTCCCCAAGCGGGGACGGATGCGATTTCAGCACCAAGGACAGCGTCCGGCGGAGCGGCAGCGGCAGAACCCTGCCTGCGAACGGCACGCGGAAATGCTGCAGAGTGCTTGTGTGGCTCTTCCAGTCCATCATCCACATCTTGCAGCTCGGCCAGGTCTGGAGGTAAGATGCATTACGTCTATTATCCAGAACTTCTCCCAGAGCCCATGAGCGCCGGGCAATCAGTGTTCGTTTCCATGCATAGTGTCTCTTTTCTTGGAATGGATGTTACTCTTATTGTGGCTCTCTGCTTAGTGATGCTTTGGGAGCAGATGGAAAGAGCTGCATCCCTGTCTGTCTACATCCCAACTCACTTCTCTTGGCTGCACGTCTGTGCTGGTTGCCAAAATAGATGGTATGCCAAGGTGGACAGAGCGCCCGGTGCCATCTCTGGTGGCCCCGCGGTCACGTCACCCTCAGGTTATGTTGAAATGGATGTTGTATTTGGCTTACGTTCACTGTGTCCTTTGGAGCAAACAATTAAGTAATAAGAGCAACTCAGCCAATAAACGTGTGTTCTGATTCTCAAGACATCTGCGCTGTGCAACGGCACCCAAATGCGTCCAGTAAATCCTAAAACAGTGGGTCTGAACACAAATTTGATGTTGCAACCCAAATGGGTTGCATTTAATATAATCTGCATTGAATTTTCTTTTTTCTTTGTGTATTTTCATACATGGTTTAGAGGGATGATGAGTTTGCAACCTGCTTGTGTTGTCATTGTTGCATTTAAATGTGCACTAAAATCTCACATAATTTGTTTTTCCACACAGAGTGGTGGTTCTTTTTGATTATACCATTTTTTTTTTGTTTTTTTTTCATTTAGCATTGGTTTTCCCTCCTGTCCGTGTCCTATCACGATGAGAACCTCTGCTGGGGGGGGGGGGGGGGGGGGTTTAAAGTTTTGTGCTTGTACTTCTCATAACGACAGCGGATCTCGCAAGAATAATCCACAGATTTAGAAATAATTGAAAAGTCTGAGCCCTCTTCAGACAAAACAGGCATTGTGTAACCCTACAGGCTCATTACTGGCTAAGTACAGAGAGTACAGACAACTTCCAGGCCGGTGTTCTCTGGGGAGGATCATAACTCATTCTTGCATTGCCTGTGTGCCTTCATCCTTTTGTTTTAGGCTTTCTGTGGAGGGCTTCCAATTGTTTTCTCTGTTCTTGGAGAAGTTATCAAAAGTGCCAAGGCTGGTTTGAAGATCGCTGTGAGCATCATATGCTCTTCGGGACGTCACAGTCAACTGTAAAAGGGAAACAGAGTCAAAAGATGTTGTTTTATTTGTGCTTTATGGCTTTTGTGCTTCTCGAGGCCTGGAATGGGCATGCAGCGTGTTTGTGAGAGAAACCAGACGGGCACTTGTGGGACAGAGCAGGTTTGTTTTACTAATGACATTTGAGCTCTATAGGCATTGCTGAAAGCGCCCTGAGGAAAGACTGCATCTGAGGAATGCTTTTCCCTTGTCAGATGCTGCTTCTCTTTATTCCAGAGCAGGGACAGAGGAAGCGATTCACTCCCACATGTGTGTGAGTGTTTTACTGGTAGTTAAGTGCTGAATTATTAACACAGAGCCAGGGAGGACTGTGTCTCAGTGATTGTGTGGGAGAGGATATAGCATTTCCTGCCATCGTTCTGCGCAACAAATTCCTGCTACCTCTCTTTCCTTCTCTCTCACTCTCCTTACCTCCCACTTGAATTCTCTAAATGTGATTTATTATTGTGAACAGTTGTAACCGGAATGTTGAATATTTGCATGGGTTGATAGGTATGTCTGTGTGTAAGCGAGAACCTTTTTTTTCTGTCAGCCGTGACCAGGTCCATACGAAATCAGCGCCTGAAGATGTCCTCAGAAATCTCTGCAGATTTCCCAGCATCAGTTCTGAACGTCTTCTGCCTCTTGCACGTTTGTTTATTAAATATTTTGTATAATTTATGGTTATGCTGTAGTAGGTCTAGGTTATGCTACCAGATATTTATACAGCATGTTTAAATTCCATTATGCAGATTCCCAAGGGGGGGCAGTCGTGGAAAAAAAAGGATAAATCCTGTCTATATCTGAATGTGATTTGCTTATATGCCTTAACAGAGTTTTCAGTAAACCAAAAATTATTTTTTATGCATACCAGATATTTATCATTATGAATAATATTAAAATTAAATTAAATTATGCAGTGATTAATGTCCTTTATTTTGTGTAATTCGTTTGGTATATTACTATACTTTATTTTGATATATATATAATATATATATATATATATATATATATAGAATATATATATATAATATATCATTATATATATATATCCATCACCCACACACACACCACACACACACCCCACACACTAAATTAATTTTTAAATACAACCCTAATTGTGTGTTTGTTTCATTTTCTTTTTTTTTATTAATTAGTTTTTTCAATTAAATTGGTATTATTACTTAGATTTTATAAATACAAAGCACCTCACTGCGTGGTGGATTAGGATTTGCTCATACAGTAGAGTCATGGTTTGACGCTCCAAGGAACTGATGAATGAAACTTGAATGCAAAGGATAAAGCTATGGATAAAAGCATCTGCTGAATCATAAAGTCAATGAAAATATAGTTCTTTATTACTGCTTCTACTGAAGATCGTTATCTGTGCTTTGACTGATATGTGCATGGGAGAAAAAATAGAACAGAGCTTTTACCTGTTGTGAAGAACGATGTACACTGTCTTCGAAATAATGACCGTTACTTTACAAGCCTATACTACTGTTTTCTTAAATTAACTTTAACCAAACATCATGGCACCACCCTAATAATATCTATATATAAGATTATTATACATATTTATATAGTATTTATATTGTTTTATTTTTTATTACTTTATTAATGCATAATATTATGTGTTTTATATGTTTCAATAAAGAAAGCAACAACCCCATTTTCAAGTATTCTCTGGAAACTCCTTGTGCCACTGGTTGGTTATCACTGTTTTAGAAGTCATTTACACTGGCCTGATTTGTGAATGTGTGTGTGCGCGTTTACACAGTATCATGTCACATTAGGACATCTGTGCAGTGCTTTATCGGTCTGTTTGTTGTTTGAGTGAGGTTTCTGTTGTCTCAGATAAAATCCACGTGACCTGATCTCAAACTGATGTATTCACAGCAACACCTCGGTGGACTTGGCAGGTCGACAGTATTTCTGAATATCACTAGTCAAATGTGCAACATCTAGCACTACTCTAGCAGTCATAAAGAGCAGATTAAAGAGGCATAAAGCAACTGAGAACATTCAGTTATTGGAAATTCTGACTCAAGGAGAGATCAATGCATAAACCAGAACTGGAAGAGCCTGAATCAGCTGCAGAGAGCTGGAACTAGGTTTACAAAGCAAGCCAAATAGCTCAGTTATTATGTGAAGCATGTGGTGTGTGAGATTGCATTTTACGGATGTATCGCTGGTCCTTGAGCTGTTGCTCACAATGGTTGAGATCATATGTTCATTTTATTTTGATTTGTCCTAGATCAGTGAATAGATCGTGGTGAATTCATCTTGTATTTTGCAGAGATCAACCTGTTTAAACCAGAAATCAATGAGATGTGCACAAATAGTTTTAAACAGGGTCTGAAAGGAGCACTTGCTGACTACTAAATGTGAGAAAAAATTTGGTAAGTAAAACTAATGATATGTCTGATAACTTCTTAAAAAAATTACTGCAAAATGTACTGAAGGATCTGACCTTGCAGTGAAAAAGATTAAGAGCACCCAAATAATCCATTTATTTATTTATTTATTCATTCATTCATTCATTCATTCATGTGGCGCTGTCTTGGTTCGGTGTCACGACGTTTGTCAGGTGTGTGTGTGACGGGACTTGGCGGGTGGCTCTGGGTCTGCACGGTGGTAAAAGTGAACTGTATAAAAAGAGCTTCTACATAACAGAATGAAATGCACTTTCATTTTTGTCTCAGTGACATACAACTTCATTGCATCTGTTGTAAAAAATAAATGAATTTTAATGTCACACACCATTGAACACATATCAGTTTAGCTTCTATATGTGAATAATGACACTAGGGAACTGTGACTCTGCGCATATATATAGTTTTTAAATGAACAGACTGACGGTTCAACTTTAAAGTGCTTTGTATTTTAGACTTCAAATCCAGTGAGAAATGTGCAAAATGACTGAAAATAGTTGAAAAATAATGGTTTTATGTTTCACGGTTTTATAAAAAGGAACTGTAAAATCAAGTTGGAGAAAAAAAACTCACTGTCTGATGTATCGTCCATGTAAAATAGCAACAGCCCATGGTAATTTTTTTTTTAATTGTTCATTATTAAAAATGACATTAGTATGGAAAATACAAACATCTTTCACATGAGTTATAGCACATTTATCATTGAGGTGTTTTGCATTAATTTCACATGATTTGAATCTTTTTTTAATACTGACACTTATGCAAATGTACTGTATACTGCTGTTCAAAAGCTTGGGATCAGTAATTATAATTTTTTTTCTTATGATCAAAAGAAAAAAATACAGTATCAACAGTAATTTTGTGAAATATTACTTTTGGCCGAAAACGGTATTTCTATTTGTATATATATATACAAAAATTATAAAACTGAAATTGCTGTGATGGCCATTACTCATTATTCTGTCTTCCAGTGGTTACATTATCTTCAAAAACTGCATTCTAATATACTGATTTTGGTGCAGTTTTTTAAATCATGCTGACAACAATGATGTGCTGCTTCATATTTTTGTGGGAACTGATTTTTTTTCCTGGATTTTTTTATGAATAGGAAGTTCAAAAGAACAACGTTTATTCTGAAATAGACATCATTTGTAATGTCTTTTCTGTCACTTTCGTCGAATTTAAGCCATACTTACTGAATTTAAGCAATATATAAATGATTAAAAACTCTCACTGACCTCAAACTTTTGAACAGTAGTGTATACTAAAACTTTCATAGCTGTTTGAGTGTTCAACACTAAAATACAGACTTACGGAGCGATTCTGTATTGTTCAGCGTGGTTTTTGCAATCCTCAGTACCGTATGTTAGACACTAGAACTACTTGAGAGACTCTTAAAGGCTACATAAAGTTTCCATTGTCTCAAACAACACGTTTTGCCAAGCTGAAGTAAAGGCTTAGTTGGACCTGTTTTAACACCCCAGACACACGCACACACAGATGCACTCAAGCACAGAGCAGCTGTTGTGATATGCGTGTTGCAGGTGTGCGAGGCAGTGGAATGTATCTGCTTGGCCATTAAGGGAGTTGATGGGGATATTCTCACCAAGCTGAAGGCATTACACTGCAGCCGGCGTGCGTGAGGAGCATTTTAAAGCAAAAACACCTCGCCTATCTCAACTACCAGAGCCGATCCTCCCTATACGCATAATATGCAAGCCGCGTATGGTCCCCAAAACACCAGGGGGCCCCCTTGCTCTCAAAGATGATTTAATTTCAGTTTCGTTTTTTAATTTGGCCAGCAGTCATGAAAACATGAATGATCATTTCTTTTAATGTTGTGCACTGTCGCCCTTTCTACGTAAAAATCATGTGAATGTCGGACAGTCTTGCTCCAGACTAAAAAAACGAGTTGAAAGCGTACCGAGCCGCAGAATAGACACTGTTTCTTAAGCACTTTCTGCGAGCGCGATTCGAGACGGAGTGAAACACGGACAAATGCGTTTCATTCAATCGTTCATAACACTCATACTCCACTTCAATAAGAGTCTCATCTCCCATTCCCTTTAAGGGCCAGTTGTGCTCGTGCCATGGCGTATTTGCTATTTACACTGCGGAATTTGCAAGCGCAAAGACAAAACGCGTCTCCAGAGATGAAACAGATCTGCTCCTGCGCAAGCAAATAGGTAGCCTAATTCTGATACATGCAATGACTATCCATTATGACATGTAGGCATTTTTACATTTATGTAGCCTACACAATAATAATATTTTACATTGCAATCCTTTCATTTTTAATATTTGGCATGTTCGTGTGCTACTGTGCGTCCCTGTGTGCATAATAAGCAGAGTGTACATGTGCTGTGCACGCCCCCCCGCATATTACTAACGCGCTCTTTAAATAACAAAAAAAAAAACTACTGCTCCATTGACTTTAGACCAGGTTTTTGTTGGTCAATGGCGCAGTCTATTTCAGTTGCCTCAAAATAGCAATGCGCCAGCAATGCGCCTGAACACACCTCGTTTTCAGACCAGTACGCCCATGAGCGCACAAATGGGCGCAAATGCATTTCCTATTTAAACAACGTGGCACAGGACGTGAAAATGACAACTGCGTCGGGCTGAAACTAGCAAAAAACACCGCATTGCGCTGGGTGTATGATAGGGCCCACTGTTTCTCAAGCGCTTTCCGCGAGCGCTATTCGAGACGGAGTGAAACATGGACAAATGCGTTTCATTCATTCGTTCGTTCATAACCACTCATACCCCACTCCACCGCCCCCCCCCGGCGCCGACACAGTTTTGCGTAGGGCCCTCAGAAGTCTAGGATCGGCTCTGTCAACTACGCACCACAAAGTTACATTTTCCTAGGGCCAGGAATGGAGAAAGTAATTCCTTATTAGATACGGCCGTCGTTAAGAAAAGGTTAGAGAACGGGAGGTTGTCTTTTGTCTCCTCTCCCCTGCCATCTCTTTATTCACTTGTCAGTCTCGCCGTCTCATTCCCTTCCTAAAGATCCTGATGCTGTCGGTCTTGCCGGAGCTGACCCAGTTCTTCACAGCAGATGCTGGAAAAATACTCACAATGGAGTGACAGATACACTGTGTGTGTATTTGTGAAGGGAAGCGAGTGTTCACAGGTTTCCTAAACGCAGCAGCTGAATATAGATTACGCTGAGTGCTGTTTGTACTGTATGTGAATGCCTCTGTGTACCCATCTGCTTGTCATAGTGAGTTAAAGAGAGTTTTTGCCAGCAGATTTAGGGACTGTACTTACGTCCAGGGATGGCGAGAACAAAAAACAGCACATATACAATATTGATTTCAATATTGGATATTTCTTAGAGCTGGAGAGGTCTTCTTGTCAGGACTTACACTCATGCCCTTATAGCATGTTCTGTGGCAGAACACATTTACGAAATGTTACGAATATATGGCAGCAACATTTTAGGTTTTACGGATTTAACTTGAATTTACATTTAAAAAACATATTTCATTAACTGATACAATGTTAATACCAACCTACTGAAGCACTAAAATCTGTTTTGTACCTTTGTAATACACTGATACCACAAAAAAAAAAGGCCCAAAGATGGTGATGAGAGTCACATGATAAAACAAAGCACATCAGAAGCAGCTTTTACACAAGCTGAGAAGGAATATATAAGGTGCATGTGTCATTCACACAAACACTAAACACCATCATGGTAACACACATGAAATTGAAATGATGCAATAAACATTAATTTAACAACATTATATGTAACATACAACCCTAATGTACAAAGCTGAAAATATAATACAAATAGAAATATTACATGAAAAACGATGACTTTTAAATGAAATACGTCTGAAGTTCTAACTAACTAAAATAAAAATAAAACTGAAAATTAATTAAAACTATTTAGAACGGAGGGAGGAGCCATGGAGGAGGAATGGCCGCCGACTCCAGGGGGCCGACCAACAGCGGCGGAGCAGGTGGTGGAGGAGCCCGAGAGCCGATGAGCCAGGGCGACGGGGAGGATCGGGAGGTCCTAGGCGGAGCAGATGGCGCCGGCGACCAACGCGAAGGCGTGGATCCGGGAGGTCGCGGTGGAGCCGGAGCGACAGAGGACTGAGGAGGAGCTGAGGGGATGAAGGAGCCTGACGGAGCTGGAGGGACGAAGAGACGAGGCGAAGCCAGAGGAGTGGAGTCCCGAGTCGCATGGGGGGGAGGGTCCGCCCGCCAGACCAAGGCAGAGCTGGAGGGATGAGGGAGACCGGCGGAGCTAGTGGACTTCCGGCCCTCGGAGGGAGGGAATAAGCCATGGTGTAGCCGACGGTTCCACGTGCCGAGGCTGAGTCCCGGGCTTAGAGCTGAGCATAGTCCAGGTAACTCGACGTGCGACGCTGAGATGGCAAGTCCCGCTGAGCTCCACCGCAGAGATGGGGACTGAGGTCGAGCATATGGGCTGCCGACACAGCGGAGGAGGATGCATTAGCGGGTTGGGAGGGTGGTAATTTGTGACCTCCAGGCTCCAGCCAAACTTAGAACGGGAGCCTCTCCTCCTCCTCTTCGGTGTGACACCGTCCCCGCGCCATACACAGCTCACCCCACGCTTGCATGTGCAGGGGGCGAAGCTCCTCTCCCGCGCTCACACCGTCCGCGCTTTCTTCCTCTCCCTCGTGGCGGCATTGTTGCTAGCTCCACACTTGACTGACTTCATTTGCAGCTCTCGTCTGCAGCGATCCTCAGCACTGTCGCTCTCTCTAGCGATGGCTCGTCGGTCGCGGCGGGCTTCGGCTCTCCGTCAGCGGTGGGTTCGGGCTTAAGCTCCGCGCATCGGAGAGATGGTGGGCTGGGCACTGGGTCGGGTGTGGAACTGGCTAAATTCTCCTGGGAACAGGCGGGGAATGGAGATCCGTTTCTCGCCAGTGTCCACTCCACAAAGGTGGTGAAATTCGCTCGAGGGCCTTCCTCGGACGACGACGCTCTGTACGCGGAGTTTAAACTGACATCATAGAACACACAGAGCATGTTGTCCGGGTAGCTGGAGAGGTTGGCAAGCACCAGGAACAGTCTGGTGTGGCCCTCGAGCGATCTCTCCCCCTGCTCCAGCAGGAGGAGGAGGTATTCAGGATGAAGGAGGGGATCCATGGACACAACGGAAACAAAAACGAAGGGAACACACGGAGGTAACTGTTCTGGTCGGGTCTTCTGTCACGTTTCGCTGGAGCACGGGAACGAGGAAACGAGGAGACGTGAAGATTTCACAAAACGAGAGTCTTTAATAATCCAACATGGAGACACAGAACACAAGGATGACGTTCAACAAGTAGACCCGACGAAGAACTAAGGAACAGACAGGAACTTATAAACACAGGATAATTACAAACACAGGTGAGCGGAATCATCAATCAACTAAACAAGAACAAGAAACATAACCAGAAAAGGAAAACAGGAACTAAGAGGTAAAACACGACAGACAGTCCAGAATCCTGATATGCAGTTTATATAATTACACTATTATATAATATATAATTACACTGTTGACCCATCCCTTACACTTTAACCCACCCTCAAACCTACCCATACCACCAAACCTGTCCCTAATCTTACCCGTATCCCACCTCAATAGCAGCAAAATTGTTTTGCAATACAATATGAACACAACAGGTACATTGTACTTATTTTTTGATTTTAGTACATAGTAGTTAAGGCCACTTAATATATAAAGTGAGACCCATTTCTTTGTCTTTTCATCATCTCGGACATGGTTATCTGTCACTGACCCAGCTTCTATATGAATCCATTCTGACAGATCATCAGAGCTTGCAGGGATGTGTATTTTGTTTTATGGATGCACACAGGACATGGGGTCAAGCCAGTCGCAGTGAAACTTTATGATGCATTTCATTTAAAAGGCAACTCATGAATGTTTGTGTGTTTAAGAGGCGGCGAGTAATTTACTGTCTCTATTAATCTATCAATCAAACAACAATCTGTCTCTGGCAGGAAATGGCTTTTTTATTTATAAACAAATATTTGTATTAAAAGAGAATTTTAATAATCTCTTTTGATTGTCCTTGACTGATAAATAGGTTATGCTTTAGAGTTTTATATCAGCAGGAGGACGCACATTGATTTACCTGTTTGCTCTGGTGGTGTATATTTCCCCTGTGCAATTACACCTGTCAGTCATATTACTGTGATCTGATTGGCTGTGACAGTTCTTGGCGGCACCAGTGTTTTGAACATCTGGACTGGCTATGACTGCAGGTTAATTATGTTTATCTAGTCTACAAATAGACACACTTACAGAGAGCCTTTTCAGGTTTTGTTATAGTGATATATTGTAACTCTTTTCTGATGTAGAAAACAAGTTAAATCCAACAGATGGTGAAAAGATTATGCCTTGCTCTGTCAGCCCATGTTGTATTCAACATTGTGTCCTAAACTACCAAAAAAAAGTGAAACTTTGAGACATGAGCAGCATGGATGTGTTATAAATCAACATTCACCCCATAAAGTCCCCCTCTATTTTTCTGTTATTTAGTTTTTGCGCTCTTCACATTTTCTGTATTTTATATCATTTTCAGCTGTGTTTCTCCTTGAAGCCCGTTTCCAGCCACTAAATCAAAATATAATCTGTACGTCATAATAATGATAACTAGTCTAATATGAGACGAAGTCAATAATGAGAAACTCAGTCATTACTTTCGAGAACTAAGTCTAATAATGAGAAACTAAGTCATAATATAGAAACTTTCCAAAAAAAAAAACACAAGACTTCCCGCCGCCTGCGAACGGCAATAGTGACAGCACGCTAGCGCCATCCTGTTGGCACAAGCCATGCACGCACACCTCTAACTTGCTTTGTGCTGTAATCTAAACGTGGATCATGCTAAGTCGTCAGTAACTAACGATTTCAGATCATGATCGTATGTGTCTTTTGTGTAATAGTTACTCTCCATATAGTTTTATGCCCCCCCCCCCACCCCCCTTCAAACATTCCATACCAATATTTCAGTTAAGAAATCCAGGCATTTTATGAAGAAATGAAAGCCATTACACGTATAAACTTAATTTATAGATGTGTATTTCGATGATGATTTAGTTTTATTAGCTGTCCCTTTCATGCATCACATGCAATGTTAGTGGTGTTCCTGCATGGCTTTGACCAACAGATGTCGCTAGTGTGCTGTCACTCTTGCGTTCCGCAGGCGTCGAGTATCTTTTTTTTTTTTTTTTTTTTTTTTTTTGGCTTAGGTTAAGATTCATTATTATGATTAGTTTCTCATTATTATGACTTAGTTTCGTTTCTCATTATTATGACTTAGTTTCTCATTATTATGAATTATTTTTTCATTATTATGACTTAGTTTCTCATTTTTATGACTTAGTTTCTCATTATTATGAATTATTTTTTCATTATTATGACTTAGTTTCTCATTTTTATGACTTAGTTTCTCATTATTATGACGTAGTTTCTCATTATTATGACTTAGTTTATTATTATGACTTAGTTTCTCATTATAATGACTTAGTTTCTCATAATAATGACTTATTTTCTCATATTAATGAGAAACTTTCTCATAATAATGTTTTAGTTTCTCGTAATAATGACTTAGTTTTCTCATTATTATGACTTAGTTTCTCATTATAATGACTTAGTTTCTCATTATTATGACTTAGTTTCTCATTATTATGACTTAGTTTCTCATTATTATGACTTAGTTTCTCATTATTATGACTTAGTTTCTCGTAATAATGACTTAGTTTCTCGTAATAATGACTTAGTTTTCTCATTATTATGACTTAGTTTCTCATTATTATGACTTATTTTCTCATAATAATGACTTACTTTCTCGTAAAATTGATTTAGTTTCTCATTATTATGACTTAGTTTATTATTATGACTTAGTTTCTCATTATTATGACTTAGTTTCTCATTATAATGACTTAGTTTCTCATTATTATGATTTAGTTTCTCGAAATAATGACTTAGTTTCTCAATATTATGACTTAGTTTCTCATTATTATGACCTAGTTTCTCATTATTATGACCTAGTTTCTCATTATTATGACCTAGTTTCTCATTATTATGACTTAGTTTCTCATTATTATGACTTAGTTTCTCATTATTATGAGAAACTTTCTCGTAATAATGACTTTTTTTCTCATAATAATGACTTAGTTTCCGTTAATAATGACTTAGTTTCTCATAATATGACTTATTTTCTCATGATAATGACTTAGTTTCTCATTCTAATACTTAGTTTCTCATTATTATTACTTAGTTTCTCATTATTATGACTTAGTTTCTCTTTATTATGACTTAGTTTCTCATTATTATGACTTAGTTTCTCATTATTATGACTAAGTTTCTCATAATAATGACTTAGTTTTTCATAATAATGACTTAGTTTTCTCGTAATAATGACTTATTTTCTCATTATAATGACTTAGTTTCTCATAATAATGACTTATTTCCTCATAATAATGACTTAGTTTCTCATATTATGACTTATTTCTCCCGTATTATGACTTGGGTTTCTCATAAGAATGACCATTAGTTTCTCATATCATGACTTGTTTCTCATATTATGACTTATTTCTCATTATAATGACTTATTTTCCATTATTTCCACTTTAGTTTCTACATTATTAGACTTAGTTCTATTATTATGACTTAGTTTTCCTCGAAATAATGCTTAGTTTCTCATTATTATGGACTTAGTTTCTCATTATTAATGACTTAGTTTCTCCTAATAATGACTTAGTTTCTCATTATTATGACTTAGTTTATCATTATTATGACTTAGTTTCTCATTTTTTCTCATTATTATGACTTAGTTTCTCATTATTATGACTTAGTTTTCTCGAAATAATGACTTAGTTTCTCATTATTATGACTTAGTTTCTCATTATTATGACTTATTTTCTCATTATTATGACTTATTTTCTCATTATTATGACTTATTTTCTCATTATTATGACTTATTTTCTCATTATTATGACTTATTTTCTCATTATTATGACTTATTTTCTCATTATTATGACTTATTTTCTCATTATTATGACTTACTTTCTCATTATTATGACTTAGTTTCTCATAATAATGACTTGTTTTCTCATAATAATGACTTAGTTTCTCATTATTTAATGACTTAGTTTCTCATTATATGACTTAGTTTCTCCTTATTATGACTTAGTTTCTCATTATTATGACTTTAGTTTCTCATTATTATGACTTAGTTTCTCATTTTTATGACTTAGTTTCTCATTATTATGAATTATTTTTTCATTATTATGACTTAGTTTCTCATTTTTATGACTTAGTTTCTCATTATTATTACTTAGTTTCTCATTATTATGACTTAGTTTCTCATTATATTTTCTCGTTATTATGACTTAGTTTCTCGTAATAAGGACTTAGTTTCTCATTATTATGACTTAGTTTCTCGTAATAATGACTTAGTTTTCTCATTATTATGACTTAGTTTCTCCTTATTATGACTTAGTTTCTCATTATTATGGCTTAGTTTCTCATTATTATGACTTAGTTTCTCATTATTATGACTTAGTTTCTCATTATTATGACTTAGTTTCTCATTATTATGACTTAGGTTTCTCATTATTATGACTTAGTTTCTCGAAATATGACTTAGTTTCTCATTATTATGACTTAGTTTCTCATTATTAAGACTTAGTTTCTCATTATTATGACTTAGTTTCTCAAAATAATGACTTATATAATAATGACTTATTTTCTCATAATAAAGACTTAGTTTCTCATAATAAAGACTTATTTTCTCATAATAATGACTTATTTTCTCATTATAATGACTTATTTTCTCATAATAATAACTTATTTTCTCATAATAATAACTTATTTTCTCATAATAATAACTTATTTTCTCATAATAATGACTTATTTTCTCATTATTATGACTTAGTTTCTCATTTATGACTTAGGTTTTTTCTCATTATTATGACTTAGTTTCTCATTATTATGACTTAGTTTCTCATTATTATGACTTATTTTCTCGTAATAATGACTTATTTTCTCATTATAATGACTTAGTTTCTCATTATAATGACTTAGTTTCTCATAATAATGAGAAACTTTCTTCTTAATAATGACTTAGTTTCTCATAACGATGACTTATTTTCTCATTATAATGACTTAGTTTCTCAGTATTATGACTTAGTTTCTCGTAATAATAACTTAGTTTCTCATAATAATGACTTACTTTCTCATTATAATGACTAGTTTCTCATTATTATGACTTAGTTTCTCATTATTATAACTTAGTTTTTAATTATTATGACTTAGGTTCTCATTATTATGACTTAGTTTCTCTTAATAATGACTTAGTTTCTCGTAATAATGACTTAGTTTTCTCATTATTATGACTTAGTTTCTCATTATTATGACTTAGTTTGTCATTATTATGACTTAGTTTCTCATTTTTATGACTTAGTTTCTCATTATTATGAATTATTTTTTCATTATTATGACTTAGTTTCTCATTTTTATGACTTAGTTTCTCATTATTATGACTTAGTTTCTCATTATTATGACTTAGTTTCTCATTATAATGACTTAGTTTCTCATTATAATGACTTAGTTTCTCATTATTATGACTTAGTTTCTCATAATAATGACTTAGTTTCTCATTATTATGACTTAGTTTCTCATTATTATGACTTAGTTTCTCATTATTATGACTTAGTTTCTCGAAATAATGACTTAGTGTCTCATTATTATGACTTAGTTTCTCATTATAATGACTTAGTTTCTCATTATTATGACTTAGTTTCTCATAATAATGACTTATTTTCTCGTAATAATGACTTATTTTCTCATAATAATGACTTAGTTTCTCATTATTATGACTTAGTTTCTCATTATTATGACTTAGTTTCTCATTATTATGACTTAGTTTCTCATTATTATGACTTAGTTTCTCATTATTATGACTTAGTATCTCGTTATAATGAGAAACTTTTTCGAAATAATGACTTATTTTCTCATATAATGACTTAGTTTCTCGTAATAATGACTTTAGTTTCTCTTATAATGGACTTAAACCCCCTAATCCAAAAAAAAAAAAAAAAAAAAGACTACTCGCCTCCTGCGTAAACGCATGCGTGACAGCACGCTAAGCGCCATCTGTTGGTCAAAGCCATGCAGGAACACCGCTAACATTGCATGTGATGCATGAAAGGGACAGCTAATAAAACTAATACATCATCGAAATACACATCTATAAATTAAGTTTATATGTGTAATGGCTTTCATTTCTTCATAAAATGCCTGGATTTCTTAACTGAAATATTGGTCTGGAATGTTTGAAGCCATAACTATCTGGCAGAGTAACTATTACACAAAAGACTACATACAGATCATTGATCTGATATCGTTATTTAATGACAGACTATAGCATTATACACTTTAGATTACAGAACAAAGCAATGTTAGCGGTGTTCCTGCATGGCTTTGACCAACAGATGGCGCTAGCGTGCTGTCACTCTTGCGTTCCGCAGGCGCTGAGTGAGTCTTTTTTTTTTTTTTTTTTTTTGGATTAGGTTAAGTCATTATTATGAGAAAGTTTCTCATTATTACGAGATACTAAGTCATTATTATGAGAAAGTTTCTCATCTTATTTCGATAAACTAAGTCATAATAATGAGAAACTAATTCATTATTTCGAGAAACTAAGTCATTATAATGAGAAAATAAGTCATTATTACGAGAAACTAAGTCATAATTTTGAGAAAGTTTCTCATTATTATGACTTACAGAATTATATTTTTTTATTTAGTGGCGGAAACGGGCTTCTAGTCCTCCCCTGTGGCGTCACATGACATATATCTTATCTCTGTCGTCAAACTCTGGAATGGAGAAAGAGCAGGAGTATGAGAGAAGTGCTGGCTGTTCTCTCCGAGGAGAAATGTAGAGAGGTGGAGCTGTGCATTGTAAGGGCATTTTAATTTCTGTTCTGAGTGAAAGATTTCCCGATTACAGAACAAGTGTAATAACATCAGGAGTGGAAGGGAAGAGAAACTCCCCAGGTGCTTAGCCTCTCTTTGACTCGGTTGCTTGCATATTCATTTATGATATGTATATCCATGCTGATCAGGGCAGAGGTTTAATAGAGTCTTCCTCTGATTCTGTCTTCTGTTTTTTTGTAGACTGTGCTGAAAAGCTTGAGTTGAGAATAGATGTGAAACTGGGGTTATCTGTGAGAGCCAGCTGTGAGAAACCCAGTTACATGAGAGGATAATGTGCAAATAAAAATGTTACAGAACATTTAACATTGTGTAACCAGACGTTTGACTGTCAGCATTGCTGTTTATTGTGGTCAAGAACTACTTCAATCAGAGCCTGCTTTTTTCACTCTGCTTTTAATTGTTTTTGTATGCAAACATGCGCTACATAGACATTTGTGCCTTGACTCACTTTTTCAGCATCTAACACCTGAATGCTGGATTTAAGATGCTTTGTTAAGTCCAAAAAAAGTTATTTTGACTTTTGACATGGGCACAGCTTATTACTGACAGTTTACAAAAAATTTACCAATGGTCAGCATTAGCATGTTTCACATGATTTTATCAATCAATTCAATTCAAGTTTTTTGTATAGCACTTTTCACGATACAAACCGTTGCAAAGCAACTTACAGCAAATTAAGTTTCTACAATAATTAGTGGTAGCTTATCAGTGGTGACTACCAGTTAATGTACATATGGCAGAAATGTACGGAAAAATACAATTAAAGACGTAATCACTAAAGACGATGAACACTATTAACAGCAATAATTATGTTGCAATCAAACTTGTTGCAAAATGTGGTAGTTCTGTAAGTTGGTTGGCATCATCTGAGGTCCTCTGATGGGTTGGCATCATCTCTTCTCAGGTGTTCTGGATCCAGACTGAAGCTTGTGTGAATCCTAGTTACAGAGAAACAAATAGACATAATTAGTGTAGCTGCTGTTCCACCAAGCAAAATTGATTTGTTTAACCACAAACAAAGAATAATAATGATGTGCATTTGATCATATATAACTGCAGTACAAGCTTATGAGATGCATTATTTGAATGCTTTGCCAAAGAGATGTGTCTTTATCTAGATTTAAATAGAGAGAGTGTGTCTGAACCCCGAACTTTATCAGGAAGGCTATTCCAGAGTCTGGGAGCCAAATGCGAAAAAGCTCTAAAACCTTTAGTGGACTTTGCTATCCTAGGAAAGTCCAGAGTTTTGGGACCTTAGGGAGCGTGATGGATTGTATCGTGGTAGCATGATGGATTGTAGCGTGGTAGACGACTAGTTAGGTACGCAGGAGCTAAACCATTTAGGGCATTTTAAGTAAGTAGTAATATTTTGTAACTGGTACGGAACTTAATAGGTATCCAGTGTAGAGACTGTAAAATTGGGGTAATATGGTCGTATTTTCTTGACCTGGTAAGGACTTTAACCGCTGCATTTTGGACTACCTGTAGCTTGTTTATTGAAGATGCAGGACAACCATCTTGCAGTGCATTACAATAGTCCAGTCTATTGGTCATGAATGCATGAACTAGCTTTTGTGCATCAGAAACAGGTATCATGTTTCGTAACTTGGTAATGTTTCTAATATGGAAGAATGCTGTTTTTGTAACATTGGAAATATGATTTTCATAAGACAAGTTGCTGTCTAATATAACAACCAGATTTTTGACTGTAGAGGAGGTAACAGTACATCCGTCTAGTTGCAATTGTAATCCACGAGATTCGGTGTGCTGTCTTTTGGTCCACTAAGTAATATCTCTGTCTTATCCGAAATTTAATAGGAGAAATTTTGCTTTTTACTTTTTAACACACTCTGTTAGCTTAGATAATATAGAAGTTTCATTTGGTCTTGTTGAGATATATAGTTGAGTGTCATAGGCATAACAGTGGAAACTAATCTCGTATTGTCTAATAATATTACCAAGGGGCAACAAGTATATCGAAAATAGCAGAGGACCTATGACATATCCTTGTGGCACTCCATATTTTACTCGTGATAATTGAGATGACTCCCCACTTAAATGAACAATGTGGTAGCGATCGGAAAGGTAGGATCTAAACCACCTTAAAGCCTGCCATTGAATACCTTATTGTTTTGTAATCGATCTATGAGTATGTTATGATCTATAGTGTCGAACGCAGCACTAAGATCGAGTAAAACTAGCAATGAGATGCAGCTTTGTTCTGATGCAAGAAGCAAGTCATTTGTAATTTTTGCAAGTGTAGTTTCTGTGCTATGGTGGGGCCCTGAAACCTGACTGAAATTCTTCATAGAATTCTTTTTTGCAGGAAGGAGCACAATTGAGCGGACACAGCTTTTTCTAAAATTTTAGATATAAAAGAAAGATTTGAGATGGGTCTGTAATTTGCCATTTCACTAGAATCTAGTTGTAGTTTCTTAATAAGAGTCTTAATAACCGCCAACTTGAATGGTTTTGGAACGTGACCTAAAGACAACGACGAGTTATTAATATTAAACTCGTTAATCACGATAATCCATTTGAACATTCTGTGGTTTATTGTGATATTGTTGTTCATGTATGTTCATGATGAATTTTTCTTTTATTGTTGTAATTAATTTATAACATTAACAAGATGACCCGTTGAATTCATTTTTGGAGCTATGACTGATTGGATGTATTTTTTTTGGTCGCAGTTCCTGATAAGATTAGTTCAGAGGTTGTCATATGTGGATCAACTTACTATGTTTTGTATTTTCAACAGTTGCATTATGAAAAATAACTTTTATATTGATTCAGTGGATTTATTGCATTTTGAAGAAAAAAACGTGTCATGGATTTATTGCATTTTGGGGAAAAAATTATAACATTTTATAATAAATGTTTGAAAATCAAAATCTGGATTTGAATGTTTAATGTTATTATAACCTACAGATGCTATGTGAAAGTTTGAAACAGAAAATAGTGTTTTTTAATTCTTGCCACTACATTTCTTGGTAAGAAAACGGTTTTGCTCACGTTACGTTTTTGGAACTCATATATATATATATATCTATATAGATATTATTACCACACCACACACTACCTACCACCCACACACACACACAACACATACCATAAAACATGTAAGTAATACTGCAGCTATTAAGAAATAATCACAATATGTTTATTTGGTGCTCAAGATTTTATATTCTTATTTTATTTGTTTATTATTGTCAATAGATATATCAATTGAAAACTTTTGGCGTACATCATATGTCTTTGTAAGTTCAGCTGCTTTGCACAGATCGATTGTTCCTTCAATAGACCTCAATACTATCATCAGAGCCACAGGTATCATTTGGGTTGCCTGATATGCTATTTTTTTTTTTGACCTCTTAAGTTGGCGGTAGTCATTGAACCTTGCATTTTTGAATCACAAGGACCACAGTTGTTCATTAAAGCTTCTTATCAGTTTATCTAAAGAAACATTCACCTAGGGTGTGTAAATAGTGCAAATAAAATTTTTTGGTAAACTATCCATTATATGTTTTTAAAACTGCTGTATAATAATATTAAATTATATTTTTTAAACCTCTGACTCTGCTGTGAATACAACAGACTGACGATACATTTTAAATTTTATGTCTTTCATTCAGAAAAATAAAGGAACATATAGTGTTGGTCAGTTTACTTGACACTGAATGCTCAAAAATATATAAAAACTATATATATATATATATATAATATATTATATATATATAAAGATACTATATCCTCGGTTCCTGATGCGGAATACGCTATGGGAAAAAGTCATTTTTATCTCCTGAACTGAAGCCTTTTTCAATAACAGTGTAACTGCACGGCCATTGGTCCGTGCAGTACACTACAAAAAACGAACCAATGGCTCGCCAGCAGAGCTGCACGAGTCTATGACGACAAAGCCCGCCAGAATGGGCGGGGCATCTGTCTATATAAGCGGGCGCTCGCCACAGGATTCTCAGGTTACTTTGACTGAAGCGACTACTGAGTCGTGCAGCTACATAGCATGGCTAGCAATGCAGTACTCATTCCCATATCTCGGGGAACCGAGGTTACGTTTGTATCCGAGTACGCTCCCTATGGATACTTCACTCGTACTGTGTCTGCTAAGACGCTATGGGAACCAGTACAATCACGCCGTGCTATGGCAGAGGAACGACTACATGTGTAGAGGAAGAGTAGGCTAGCGTAATAGCATCAACTATCCACTTAGAAAGTCTCTGCTTCATGACTGGATGCCCTTTAGTGTGGCCACCGAAGCAAACAAAGAGCTGTTCAGCCTGCCTAAACGGGGCGGAACGCTTGATGTAAACTTTCAGCGCCCTGATGGGGCAGAGTAAATTCAACTCCTGGTCCTCTTCTGAGGGAGGAAGCACAGAGAGTGTAATGACCTGTGCCCTGAATGAAGTAGAGAGCACCTTAGTTATATAACCATGCCTCGGTTTCAGGATGACCTTAGAGTCGCCAGGCCCGAACTCCAGGCAGGTAGGGCTCACAGAGAGCGCCTGTAACTCTCCCATTCGTTTGACCGATCCTAATGCTAGCAGCAGAGTGGTTTTCAACGACAGGGACCGAAGGTCAACAGACTGCAGCGGCTCAAAGGGAGGACCCTTCAGGGCCCTCAGAACAGTGGGCAGGTCCCACGTAGTGACAGTGAGGGGACGGGGCGGATTCAGCCTCCTATCCCCCTTCAGAAAATGGACAACAAAGTTGTTTGTGCCCACCGACTGGCCTGCTATAGTGGCATGAGAAGCTGCTGTAGCTGCTACATATACCTTGAGTGTGGATGGGGAGCACCCTTATCCAACAGCTCCTGCAGGAAGGACAATATCACCGATACGTCACAGACGGACGGGTCCTCACGGTTAAGCACCAAGCGGAGAACACCGACCACTTAAGGGCGCAGAGGCCCCCATCTTGCAGACGGCTCTCAGCGTGGAAATGCTGTGTTTTATCACCAAAAAAAAAAAAAAAAAAAAAAAAAACGTCCTGGCAGTCGTGCAGGCTCCCGTCAAAATGCAGAGTCCACAGCTCAGGCCGGGGGTGCAATATCGTCCTGTTCGCCTGAGAGAGGAGATCCCTCCTTAGCGGAAGGGGCCACGGGGCTGCTATGAGCAGCTGCGACAGCTCTGATAACCAATGCTGGTGGCCAGAGCGGGGCCACCAGGAGAACCTTGCGTTCTTGTTCCCTGATTCGTCTGATTACCTGCATGATCAGGGCGATCGGGGGAAAAGCATAGAGAAGGAGGTTGAAACGTGGGGGTCTCTGAGCGAATTGAACGTATGGAGGTGTGCAGAGTATGGGGCATGCCACGACCTAGTGAGCTCGTCATGGACCTCCGGGAAAAAAGGAGAGGATCACTGACGAGGGCTTGACGGTTCCCCGGCAGGAACCACTCGTCCAGATAACTGCGGGAGGGCTCCTCCAGTGGAGACCACTCCAATCCCAGTTCCTTGACGGCTTTTGAGAGGACACGGAATAATTCAGCATCCATCCCGGGCTTAACGTCACTGGGCTCGGACAACGGCAGCTCCTGAGGCATTGTGTTCTCACAATGGGAACAATCCGTCTCGGTGAGCGCGGATTCCGCGTGGGATTTCCCCAAGCAGGAAATGCACTCACGGTGGCTGTCATTGGCGTGCAGGGGAGACCTGCACGTACCGCAATAACGGCAGGAAGAGAAAAATTTGCTCTTTAGAAATTTGCTCTTATAAGGCTCGCAAGATGGCGGCAGGGAAAACTGGACCACTGCTGTGCAGCGCTAAAGGCGGTGGGAAAGGCGGCGAATCAGCCGAGCAGAAAGGTTGCTGTTTCACTGCGAGGTGTGTCAACAGTGAGCAGGTTCTTCAGTCAGCAGAGATCAGCGAAGAATGTCATCGTCGCTGAAGGAGAGGAAATCCTAATCCTATGGCAAAACGGCCGCTTATATAGCCAGATGGCCACGCCCATTCTGGCGGGCTTTGGCGGGATTCATTTGGCCATGGTTTGTGCAGCACCGCAAAAAACCCAATGGCTTTGCATTTACCTGCGTTATTGACACAGGCTTCAGTTCAGGCGAAAACAATTACTTTTTCCATAAAACGTCTTAGCAGACGCGTACGAGTGAGTATCGATGGGAACTAGCATCCCCAATATTTCCACACTTTTCAAATGGTGCTAATTTGGTTTCTAAGGTGTTCTGAGTGGTTGCTAAGAGGTTATTGGCTGGCCCAAGTCCAAAGAGCTTAACAACATATCTTAATGATATTCAAGTCCCTAGATATGGCACGGCTTTATTCGTACCCATACCAATAAATGTGTTATAGTGTACTACAAAGGGTTATAGATTTGTCCCATTGAAAAGTATTAATTGTCATGCTTCATTCAGCAAGCACCACTAATTATTTCCAACAATAACAGCCGAACACAAAGCCCATTAGTCACGCTATCGATTCAACATAACGTTTAAAATGACCAGTGTCCCTCGTTCACACTGTCCTCCGCTTTCATAGTCTGATTCCTCTAAAGAGCCTGTAATTTAACAATTCAACTACACGCTCTCTCTGGCGTCCTGATGAATGCATTAAATTCCTTTTTTCTCTTGCGCTCGCCTCATTTTTCTCCACTACTTCAGAGGGTCAGGGATGAAAAATGGAAAACAGAAGAATAGTCTGCTCTAGTTATTTTCCTGAGCAGACACAGAGCTGGATTAGAAATAACTACATAGAGGTGTGACATCCCAAAATAATGCCACTGTTTCCACAAGCCGTAATCAACATTTTTCACAAGCACTTTTTAGCTCGGTGTGCCACAGCATTTAGAGTTTTACTCACAACAGTGTTTCTTTTGTGCACTTTAAGAAAATGGTGTCCGCTGGAAATAAAAGTTGGCTGTGAAGGGAAAGCAATGCGTCAGAGATGGAATTTCTTTCCTGACATCTTGATCTCGCAGTCGCTGCGCTTTGAACTGCTACTTACCACAAGTACAGGAGCGTCGATTTAACAGACGCCTTTATTGCTGGTTGTTTGAAAATAGGCCGTGGTGAGATATACATTGATTTATATATAAATATAGTGGGATACACATATATTTTAAGAGCGGGGAGGCGATACAAGGCGGGAGAGTTATTCCCATTGCTGTGCAGTTTGCTGTGGAAGCATTTTCACAGGCCAAACAATACAGAGTGAAGAGTCTGCATTTCACACAGTGCCACCACACTCCCACTCACACACACAAAAAACACACATGCAGACCAGCAAACTTTTGCTTGCACATTGACATAAAAAAGGATATCTGAAAGTTTGACATTCAATTTAGCCTCGAAAAAATTACACAGGCCTATGCATTTATATATGTGGCATATGCCGTAGGCGAGAACATTAGTACTTGTAACACATTTTTGCTAATTTATTCGTTGCATGTTTAGCCTAAACATTTGCATAAATGCCTTAAACATTCTTAGTAGTCATTAAACACCTTAGCCATAAAATAAAATTCACCGTTTAAGTATTACTCAAGAATACAATCCATGTGTCCAAACTAATGTTAATCATTAGACAACACATAGTGACATCAGACTATGTGTAAACCAACAGTAAACATGTAATGGAATACTGTTTTTAATGAGAAAATGTATCCTATGTTTATTTGTTATGCTGCTGTTATGTTCGGCGCAATACACACACCCAACACACACACACACACAACATTGGTTGCCACGACTGCAGCCACGCTCACATGCCCGCTCATGGACTCATAAGTGGGAATTAGGAAGTTCCCCTTTCGATACTTCACTCACTGCGTCTTGCTTAATATGGGGAAAAATCTTTTTTCTCCTGAAACTGAAGCCCTTTTCATTCACGCAGTGAACTGCATGTCCATTGTTCGTGCAGTGCTTCAAAAACTACGGCACACGAGCCTATGGCGACGAAACCCACCAAGCCTGCCAATGGTCGGGCATCTGGCTATATAAGCAGGCGCTCGCCACAGTATTCTCAGATTTCTTCTCCTTCAGCGACTACTCTACGCTCATCGCTGATCCTGAAAGCCTGAAAGACCCTGGAATCGGGACCTCTCAGCACAGCTTACCTGCTTTTCCGCCCCTACAGCGACGCAGCAGTTCCGGTCCGTTTCCCCTGCCGCCATCTGGCGATTCTAAAAGAGCTTATTTCTAGCATATCCCTAAAAGAGCAAATTCTAGTGCGCATGTTGCAAATGTCGTTCGCGAGTGTGGCTTGTCATGTAAACGTGCACGTGCAGAAGAGCATGGGTATGTCATCTGTCCTGGTGGCAGACCCCACTCAAGATGCTTCCTCACTGAGATAGAATGCTCACTCAGAGCATAAGTCTTGCTCTTCTCAACTCGTGGACCACCTTCATTGAAGACAGCCCCGCTCTTCCATTTTTCCTCTCTCAGCGATCCTCGGAGAGAGAAACAGCGAAGTTTGGGAGCTAAGCAACCGGGTCTGAGAGATCGCATGCCGGCACTGTACCCCCGCCCTTGGCCTCGCTCTCACCCTCCCCCATTGCCCTCCGGATTCCCCCGCTGTCAGAATGGCATTGAGCTATGCGCTTACGCGACAAAAGGCTCATCGAGCATGATTCTCGCTCTTCTAACCTCGGCGTCCGCCTCCCCACTGGCGACGCCCCGCTCTCCCGTTTCTTTTCTCACGAGCCTCGAGAGAGAAACAGCGGAGTCATGGAGCTAAGAAACGCGGTCTGGAGAGATCGCATGCCGGCACTGGCCCCGCGTGCTCGCTCCCCGCTGTTGGACTCTGCCTCCACCGCATAATGGCAGTGACCGACGCGCTTACTGAGACAGAATGTTTCAACGATCCCCACGGAGCCCCATGACTCTCGCTCTTCCCACTCGCGGACCGCCTTCACGGAACGCAGCCCATTTCTCCCTTCGCTCTCTCAGCGAGCCTCGAGAGTTATATACGTTAGCTTCTAATTACTTCCACTTTAATTCACATACATCAGCAGTATAATTATATACTATATATCAAATTAGGATGTGTGAGTTGTTTATATATCACAAAAATGCAAATTAAAATCATACAGCTCTATATATATAAGCTGGCTTTATATAACTTTATGCCTACAGTACATCACAGGGGATACTATACTATAGAGCAATCTCAGCTTGATGTTATGATTTTTTTTCAACAAAATGTAACTATTATCGCACGGCTCTATAGGGTTGGATATATAACCAACTTTATTCACAGACATACAGTACATTCACATGAAGCAGTATATACTATATATCAAATAATATTTTTGATTTAATCACAAAATGTAATGTATAAAGTTAGATATATAAGTATATCCATCTCTATTTGTATACAGTATACTCAAGTAAGGCGGTATATACTATATATCAAACCTCAAATGAATGTAACTAAATGCAACTATATTTTTTTCCTGCTCATCTGCTAAATGCATCTATAAGACATTAAGATATTAATATATTATAGACATTAGCATCATAATTTTCTGTAAATCTGCATGTAATGTAAAAAGCGCTATATAAATAAAACTGACACTTTCAGGAAGCCTCTGCAGGCCACATGTATGATTGGGGGTTTAATCTGAAAAAAGTCTGATTAATTAATTGGCTTGCTGTCAAAGACAGAAAAAGAGAGAATAAAACACCAGCTCTTACTTCACTTATCGTCCTTCCTCTATCATTACGAGCAGAACTAACAGAGGGAAATGCTGATAATGAAGATCATTAATTAATTAGCTGCGCTTTCCGTTTGTCCCTTTTCAGTTTCCCTGTGTTGAACTTTGAGCCTCTTTTACTTCTTTTAATCAAAGTCCACAGTATTCCTCCGGGCCGCCGCTAACAGTGTGTGCGCGAGATTTCATGACGAACAGAAGAGCACCGCGGTTTTATGATGATTCATAAAGTCTGGCAACAATGCAAATTCAGGCTTTTACATCCACGCACACACCTTCCCACCAGGAATTGTGCAAGTGTGTGTGTGTTGGCCACATTGAATTATGGGTAATCAGAGTATAAAGTAGGACGTCCAAAGGCAGAACACTTCTGTTAAGCAGAAGAGTCACCTTCAATACACACACACACAAATGTAAACGATCAATGCAAATGTGCAGGATCTCAGGTGGTCTGCTCCACTAAAACTGCTGAAAGTACTGAGATCTGTAAGTTAAATATGGCACTGATTCCACAATGTCTCATTAACAGTGTTTGCTAAGACAAGCATAACTAGT
The DNA here is from genome assembly GCA_018155175.1 of Sinocyclocheilus anophthalmus. Lineage (NCBI taxonomy): Eukaryota > Metazoa > Chordata > Actinopteri > Cypriniformes > Cyprinidae > Sinocyclocheilus > Sinocyclocheilus anophthalmus. Next base: position 413 of record JADLZN010000558.1, on the reverse strand, counting down.
ACTAGTATTAAACTTAGCGTTTGTGCTCTAAATCATGTGTCTTGTTGAGGAGAGTTGTGCAGATGCAAGATTTTCACCCACTGGGCCAGGAAACAGGTGAAAAAATGACCAAACATGCTAAACCCCAAATTTTCCAAGTTGCCAAATAAAAGAGATTATTGGAGTACCTATTTCAGTTTTTCTACTTCAAAATATCACATTTAATTCAATGTGTTATGTGACGAGTGGGCCGGGGGTGGGTCAGAGAGTGGTGGGAGCGGAGAGAGGCCAGTGGAGTTTAATGATAATGAGCGACACCTCCGCCACTCACCGGTCTCAAGTCTCACGGAGGAGATCCGGAAGGATACAAAGGAGGAGTGAAGACAGTGAAAGACGAGAGAGGACCAGGACTGGAGTTTATTTTGTGTTTTGTG